>CM052808.1:14380163-14480564 GCA_028533885.1 Nasua narica | reverse complement strand
CCAACCCAACCCTACCCAACCCAACCCTACCCAACTCAACCCAACCCAACCCTACCCAACCCAACCCAACCCAACCCAACCCTACCCAACCCAACACAACCCAACCCAACCCAACCTGGCAACCTCCTGCAATGGCCTGAGGAAGCTGAGATCATCTGAGATTAGAACCACACAAGTGAACCCAGCCCAAACCAGAAGCTAAACTGGATGTTGTTCTATGATCTAAGTGTTATTCTAAGACACTACATGTTACAGTTTTACCCTTTTTTTCTCACAACAAAAGCTGAATGATGTATAAGTACCGCATTATGCACAGAATATCCTCTAACCCTTACAATAACCCTCCGAAGTAGGTATTATGGATGCAGTTATCTGTCTTCCAAAATGCGTTCTCTCCTTATCCCTAAGCAAGAGATTTAGCTAGAACAGAGCTGCCCAGCTGGGTCTAATTCCTCAGCTCCTCTAGCAGGTGGGAGTGGTAATGTGAGTTCTTACCAAGAATTGAAAGAGTAGAAATGATGTTGTAACTGCTACCTCAATTGCTTGAGATAAAATCTTTAGCCTTGGAAATCTGCTCTTTTCCCCTTCCAGCTGGCTGGACTGGGGATAACTAGAGTGACCCCGTGTGAGAGGAAGCAGAGCCTACCATCTTGAATTCCCGAACATCCCCCGGCAGAGACTTGGCCCTAGATTGTTACACAGGCAAGAAAGAAACTTCTGACTTGGAGCCACTGTGCCGCAGAGTTTGCTTGTTACAGCAGCTGGTATTGGACTAATGGCAGAGAAATTATTATTTCCATTTGACAGGGGAAGAAGTAGAGGCTCGGAGGGGTGGCATGACTGGACCTCTAAGATTGCACTGTCCAGGACAGTGGCCACTAGCCACATGTTGCTATTAAATGTAAATCAATTAAAATCAAAATAAGGTAAAAATCCAATTCCTTGATGGTACTAAGCACACTTCAAGTCCTCAAGGGCCACAGGAGGCTGGTGGCTACTTTGGATAGCACGGGTCTAGAAAACTCCTCTGACATAGAACATTCTCTCGGATTGTCCAGGTCTAGAAAGCAGAGCTGTGATTCTAAGTGGGGTCTGAACGGCTCCCGCGCTTTGGGTCTGCCTGCTTCCTGCCATGCAGAGTGCTTTTCAAGAGTTGCTCCCCTGGTGCACATTCATGTTTATTTACAGATCATTATTATCTATCTGTCAGAGAGGCTAGGAGGGAGGAGGGAAGAGGAGACACAATTAAAGAGTGAGGACATCTGGCAAGAGGATCAATAAAAAAAAGAAGTCATCTCTGAAATGTTCACAGGGAGTCATTACGAAAATATCACTTGATTTGCCAACATTGGCTATGAAACGATATAGATGTCTGCGCCTCTACCCAAACCGTTAAAGCAGGGTGACCTGCCCTGGACAGGATGAACCGTCCCTTTCTTTGCGACCACTGTGAAAGGGACTCATATTGATCTGTCTAGATGGTTATGGTCGGTGAGGGCCTGATGAATCACAGCAGTGGCATTGGTGGGCACTACTGGATATATTCACCACACTGGTCTAGTTGGTGAGATTAAGCCGAGTCATGGCACAGTCAGATTTCATTCTACAAAGATCACCTCGAATGTGTGCGTAGGATGGATTTCAGGGGCAAGATGGGGGGCTGGGTGACAGATTGAGAGGCCGGGCGGTGGTCTACATCAGAGACACTGGTGGCCGGGACTGAGGCAGTGGGAGCAGAAAGGAAGTGATGAGGTCAGATTGGAGAGACCTTGAAGGAGACAGGCATTGCAGATGGAGGGACATGGAGACTCAAAGAGGGAGAGGAGAATCCTTAATTTGGTCCCGGGTCGTAGACCCTGAGACAAGGATTCAAGAGTGAGAATCTCACTTAGGAAGTGAAGGTGGAGGAGTCGGTAAGTGAGAGGGGGAGAGGAAGCAGCCAGTAAGGATCTAATCAGCTACCACTGTCTTCAGTGGAAGACAAAAGCCACTTAGTCCTGCTGGGGAGCTCTAGGGATAGTGTAGACCACGACCGCCGAGGAATCCCACTCAGGCTGCAAGGGAGCTGGGGTATTTGTACACCAGCTCCTGCCAGGATCAGCTGAGGACTGCTTCTGGAGGGTTCCCCAGCACATCTGAGCCCCCACAGAGATGACAGAGAAGCTCTCGGGCCACAGACTGCAGGTGCCATCAGGTGAAGTCTGTCTGGTGCACCCGGAATGGTCAGGATGAGAGCTATGCTCAGGGCACGCGTCTGCCCCGATCCTGAGCAGCTCGGGCTGCTGAGAATATCCATTAGATGGATAGAGTCTCGGGGCAGCACAGAGGAAAGTGATTACTAAGAAGAAGTATCTGAATTAAGGAAATAATTCTCTAGCATTTTTTAATTAAAACCTTCAACCCAAGAAGCTTGTTAATTTTAGCTTCGGCAAGTGGTTCTACTGCCTCTCGGCGTCCTGCTGCCCGCGCTCTGTCGGAAGTGGCTGCTTCTGATTTCCCTAATTTGTGAGGTGCTCGCACTTCGGGTGGCAGGCGGGTGATTACAGCCAGATGGGAAGCCAGCCCCTCCAGAAGCAGATTCCTGTTGGAGTTTTGCAGTCAGCAGGAAGCTGGAGGGAATCCCGGGGTCTTTCTTATTCCCCCCTCTTTCCTCCCCTCAGATTAGATGCATTTGAAGAGCAAAAGAGAAAACTCCTACTTGCACAGGGGTTGACAAGGAGATTTTCAAGACAGGCTGGTTGAGGACTTCCCACTGTGTGAATGAAGAAGTGATGTTCTTTCCTGATTAGCTCCATGGACAGATGGATATATAGAGAGTTCTTTCCATGAACCAGGCATTGTGCTCTTGGCCTGTACTCTCTCACTCAATCCTTACAATTAGTCTGTAAATTGGGGAGGATTAGTAGCCCCATTTTACAGATGATATAACTGAGGCTCAGGAAGCTGTAAGGGCTCGCTGAAGGTCACACCGCTAGCGAGTGGCTAAGCCAGCCATCCGGGTTCCAGATGGTGGGTTCCAAGAACAAGCCCAAACATGGAGCCTGGGGATAGACAAACTAGTTTGGTCTCCCTTGCTCTGTGCATGTTAGCTATTACTATCTTCGTGATGATCCCCGTACTTTAAATGGGCTTCGGAAGACTACCACCTCAACCATGCAGAGAGATGGGCCAAGATTCATGCTCAAGGATGCTTCTCCCAGAATCATTTATTCCTAGATGTGAACAGTTGGAACCAATCCAGATGTACAGAGATAGGGGGTTGGTAATCAATTATGGGGGCTCCCTACACTGTCATAGCATGTATGTGTTAAAAATCATATGTAGGGGCACCTGGGTGGCTCAGTGGGTTAAAGCCTCTGCCTTCGGCTCGGGTCATGATCTCAGGGTCCTGGGATCGAGCCCCGCATCGGGCTCCCTGCTCAGCGGGGAGCCTGCTTCCCCCTCTCTCTCTGCCTGCCTCTCTGCCTACCTGTGAGCTCTCTCCCTGTCAATTAAACAAATAGTCTTTAAAAAAAATCATATGTAGATAAGTGGTTAATGACATGGGAAGATATTTGGAATATATTGTTAGGTATGGGAGGTCTTTTAAAGCATGTTACTAATAGCACATATAAACGTATAAAAATGATTTGAAAAATAGTGCATATGCATATTTGTATATATTCACATATCTCTACATACATATTTAGAAACTGAAAAGAAAGACACTAAAATAAAAGTTTTCTCTCAGTGCTGTGAGAGGAATGATTTGGATTCTTTGTTATTCTGTATTTTTCCCATATTTGCCACAGTTAGCAGATATTCTTTCATAACGAGGGAAAAAAAAACCCACGTGATTATCATCATTTTTTTTTTAAATTTTGACATACTCTAATTGAGCACAGAATCCCTCACTCTTGTTTGAGGAATTCAACACCCTATATTGCCCTTCTAAATTGACCGATCACATTTGGTTTGCCATCTTCTATTGGCTCTGAGGGCAGAAATCTGCTTACTTGGACAGTAATTTTCCCTTTCAGGAGTGTTCTGGTTCCCCCCCCCCCCCCGATACTTAGAGATTCTTGGCTCCTGATCATGTTTGCATCTGGGATGCAGTTTGCTTGCCTGTGAGTGATATCTCTGTTTCCTGTTGCCTGCCTTTGAGGAGGACTCAGTGACACGTGCTGCCGGGAGGGGAGTGGCAGTAACTTGTCAGTGGCTCCCTAGGGACCAACCTGCACCAGAGTCCCAGCGTCCACACTTCCACTACCCCCAGAGCAAGGAGGGCGAAGGACTCAGTCAGCCTCACTGGTCAGAGCATAGTCCCCTCACTCCTTCCGTCTCCAAACAGCTGAGGCCATAGGTCGGTAGCAGCCCCCTGTGCTTGGGGCCCTATTCATTTACCTTGTAAGAATGCTGCCCTAAAGACACTCCCCGATCCTCACAAGACCCCTGGAAACCCCAGAAATGTGTGGGTGCCCTGGGAGAGGGGAGATCCCAAACGAGCCATTTGGGACTCGACCGAGCACCTCAGGCCATCTCAAAGTGGGACATGCCATGCCAGTGATGAAGGACTGAGCCGGATGAATGCCTACAGGAAGACGAAGTGCCAGGAAGACACTTAAAAGCTTGGGTTCTCAAGTCACCCAAACCTAAGTTCAAATCCTGGTTCCACCACTTACCAGCTGAGGGCTCAGACGAGCGGGCCCATCTCTCACCAATGAGGACTTTCCTCACTGTGAAAACGTCGGAATAAAACCACCTATCTTTTCATGCAGTGATGAGGACAGTATTATTCATGTTGAGGGTTCTTCACGTTGCCTGGTGGGTGCTCAAAAATGTTGGCTAGTAGCTTCGTCATGCATTACATAAACAAATACCTACCGATCATCTACCAAGTATCTACTATTTACTGACTGTCGGTGGGGTCAGAGGGAGCTGCTCTGGAAAGGGGCCTGAGGAACGACTTGAATAAAAAGAGTCAACAAAGAGGAGGTCGGGGGACAATGTTGCAAGCAGGGGGAGTGGCTGGGGACCCGCTGGCCATTGTTAGCTGGAGGACAATGGGTGACAGGGCAGTGGGTCAGGAGGTCAAAGAGGTAGCTGGGAACTCACATACCAGGCTTCATGAGCCAAGGTCAGGGCATCGGATTTTATTCAGAGGCCTCCAAAGCCTTTGCGGGATTTCCGGCAGGGGTGATGCAATGTGACCTCCCTTCGGTTTCATCACATTTATCAGGTGTCCCAGTTATTGATCGACTTGCTGTAGCCTCCCCTGTGTCCTGCAGACTCTGAGGGCAGAAACCAAGCTCCATCCAGCTTTACAACCCCCTCCCTTCAGGCCCTAAGAAACTGCCGTGGGTCCCTGCAAATATTTGTTGAATGAAAAAAGAAACAAAGACGGATGGGCCTGTTTTCTTTGCATTTGTCTCAAATCTCCTCTTGGTTCTGCCGCCTTGTCTCCTAGGGGAGGGAGTGTCAACTTGGCTCTTGTGCTCTCATCTTTGTGAGAGAAGCCCCGGGGGTGGGTGCAGGGAGATTTTCCCCTCTGTCAGCCGGGATGGATGGGCTGGCTCTGCAACACTCCTGGGTGAGACTCTCTGTGACCGTGACCGGGGGACTGAGCGAGAATGATGATGGGGAAGCAGGGCGGTTGGTGAAATGGCTGGTCATTCGTTACCCGCCGGCAACTTGGCACAAGAGAAATCGGGCCCTTGGAATTCTAAATGAACCTGTTTCCTTGGATCAAATAGCCAGGGTTCCACCCTAACCCAGAGGCATGGCCCTGGAAGGCATTTGGGAGACGGCTGGTTCCCAAGGTTGGGCCAATGCAGGAAACCAAGTGCAGGTTGGGTCACCCTGACTCTGGCACTAAACAAACACCCAGCTCTGACATCTGCCTTCCATCAGATGTTACTAATGATGCTAATGATCGAAGGTAGGGATAGCAAATATGTTTCATGTCTTGCCAGTTCAGATCGAAGTGTAGTGGCTGCCTGTGTTGAGAAGGCTTCTGAGGTTCCATCTGGGCTCAGATGGAGGGAAGCTGTGATTGATTAGTGATGTCTGTCAGGACACAGGCTGAGGGAATGAGTCTAGTATCACACATTTTCCATCCTTGTTCTAAAATATCTTATCCCACAGAAAGAAAAAGGAGGGAACATTTTCTTCTCCAGGGCATAAAATTTTGGTTTTAACTGTGCCTCAATGAAATAATAATTTCTGCCATAATTACTTAAAATGTGCCAGACACAAGGCTGTGCTTTACATACATTGTCTTATTTTCTCGGCATTACTACCCTAAGGTTCTGTCAAAACTATCTGACACATAAAGAAATTAGGCTTGGAGAGTTAAGTGACTTGTCCAAAGACTCTCAGCCAGTAAGTGGCAGAACCAGGATTTGAATCCAGCTCCGCGAAATAAAGACTCTACAGCTCCTCTCGGCACCAGGCATCTTCATTTTAGCCCCACCCCCACTCACACACATACGTGCACACACACATATATGGACATGCACGTGCATATACACACACATGTATACATACACATGTGCATACCTATACACACATACGAGCACACACAATATATGCACACACATATACACCCACTCATGAAGCTCTCTCCTATTTTTAACCTCCATCCCTCTTGCTGCCATAAAAGCACAGTCCATCTTAGAATCCCACAATCTAAATTCGAGATCTGAGCAACCCTGATGTTTGCTGCCCAATACAGAGGCCACTGGCCATAAGTGGCTAATGATGCTGGACATGTGGCCAGTCCAAATTGAGATGTGCTGTAATGTAAAATGCACAGCTGATTTTGAAGACTCAGTAGAATGTGAAAGAAGAATGTAAAAGATCACACTAATAATGTTTTATGTTGACTACATATGAAAATTATAATATTTTTGACATATTGCGTTATGTAAAATATATCAGAATTAATCTCCCTTGTTTCTTTCTCTCTAAAGATTTTTTAAAATTTTATTTATTTATTTTTGTGAGAGAGAGAGAGAGAGTAGGCACGAACAGGGGGAGGGGCAGAGAGAGAAGCAGACTCCCTGCTGAGCAGGGATCCTGATCCAGAATGGAGCCCAGGAATTCTATCCCAGGAACCTGGGATCATGACCTGAGCCGAAGGCAGATGCTTAACCGACTGAGTCACCCAGGCGCCCGCTAAAGAGTTTATTTTTAAGTAATCTCTGCACCCAACATGGGGCTCAAACTCACAACCCCGAGACCAAGAATCACAGGCTTGACCAACTGAGCCAGGCTCTCTCTCTTTTTTCAAATGTGGCTATGAGAAAATTGAAAGTTACACATGTGGCTTGTATGTGCGGCTCATGAAGTATTTCTACTGGGCAGCACTGCTTTTGAGATCAGAAGAGGTCAGAGAGGCAAAGACACGGGCCTCAGTCCCATCACTTCGGGCAGGAGATAAAGATCACATCTTAGCTTTCTTGTCCCCAGGTCCTATGCCCTTTGTTCTTTAGAGGAAGGGCAGCTGGCTGGAAACCTTTTGTTTTCCTTTCAGACATACTTTCACAGGGAAGGGTGGGGGAAGGGAGAAATGAATTTAGACCAAACAGGAAAAAAGCCATTTTCCCCCCAATCCAATGTCTGATGGAACGCCAGAAAGCTGGACCCATGAAGCCTCGACTCATGGGGGCTCCCAGAGAAGCCGGTAGCTGCCTACTCGTCTGCTCTGTGCAGAAGGGTGTTTTGCGTGCCCCCAGTTGGGGTGTTCCCAGACTCAGCAGCCTTCTCTCAGGCTCGGGCAGTCTGGGGCCGACAGGAGCTTGACTATACCCCAGAGACTCTGTGGTTGGCTGTGGCTCCAGCGGGCGCAGAGAACCTCAAGCCACAGCAAATCCCTGCCCTGCCTGCCTGTCACATCCTTACCTTCCAGCCCGTGACTCACCCTCTCTCTAGCACAGCACCCCACGGCCAGGACCAGGTGTGCTTCCCACACGAACCGAAGTGGCTGGACCCTCCGAGATGTGATCTGGCCTCTAGAGTTAACGGTCTTGAAACGCAAACCTGACTCTGCGATCCACCGTCTTAGAATATCCTTGATGGCTCCCCATTGCCACCCAGATGAAGTTTATGCTCTTCAGCTGAGCCATGCCCGGAAGAGGGATTCTACTGATGCCTGCAGGCTGCCTCTTGTTGCAGACAGGGTCAGTCCTGCACCGGAGTCGCCCACAGCCTGGCCTTCCGACCGGCATGCTGCACACAGCTGGGGGTGCTGCTCCCTGCGGCTCCCTGCCTAAAGGCTTTCCTGACTACAGAAGCCTGCTCTGCCTGCTGCCAGAAGTGCTGGGGAATGAGCACCTTGGAGCAGCAGCCCTGGACCAAGGGAAGAAGCGGATCTATGGAACATACCCCAGCTCTCTTGTCTCTCTGTGGAGTCATTCTGTGCTGGGGTTTTATCCTATTGCCCTGCATCTTTCCCTGGGATGAAGCTCCAGCTGCCTTCTGTATGAATAAGGAAGCCCATGATTCTCTCTCTCTCTTTAAATGATTTTATTTACTTATTTGACAGAGAGACAGCACAAGCAGGGGGAGCGGTAGAGGGAGAGGGAGAAGCAGGCTCTCTGTTGAGCAGGGAGCCCGATGTGGGGCTCCATCCCAGGACCCCAGGATCATGACCTGAGCCAAAGGCAGACGCTTAACCAACAGAGCCAGCCGGGTGCCCCTGACAGATCTCCTTCAAACTCAAGGGAAGGCAGTGTTCAGATTAAATCAACATATGGAAGTCAGAGAGAGGTGGAATTAGGGGATCAGATCGTTGGTGATGAGGCCTGAACTCCTGGATACAGCTTTACCTGCTCCCTACCCTACTGCCCAACGTTCTGGTTATAGTCACACATGCACTTCTTTGATTTTCTGAAGTAAATTTTCATCTGGAACAGGGGTGTCACCTACCCTTTGTTCCCACTTTGAGGTGGCCTGAGTGCTCCTTTGAGCCCTAAGTGGCTGGTTTGGGGGTCTTCCTCAAGTGCACCTACACATTTGTGGGATTTCTAGGAGCTTTCTAAGGCTTAGTGAATGTCTTTAGTGCAGCATTTTTACAAGGTGAATGAATCGGGCACAAAGCCGAGGAAGGACCTTGATGCCACTTACCTGGTGGCAGGACCATCACCAGGAAAGTTCTGGAGGCCCAGGCAGGGGCTAGTTCCCTGGCCGTGCTGGAAATCCAGGCTGGGTGAGCCATCCTCAGGTCCATAGGCTGGTCCCCCTAGTGCTCAAATGCTGTCTCTCCCAGGCACTGACCTGCCCTCAGACCACTTGGGTGACAGTCTTGGGAACAGAGCACAATCCTTCAAATCTCCAATCTCCAGCTCCTGCCCCTGCCCAGGCCCTGGATCCTGCCTCATTCACCTTTAAGTGCATCCTCAAAATTCTTTTAGGTGACAGTATTTAGTGGCATATCAGAAAGAAAGTGTTGAAAAGGAACCCATGGCTTTAGCAAGCCATGACACCCCAGGGAAGGCCCCGTGATTAGAAAACAAAAGTCAGTTTCCCTTCCCTGAAAAGGAGAAATGGTCTTTTTATTCCTCCTGGAAAGTCACCCTCCACCCAAGGATTAGCCAAAGGCTGATTCTAATGCTTTTGGATGGGGTGGATGCATTTCTAAACCACTCTGACCTTGAATACAAGGTAGACTAGCGGGCTGGAACCATGCAAGGCTGCCATTTTGGTGACATACACGCATCTCAGCTTCTAGAAGCCTGTGCGCTCCTGGAGGACAGGGATGATATACTCAGCTCTGTTTACCCAACACTGAGCTCCATTTATGGCCCATATTCACCAGCACGGCCTGCATTGGACTAGGGCTAGAACCAAGCCAGGATAGAACATCCTCTCCTACCCTTGCACTGTTCCCTGTCCAACTCTCTCCCCCATGTAAGCCAGTGACCTTGCAGTACAAAGTTACAATATATCACCTCTCCACCCTTAGAGGACTAAGTATATCAAATATAGAAGTTCCAGCAGGGCCAGAAGAAGTGGGAATTTATCACACCCAGTTATTAGACCCTTATACCGGCTAGGCACGTGGCTTATCTCATTTATCCCTCACAATATTTCTACAAGGTACTTATGATTATAATGCCCATTTCACAGCTGGGGAAAAAGGATGATCATAAAGGTTAAGGCACATGGTCAAGGGTCACACAGCCAGCTAATGTCAGAGCCAGGATTCAATCCCAAGCAGTCTGACTTCAAAACTTACCCGGTCAACCTGTACTCCACTGTGGGCGGGGCCGGCCTCTGTCCTTTTGGGGAGTGTGGCCCCAGGACCACTGTGAGCTATACTCAGGAAGGCAGGAGTTTCTTCTTTTTGGGAAACTGTATTACACAGTATGTTTCTTGGCCAAACCTCCAAGAAAGAATTCAGTGGAAACTAAAAATGATTCTAGTTTCCTTCCAGGGGAAGCCAATGTTTTTGATCTCACCAGAAAAGATACTCCGTAGGGTTCTCTGTTCCATTTTGGACTCCCTCTATTCTGGTCATATCCTTACTAAAAAGGAAGGCTCTGCTCTCCCTCCTTGGCTATTTACTCTAGAAGCTGCCCTCCGTTCAGCCGTAGTGACCATTCTCCCTCATCATCCATTCCCAAATTATAACGGAGGGCCTTTCCATGTGTCAGGTGCTGACGACATGACAGCCAGCATAGGTATAGGTCTCCTCTCCAGAACGGATGATCTAGAAGGTGGCTGCAGTATTTTCAGCTCCTCTTACAAAGCATCATGGTTTTGTTTTTTGTTTTTTAATTTGGAGGCTGTGCTGAAGGAGGCGGAACAAAGGGTGGGCCGGGGCACCCTCAGTGTAACCCTCAGAGCGAGGGTGGGGTAAACGCCTTGCAAGGAGAGCAGCAGTGGGCTCAGTCCAGCTGCAGATGGAAGCAGCATAGAAAGTTCCAGAGCCATCCTTCTGCCACCTGTCTCCTCCGCCTGGACAGCGCCCAGGTCTGCTGGGATCCTGAGAGCGTGGGCACCAGCAATGAGGAAGGAGGCTTGTCTCTGCACCAGCCTGGTCTCCCAGCGCTCCTAGCACAGCCCAAACGCTTTTCCTCCTCTGCGCTCCGGCGAAAAGCCTCGCTGGCAGACAGGGCCTGGCTGCCTGCAGCTCCACCTTTCAGGAATTTGGAGGGGCGGAGTTCCTTTTCCGGAGGTCAATGGAGCTGACCTTGAATTCTGGGGCAGAGATGCAGCCCCTGATGGAACTGTCTGTGAGCGGTGCCAGATGGAGCCGGGTCTTCCTTCCCGCGGCCTCAAGCCAAGCTTCCCCGGGACCCCTGGGGGTCATCCGGTTCTGTTAGGCTTCAAAGGGCAGAGCAACAGGACTACTAGTGCCCTGCCCGTGGCCTTGCTGGGAGGACGAAGTGTGACCACGTGTGTAGAGCATCACTTAACATAGTCTGCGGGCTCTCTGAGGAGAGCCAGGTACTCACGCTCCTCTGGTCATATTAGCTTGTGACCACGCCCACACCTTAGCAACAGCTGATTGGACGGTGATAAGCATGTGACCTGGGGCAACCAATCCCAAGGCTGCTGGGCAACACTGTGTGGTGACGTCAAAGGGTGACCTAGTCCAACCCTTTCCAAGGGGTAGGGTGTACCCGCTGAGGGTGCAGAGAACAATCTTAGATGGTACTTGTAAGATTTTTAAAATGGTAAATTGTTATGCTTTTATTTTAGTCTATATGAGGAAAATGCTGGCTTCCATTTATGGTACAAAATATTAAATTCACAAGGAAATGATTTTCTTTTTCTTTCTCTCCCTCCTTTCCTCTCTTCTTTTTCTTTCTTTTCTTTTCTCTTTTCTTTCTTTTCCTTTCCATTCCTTTCCTTCTTTTCTTTCTTTTCTCTTTATATATGAAGTGAATTTTAGCCCAGCTGATAGAAGTCTATGGCAAATAATTTAAGAGCAGAAAGCAAATGATTGACACGTGGCGAGGTCCCAAGACCACATGCCTCCCTCAGGAACTGGAAATGAGAGGCAGGGGGGTAGTTGGTGAGGCTTTTCCTTGGGGTTGAGTCAGGAGCACGGCAAAGCCAAGCCATGTGCAGGCTGCATCTGTGAGGGAGAAAAAAACCGGTTGAGTAGGAAACTAGGAGACCTGAATAAATGTGCATGAAAGAGTTTAGAGACAGAGAAACAATGGAGACAAAGGTAGAGCTGAAGAAACAGAGACAGAAAGATGGCTGCACAGCAAGAGAAAACTAGAGAGGCAGAAATGCTCTTTATCTTCCTCTGGGGACTCTGTGGGTCTACCTCCACTCCATACACGTTCTCCCAGTGAGTCCTTCTTGTTTCCCGAGCTACCTTGAGTGGTCTCTAGTCACAGCAGAAAGCCTAACATAAATGGATGGATAGGAAGGAGTTGTATTTTGAAGATTCTTGGGCACCAGCCAGCACATTTAAATCTACAATGGCAGGCAATGGGGACTATTGAGGGTTCTTGAGAAACAGGGAGGTGCTAGGGAGAGTCAGGTGAGGCGCCTAGGGAGAAATTGAAGGGTATCCTCATTCGACAAGTTCAGATATCAAATTCCAGTAGACGGCTGATTTCCATAGCTCTTCTGGAAACTTTACGGAATTCACTGATCAAAAAACGTTCTTGAGTATGTCAGGTCCTATTCTATCCAAACCCCAGGTAACCATCTCTAGAACTTTGCTAATCTAGTAGCAAATGGAAAGAACCAGTTGGTATATAATTTAAATTCTGCTAATGTGTATTTACTATCTACACCCAATTATCACCAATCAATATAACAGTTATTACTTAATGGGTGAAAATTGTAATTCCAGTGCCCCAGATCAGCATAGGGCGTTGAGCTAATTGGGACAGAACTTATTCAGGAGTGTAATGAAAATGTAAATTTCCACACATTAATCAAACAATTATTTCTATAACTACTAGACAGCTGATCCTAAACCTAATTAGGAAATAAACAAAGTTAATCAGTGAGCAGACAACATTTACTAATCATATATGTGTCACAAGAAAAGAAATATTAGGCAGTAATTCATTAAAACATCCCAAACCCAAACCATTCCGCAATCTTTAATAATACAGCCTCTCAGCTTCAAGGAAGCAATATCGAATTTTTATTAAAGCATTTTTTTCTGCTTTAGGGTCTAGGAGACACCAGAGAACAAAGATACATATTACCTTGCACAATAAATAATGGCACCACTCTAAATAACAGCACCAAGAACTGAAAATGTACTTACATTTTCAGTTGGACACTGTTGGTTCACTTTGAGCTTAATTATCAGAATGCAGTTCTCTTTAAGTGAGAGAGAGAAAAGGAAGCTCATTCCAGTGCAGACATAAAAACTGTAAGAAGACATAAACCAAAACCAATTGCATTCTTCTCTCCACCACCCATCCTTAGCTTCTTGTCAAAACTGCCACCTGGTACAGTTTGGGGCCCCAAATGTGGATTTTTCTTAACTTGCCTGGGCTGCTGATTGGTTCCTGGGGCTTTTACTGTCCTCGATGGCTCTTTGAGGCTCTGCCCGACCATCTTGTGGATCTGATGATGGTGCAAACCCATCCAGAAGTTTCCTAAGGGATGTTTGCGCTCTCCTCCTGGAAGTAGCAAATGCACAGAATGGAGACATTTGGGAGACTCCTGGGAGAGAAATACCTAATATGAACATTTCCCTTGGAAAAACATGGATTCGGTCAAGATCAAACTGCACACTTGAACGTAACCCCAGCTAACACAGGCGGAGTATTGTCAACAAGTTCTCTTAGTGCTTTGCATACCACTGTGGTCTGTCTGTTTATATCCTCCCAGATTCATATGTTGAAATGTTAACTCCCAAGGTGATGGTGCTAGGAGGTGGGGCCTTTAGAGCCATGATTAAGTCATAAGGTGGAAACCTTATGAATGGGATTAGTGCTGTTATAAGGGAAACTCCATCCAGAGAGCTCCCTTGCTCCTTCTACCATGTGAAGACATGACCAGAAGCCTGCGATCCAGAAGAGAGCCCTCACCCGACCATGCTGGCCCCTTGATCTTGAACTTCCATCCTCCAGGACTGTGGGCAATACATATCTGCTGTTTATAAGCCCCTCGGTCTGTGGTATTTTGTTGTAGAAGCCTGAATGGACTAAGAGACTTATCTTAATGTGTAATACACCTCACAAGAACACTATGAAGTAGGTACCATGGTTATAATATCCATTTATACAGATGAGGAAACCAAGGCACAGAGAGTTCAAGTAACTTGGCCTGTCATGCAACTTTTAAGTGGTAGGTAGAGCCAGGACTTGAACCTATGTAGTCAGCTCCTGGAGCCCGAGGTTTACTGTGTTCACTGGCTGAGTTTGGGCTTCCCAGGATGCCCCATTTATGCTCCCCGAACATTCTGTGTTGCTCCAGCTGCATCATATATCAATTGGTGTCACTGGGAAATTATTTTTCAGTTGGTAGTATTTCCCACAGTCCACCTTTCAAAAGGTAGCAAAGGTTCTATGACGAAAAACCTCCTTGTGACCCCTGCCCTCAACTACCCAGCTCTCCTCCCAGACGCTGTCAATGATTCTACTTTCACTCTAATGACAAGCAATGACAATGTCTTAATTTAAGTCTCCTCCAAAACAGACCTCAAGGTAAATATTGGGTGCAAGTAGTTCATTTGGGAGTTTGTCCCAGGCAGCGTAGCGAAGAAGTGGGGAAAGGAGATAGAGAAGGGAGGAAATCTAAGTCTGTGTGAATGAGCAGGTCATGACTGTAGGTAATTGAGGCTCAATCCACATCTCTCAGTTGTCTCCACTGAGGGACGAGGGAGCTGAGGTATTTATCCACCAGTGCCCATCCTTTATTCACTGAGGGCCACTTCAAGGTGTGAAACCTCTAGAAAAAGCCTCTGTGTGCATCGGAGCAGTCTGCAGACAAGTGTTATATACATATGTGTTATTGTCTCAGTACAGGTGGTAAAATAACACACACTCTTCTGTATCCTTCTTACCCTAACCCTGAATCTTAGTGATCTTCCCATATCAATATGTAAAGAGTTACATGATATTCTTGTATAGATATGCTGTCATTTGTCTAATCAGTCCCCTCCGCTTGGTCATTTGGGTAATTTGCAAACTTTTGCTATTCCCAATGATGCTGAAGTGAATACCTCAGTACACGGGTCATTTTCTATATGGATGGGTACACCTGCAGGTTACCTGTCTACAAGTGGAATTGTGGGCTCCAAGGGAATTTGCAGTTATAATGCTGTCAACCTGCCCTACATAGGGGTTGTATTTATTTAAACTCCACAGCAATGAATGAGAGCATCCTGTTTGGTGATGATTAGCAACTTACTTGTCTTCCTTTCCCTCTATACTTTGGGCTACTTGGGGCAGCAACCATTTTGGAGAATGCTTGGCACATAGGAAGTGCTCCATATATATTTGGATGAGTGGAGAGGTGAGTGATTGGGGTGCACGGATGGATTGGTGGGTGGGTAGATGAGTGGAAGGAAGGAAGGTCAGAAGGATGGATGGATAGATGAATAGATGGGTGGGAGTATGGGTAGACAAGTGTATGGATGGATAGATGGATGGATGGATGGATGGAGTAGATGGGTTACCCCAAAAGTGTCATTCTCATAGGGACCAAGAACCAATATAAATAAATAAATAAGAACTTGAAATTAATTACACTGGATTTCCATTATTATATACTCTCATAGCACCTTTTGTGCTCTCTGAGAGTGGCAGGAAAAAATTCAGCCATGCTTGGCTGGGGACAGGGTGCTCACAGTGGCTGTGTTAGCATAAGCCAGGGCGGCTCAGGTTCCTGAGACTTATGAGACTGGCCATTTATCATCTGCTCGGCCGCTCGTTCATGAAAACAGAGCTGCTCCACACCCTGAAGTCTGCAGTGACAGATTCAGAACTTTAGTGTGGGGGCTTCAAGTACACCGTTCTTACTTCAGTTTTAAATTATAGATCCAGGGGTGCCCGGGTGGTGCAGTCGGTGGAGCGTCTGACTCTTGGTGTTGGCTCAGGTCATGATCTCAGGGTCTTAAGATTGAGCCCCGCATCGGACTCCAGGTTTAGCATGGAGTCTGCTTGAGTTTCTCTTTCCCTCTGTGCCTCCCCCTATTCTCTCTCTCTCTCTCAAATACATAATAAAAAAATAAATTATAGAGCCATTAAAATAGCCAAATTGTGTAAAGATGCTTTTACCCATACCCTACATAGGATGGAGAAAATGTTGATGGTTTGTAGCCAAGGAGAATGCTATAATTCAGGGAGTGGCCTTGAGATGATGGGAAGGTAGAGCCGACCCCTACTCTCGGCCTGTGTCAGCATGCCCCCACACCCCACCCTGCTTCTCTGATCAACATTCTCTCGCTAGAGCGCCAAATCCTTCCTTTCTGAAAGTGTTGCTTCTTTATTCTTCCAAGGACCACGGCTGGCTGAGGGATTGGATGGAGCATTTGGCTCCCCTCCCTGCTTGTTCCTGAACAGATCTCCTTAAGCCGCATTTTGGGTTCATTTCCTGGAATTTTTGCCAGTCGGGCAGACCCCAGGGAGGAGCACGTGGGAGCATCGGGAAGAGAGTGGAGTCCCACACTCAGTGCCAAAGCAGCTCCATTGGTAAAATAGCGTGCAAAATAACATTCACTTTTTCCAGTGTAAGTCTAGAATTCATATTTATGATGGCAACTTCAGAAAATGCCAATAAACAAATAGAAGAAAGTAAAAGTCACCCAGGCCCCATACAGAGGTTACAAGTCTTAACATTTTGACCAATAATTTCATGGTCCTTTTGCTATCCATGTAGCTGGTTTTCATCACGAAAATGGTATCGTATTGTGCCAAATTTTTGGCCCACTTTTTTCCGCTCAGTGCATAGTTTCAGGTATTTTTTAACCCCTGTGTAATAGTCCATTGGATGGCTGATTTAACCACCTCCTCCTGTTGGTTATTGACATTACCCTCATATTTTAGAGAAGGCATGAGAGCAGGGGGAGGGACAGAGGACAAGGGAGAGATAGAGAGTCCTCAAGCGAATTTTTTGCCGAGCGTGGAGCCTAACATAGGGCTCAATCCCGAGACCCCAAGATCATGACCTGAGCCAAAATCAAGAATCAGACTCAACTGACAGCAACCCAGGCACTCATACATTGCCCCCTTTTATTATCAAATATACTGCTGGCAAGAATTAAGAGTCTTTTTAAGAGCTTTCTGCTCCCCCAAACATCTTAGGTTTCTTAAGGGTGACCACGCCATAGTTGGTGCCTGTCAAGGAAGAGGGAAAGTGTCATCTGTCATCACAAAAGGCTATAGGATGCTTTTCCCTTTATCCCGCTGAGGGTAGAGCCTGTGGTACCAGTGGATATGATCTGGGGCTTTGCCACTGCCCTAATGCCTTCTGGCGTTTTGGGCTTTTGCAATTCCCCCCATGACCTCTACCTTGCCCTTTACTGATCTTTCCCTATCTGGGAGCAAACCTTTACTTTAAGTCCCATGGCACAGCCAAGACAAGACGGTCAAGTTTGCCAAAAAGTTGCTGATCATCTAAGAGGAATTTACAACCAAAGATGCAATTTGTTTTTGCTGCTAGAGGTGCCTTCCCTCAGGCTCCAAGCCCATCCTATGGGCCCTTCACCAGCTGCCCTTTCGTGGCTGCTGTCCTGTCTCCAAGCATGGGAGGTGGGGCAGCTGATCCTATCCACCAGGGGATGCCCGAGACCATGCCTACATTCCTGGGCCCATCTCCCCTTGTCTAAAATGCCACCTCCGTTGGCCCCCTTTCCTGTCTGCAATCTGACAATGGGAATCTTGGCAAGAAATGAAGACCACCCAAATAAGAATAAACAAAAGCTATTTATTCAGAGTTGGCCATAAAGCAAAGGAGTTGGCCACAATCACTTGCATTTGGCCGAAACTCAAAGGCAGGCATATGAGTGGGGAAACCTTATCATGGAAATAAGAGAAGGCCTCAGGTGTGCCCTGAGTAGAGGTTATTCGCCCAGGAAGCGGGAGGCGGGGAACTAGAAGAGGGCATTCTACATGATTGGTTCAGGAGTTTATTTTTCTTTCTCTGGTTGGTCCTCATTTGCAAGTAGGGGCAAAATTAGGGAAGCTGGATGTTCTCTTTTTTTTTTAAAGCTGGTATCTCTCTCTTTTTTTTTTTAAGATTTTATTTATTTATTTGGGAGAGACAGTGAAAGAGAGCATGAGAAGGGAGAAGGTCAGAGGGAGAAACAGATTGCCCTAGGAGTTAGGAGCCAGATGCAGGACTTGATCCTGGGACTCCAGGATCATGACCTGAGCCAAAGGCAGTTGCTTAACCAACTGAGCCACCCAGGCGCCCCTGAAGGTGGTAGTTCTTGATCAAGTCCTTACCACATGGGGTTCATTGCAGCCAAGGTTGTGTCCTGAGGCTGGTGAGCTTATGAGTCAGAGTTCTGTTTTTGTATATGCTCTGACCATTGTCCATCTGCAAATCTGGTCTCAGAATTGTCCCTCTAAGAGAAGCCCCACTGGGGACCAAAAAGGGGAGGCTTGGCCCTTTGGCCCCCATGCAAGGCAGTGGCATCAGAATAAAATCACCCCGCATCTGTACCTTTCCCAAAGTCTGAGTAACTCAGTCTTCAATAATGCTGTAAGAAAGACAGTTTCTACTTACATCAGCACTTACCTAAACTGATAATACACAGCCCAGCCGCCTGGCCTGTCCCATGGCAAATGATTGCAATCAACTGACACTGATAAAGGGCCACAAGCTCTTAGTGACCCTGAGCTCCAGGCCTCACCGGAAGTACCTGGAAACTCTTTCCTGCCCACTGAATCTGTGTACAGATCGAGGGACCCGTTCCCTAGCTTCCAACCTGTAATTAGCATAGCACCGTGAAAATCCCTTTCCAGCACCTCGCCCTCCTGACTTCAGCCCCTCTGTGCATAATCTGCTCAGTGAAATTCCTCACCAGCATTCTTTCTCATGACAGGTTAGTAGACGCAGTTTTGCGATTTTTTGTAAATTCTTGCATTTGTGCTTTTAAAAACGTTTTAAGTTATTATTTTTATTATTATTATTTTAATAATTTAATATTATTTAATAATAAATTTAATAATTTAATATTATTTTAATATTATTATTTTTAAGGAGGCTCCATGCCTAGTGTGGATCCCAGTGCAGGGCTTGAATGCACGCCCCTGACATTGAGACCTGAGCTGAGGTCAAGAGGCAGAGGCTGAACTGATTAAGCCACCCAGGCCCCCACGTTTGTGTATTTTTGACAACACCATCTGTATGCCCTCCACCACAGAGTCTAGGTTGGACTCCCCCGAGCTGGACCAGGTTCTTTTGGAAGCCAGACCTTCTCATCCTTCCCTCGGCCACCAGGACTTCTGTCCCAGCTCCCCATCGGCAATGCTCATCACCAGCACACACTGAGCCCCAAAGGCCTGTAGCAGGATCCAGGCCTCCTGCACCTGCTGGCTGAACAGCACACAGGAAAAAAAAAAATCCCCCAACAGCCCTAAATGAAACAAAGTCTCCAGAGAGTTAGGAAGAGCTTGGCCTAACCATCTGTGTTCAGGATAACAGCTAATTCACAGCCTTCCCTGATACAATTGGCATCCACTTGCTTTGCTCTCCTGTAGCTGAAGGGCCCGATCAGGTGGTTTTTCCAGAATAGAGGAACAGCTTGCCCCAAAGGGCATTTAAATCCCCACCATTTGCCAAGCAGAAGACTTTTTCCAGCTATGAAATGAGAGTTTTTCCAGCCTCCGCTAGTCCCAGTAGGGATTTTTTTTTCTTTTCTCTTTTTTTTATTACCTTTGTGGATATCGGGCAGGGCACTCTGTTATATTCATAAAGGTAGAAGTAGAAGAGGGTAATTCACCACTTTTTGATCAATAGATTTTCCTAGTCCGTTTAAAATGGGGTTTTAATTGGCCTATAGAAAGCAAAAGTTTTACATGACATGATCTTGTAAACACCATGAGATCAGGAGACAGATTCGTTCATCGCTCATTTGCACAGAATAATTTCCCCAGAGCCTTGGTAATAGTGGATACCCAATAAATACATTCTGATGGAGGGAATGAGGTCGATTTCTCAGGGGTGTTATAGATTAAGAGAAAGATTTGGGGAGCAGGTACTCAAGGATGCCTGAAATGTGCATACATTTGTGGGAGGAGAGAAAGAGGGAGGGAGGAAAGCTGGAGGGAGGGAGGGTTGTTGCGGGGGGAAGTGGAGGGACAGAGGGTGAGAAAGAGGGAAGGGGAGAGAAAGAGGAAGACAGATTTAACAGATAAGCAGATAGACAGGCAACAGGTCTTAAAAAGAAACCTGTGTCTAATTTATCAACAGACCCAATGTTCCGAGAGGCTGGATCAAAGAGAGATGAATTCAGGCAGGGGGACCTTTCCACGGTTGTGTGGCCTGAGGCAAGGGACTCCACCTCTCTGACCTTGGTGCACTCAGCTGCAGAATGAGGATCACTTTGGTCTCACTCAGGAGCTCATGCATGTAAAGCACTGATCAGAGTTTAGCACAGCGTAAATCCATATAAAAACATGAGCGACCAAAGAAAGGACTGCATTTCACCACATCTACAGCGCCGCTGGCGTAAGATGCGTGTTATTTCATGAATCGCTATGGCAAGGAGACTGTGGGGCCGGCTACCCTTGGACACGACATTTCACATGAGTCACTGCTAAGACACATCCTGATTCCAGAGACCTTAAAATGTGCGAGAAAATGGGCATCTTAAGATCCAGGGAACTATAATATAAAGATAAAATTAATCTCTTTCTCAGTTATGCTCTCTGGGACAGTTTTGTGATTCCGGCAGCCTTTTTTCTTTTCTTTCTTTTTTTTTTTAAGATTTACTTTTTATTCAGGAGAGAGAACGTGTGTGAGCACAGGGAGGGGGAGGGCCAACCAGAGAGGGAGAGAGAGAACCTCAGGCAGACTCCCTGACGAGCACAGAGCCCAACACGGAGCCTGCCCACCAGGAACCCCTCTAAGCCAGTCTCTTTTTCTCTCTACCTTGTGACCTGGGGCAACTCCAGGTCACTGGGGAACTCGATCTCACGACCCCGAGTTCATGACCTGAGCTGAAATTAAGAATCAGATGCTTAACCGACGGAGCCCCCCAGGCGCCCTTCGGGCACAGTCCTTAAATACCTACCCTTCAACCACAGAGTATGGATCCCAATAGGACCTTCAGTTCCTTCTCGCTTTAGAGAGATTTGAGGCTCCCTGGGTTCCCTCAGAGGCTGAAGCTGGAGAGAAGCAGAGTGGGCGCACCTTCTCTCTGACCCAGACTGAGCCCCGCATCTTCTAGCCACACAGCCTGTGTTTACAAACCTGGCTGGCTCACTGAGTTTTTGGTATTCATCCTAAAGGATTCAGACTTGTCGCCTTCAGGAAAGAACTCAGCTCTACCAGAGACTCGGAACCTGACCCCACTCTCTGTGATCTTTGGCAACTGTCCAGGGTCTGGAACGTTAACCTCCCTGGAAAGACATGATTCGTGCCCTCCTTCTCAACGCTTGACATCCACCTCCCAGAATCTGCTGAGGCCTCTCCGGCGGGAAATCAAAGAGTGTGTGCATTTCGGAGCCGTGCTTTTCTGCCAGAAACCGGGGCTGATGGTGTAGGCCGGGCTCGCCAGCGAGGACACGGGAATGGAGGCTTTCTAGCTCCCAAGTCTGACTGGGCCGTGAGGTAAAATCCAAACGTAATGGGTCTGGAGCGTCGAACTCCAACCATGACAAAGGATAGTTATCAACACCTACTTGCAGAAAATTGATTATGTGACAGATAATGTCCAACTGATTTTGTAAGCATTATTTCATTTAAAACTCATACCCCTTGGGGTACCTGGGTGGCTCAGTCGATTGAGCATCTGACTCTTGGTTTTGGCTCAGGTCATGATCTCAGGGTCCTGGGATGGAGCCCCGAGTCGGGTTCTGTGCTCAGTGTAGAGTCTGCTTGTCCCCTCTCGCTCTCTAACCCTCCCCCTGCAACGCTCTCACGTGCTCTTTCTCCCTGTCTCTCTCTCTCAAAAATAAATAAATAAATCTTAAAAAAAAAAAAACAATTTCTACCCCTTTAAGTAGCTAATGAT
Source organism: Nasua narica (assembly GCA_028533885.1). NCBI lineage: Eukaryota > Metazoa > Chordata > Mammalia > Carnivora > Procyonidae > Nasua > Nasua narica. The sequence goes on along the minus strand of CM052808.1, from coordinate 14,458,468 downwards.
CTGTTCCATTTTACAAAGAAGGGAATCAAAGCTCACAAAGACACAAAGCTAGAAAGAGCTGGAATGAGGATGTGAAGCCAGGCACAGGTGACTCTTACCCGTGATGGCCCGGGAGAGGGCTGGGATAAGAGCGCTGTCTCCGCGCTTAGCAGTGAGGCAGGGGTGTGAAAGGGTTCCGAGTGTTTGGGGCCCGAAGAGGACAAGGTTGTCCGTCCACGACCCCGGCCTCTCTTTCCCACTCCCGTTGTCTGGGAGTCACCTGGGGTTCGGCCGGCCGAGGCTGGGCTCAGCAGGGGTGGGCTCCGGTCAGCTTCCATCCACATCTGCTCCTCGTCGGCCTGGCAGTCCGACTCGAGAAGCGCCTTCCACTCACGCCAGGGGCGGGAGCACGAGCAAGGCCAACGGCACGAATGCACTTCGAGTCTGCGTCACGTCCTCTAATGTCGTGTTGGCCGCCACAAACCGCATGGCCAGACCCGAGGCAAGGGGTGGGACACCCGGCACTCCTTGCAGCTGGGCGACGGAGCGAACATTTGCAGAACGACGATCTAACAGGCTACATCCTCCTTGTGGGATTTCCTCCTTCCGAGTACCTTATGATCGATCATCCGGCCGACGAGAGGGCAGAAACCATTCCCCCGGCACGGACCAGGTCAGGGCCCCCAATTAGCGGTGCAAACTCTCCCACTTCAATTGTCGTCTGCAGCTGTAAGCGGAGCTCCTCCTCTGAATTCTGGGTCTCTAAATGGGAAGCCCCTTTCTGACTAAGGAGTCCTCATTCTCGGGGAAGCAATGCTCTCTAGGCTGCTCACCAGGTTAACTACCTGACGGTCAGGTAATTGCGCCCAACCCTGACTTGGACCAAAGGGCCTCTCACACCTGGAGCCTGCCCACCAGGAACCCCTCTAAGCCAGTCTCTTTCTCTCTCTACCTTGTGACCTGGGACAACTCCAGGCGAATGGACGTGGGTTGCTCACCAGGCCACAGCTTGCTGGCTTAAAAAAAAAAAAAAAAATCCCTCTTAATTGGCTACTCCCTACAGGTAAGCGCCTCTTCTTGGCTTCTCTGGGGTCCTTTGATGTGCTTCTCTCAGGCTACCCCTGTGGTCCCATGACAATGAGCGACCCACCCTGTTTCCTGATCTGAGAACACATATATGTTCTTCAAAGAGCTTCTTCATTTTCCTTTTTTCTTCTCTTTTGAGCTTAGTTCAAATATCCAGGTCACTGGGCTTCCGTGCAGCCCCTCTCTGTAATCCAGAGTGACTTGTGTGGGACAGTCCTGTGCCCCAGAGTTTCCCTCCGGGCGTGGCACTTCCCCTAGATGGCTCCACGGGGCATAGCAGGGACCGGGCACTATTTCCCTGTCTTTCCCAGGCATCATCCTCTCCCCCACTGCCCCACTAGGATCCCATTCTCATGAACTGATATTCCTCTGCTGGTGTTACCCGTTAATCCAGGTTGAAGAACAGGGCATGAGGGGATTTCTTCCCCCTTGCGGTACACCGTATCAGAGGGATCTCAGCGCTGCTGCTTGGCTCTCAAGCTTCGAGAAGCTTCTCCCTTGCTTTGCCCTGTGACGCACGCATCCAGGTGGCTGGCGTGGGCCGGGGATACGTTCAAGCCATGCTCGTAATATCATCATCCTTCCACTCGAATCCCTTTGTCCCTGGGACGACTCAGCCTCTGCTGTTGGAATCGTGTCCTTGTGCCAGGCCATTTCTTCCCTTAGGGCGAGTTCTCTCCCGGAGTGGTGGCAGGGGTCACATTCTAGGCTCAGGCCCAGCCCCTTCTTGTCAACCACATTCAAATCCATGTTTACAGGAAATCATTTTGTTTACAGGAATATAAGTTACCAAACGATCCCAGGCATGAATAAGGGGAGGGGATGTCAGGGAGTCTGACCTGGAAACAGACACGCTTTGGCCCAAGCCAGACCCGTAGCACGCCCCTGATGGCCCTGAAAAGTCAGGGCCCGTGATTCGTGACTTGTGATTAGATTTCCACTTGGAGTTAACATTGCCCCGACTGCTGAGATCTAAAAAGGCCTCTGGCTTAAGCAGCAGGAAGACAGGGAACCGTCAGCGTCATTATTGACGCCCTGTACGTAATTTGAAGAGAAAATGGCCAGAAATTGGTAGCGAGGAAGGAGGGGGCCACGCAAACCAGAATGCCCCTGTTCTTTCCCTGGGGCTGTAGTTGGTGACGTCCCCGGATTGAAAGTGTCCTGAGCGTGCCCCTTCTCTAGGGCTGCCGTTTTCCTGCCTGCAGAAGCCAGGGGGTACATTCGCAGGAAACTGAGGTGATAAGCACAAAACTGAAAAAATATCCCTCCTGAGATAAGAGCAAAACCTGTAATTGCACCGTACTTGACTGACTCTGGCCTGAGAAGCCCTGAGTTTTCACTCATCACTACATTGTGCTACAGAACATTCCAGCTCCATCGGGCCGCTGAGCCATAAAGACTGTCCTCTCCCCCCTGACCAGATGTCCCCGCGGAGGGCACGGATTTCCAGATGGAAAGCTAGGATGATGGATAGACTGTGTGTCCTTCTCAGGGCCCCAGGGGTCAGGGACATGTATGGCAGCCACCACCAAAGGGGCGCCATGCCCATAAGCGGACAGAATTTACAGGAAACCGTGGGTCACCCGAACCGGCATTTCTCAGAAAGCAGCGCTCACAGCTGGGTGCCTCAGGATCAGGGCGGGAAGCTAAAGCTGAGAAAAAGCCATTCCCTTTTGGGTCTCAAGCCGTGGTGTGCAAATCATTCCCTTTTCAATTAATTCCCTCTCATCCCCCTGATTCAGTCACGTAGGAAGTCTCTCTTTGGTGACAACTGGTCTCTAACTTCTATTACCTGCTAATCTGTCCTGATGGCACCAAGGGTCACCAAGCACCAAGGAGCCCGGCAATGGTCTCCAACCAGGGTTTGGCAACTCTTTGTGGGAAATGGCATAGCCTCACCTCCGCCGCAGGCGAGTGGTTGAAGGAGCCCCAGGGCCAACCAGACTGAATGGGAGAGAACAACACAAGGGCGGAGAGGAGCCCGGTTTCCTGGCGGCCACTAAGAGGCACCCATCAGCTATATTCTAGAGTCTGAATCTCTCACTCTACCCTGTAGGGTCAGAGACCCCCTTTGCCATATTAAAAAACGATGTTTTATGCGTTTCAGATTTTCCTTTCAGCAGCACACATCGGCCCAGGCCGACTTTGTGCTGGACCCAGAAACCATTCAGGCATGCTCTAATAGGTTGCCAAGATCGAGACCCTCGGCTTGCTCTCTGGCCCCCACCGGCCCCAGCCTGGAACCAGACGCAGAGCTGTGTCTCTGGGCTCAGTCAGAGCTCAGCGGTGGAGGGAAGAAAGCCGGGGGAAGGAAGGGAGAGGGGCTGAGCCCCGCACATGTGGGCTGGCAGCCTTCCGGGTCTGTGGACGGCCGCTGTGGTACTGGTGGTCACAATGACAGTAAGAATAGCTAGGGTTCTAGAGTTCTTCTGACACGCCAGACTCCGTCCTTTGCGTATGATCTGCCTTTTCTTGTTTAGTCCCTGGAGATAGGTGTTCTTCAGAGGAGGAAGCCACCTCGTCAGGGTGCAGTGGCTCTCCTGAGGACACAGGGCAATTATATCAGGTAGATAGGATCCGACTCCAGCTTGCCTGGATCCAAAGGCTGAATCTGTAAATACCATAATACACCAGGGGGACTTCTCTGACTTTCAGACCCCACCCCTCCACCCCGGGTTCCTGTTGGCCTGATTCAGTCCTCATGGGTGGGAGAGGCAGGAACATTAATTTAAAAGTCCCTTCTCGGGGATCTCAGAGCCCCCTCTCTCCTCCATCCATGGCTGTGGTTCTTGTCTATTTCCCTGCCGCTGATCCCACCAGGACACGGGCTCCCAAGGAGAGGACCATGTCGACGGGGCCCCCAGCCCCCAGCCTAGCTGCGAAAGGCATTCCAGGCACACACCTGTTGAAGGAATGAGTGAGGGAGCGTGCTCAGCTTTGCACTGGGCACCCTGAGGAGTGAAAACTGGGTATAACATCCCTTGCTTGCCCTCAAGGAAGCTCAATTTTAGTGTAGAGCTCTAAAGTAGTAGAAATACTAGAAGCCAGGTCAGGAGACTGCGTCATGAGTCCCGGGGCCTACAGGTCAGTTAACAGAGGAGACTCTAAGCTCCATATCCCCTGGTGTTTCCTGGCCAGGTTCTTGTGGGCTCCGATAGGATAGCAAATGGGAACATTTACTACAAGCTGGTGAATGCATGAGTGCATGAGCGAGTGAGAGAGCGAATGAACATATCCAGCATTGCTCATGGGCCAAGCCCTGGGCAGAGAGCCAGGGGTTGCAGGGTCGAGGGGCTAAGACCTTGAGCCCTAGAGTCAGACTATATAGGTCCGAATACCAGCTCTGCTGCTCACTCGCTCACGTGCGTGACCCTCTCCAGCTCTGTTTCTTCCTCAGTAAAATGAAAATGACGAGAGCACTATCTTTCCAGCCTGCAGTAAGCATCAGCTATTAGGGAACCAGTCAGCGGGGAGCCCCTGTTTCCCTGCCCCCAGGGCGCTGGCCTTGAGAGGCTGTGAATGCTCCTGTCTTGGCAGCTACTAATTCGGGAAGGTCTCCAAGCGTAACTCAGACCCAATCTGCAAATGAGGCCTCCCGTAAATCACAGCTGACCACTCCAATCAGCCGCCTTGTGTTGCTTTCAGTTCCAATAAAGCCAGGCCCTGTCACCCGGCCCACCACTCCATCCCCTCTCCGTGATCAGGGACCCTGGAAGGGAGATGGCTCTGAGGCTAATGTTCCGAGACTCGTGTCCCTGCTGTCTCCATAAGTGAGTTGTGAAGACCTCAGGAGTCCCCACGACACTCTAAGTCCCCCCTCCGCCTCCCCATCCACTTAGACGGCTAGATTCATCTCTTGGATTTAATAAAAATCGCGTCCTCCCGGGCTCCCTCCAAGGCCGGAGACAGGCAGGAGCCCTCCAAAGTTTAAACCAGGCCAGTCCTTAATTAGGCGGCAACATCAATATCACTTTTTCCCCGTGATTTGCATTTCAAAGTAAATTCCACATCTTAGGCTGTCAGCATCCAGGAGCCTGGCAGAAGGTTGTTCTGGGCGGCAGGAAAAAAAAAATCCCGCCACGGAGCGCCTGGGATTTCAGAAACTCAGCAACTTTGCCAAGGCCTCTTCCCTCCGCTGCTGATTTCATGCCAACGCCCCCAATCGACTCCATTTTACCCCATTCTGTCTGTGGGGCTGATCTGCACCCTCCAAGGCCTGGAAGTGCCTACAACATTCAGTTGTAAATGGAGGGCCGACCCCCAGCAGATGTATGTGTCTAGACCCCCCGCATAAATAAATAAGTAAATGTACACAAAAATCTCCATTTCTGGCTTTTCCTGGAAAATGGAAGAACTGGCCACACCCAGCCGGCAGCGCCTGCCTCCTTTGGATGGGCAGGGACTCTGTAATGTGTCACGGTCCCCACCAATCCCTACTGTCCAATGCCAGGCTGTCCCACCTGCTATGTCCCTTGCCCCTATCATGTGGTTGCACTGGGTTACTGACCTCTGAGCTCCCATGTCACTTGTCCCATGGGGGAGGGTCTCTGAGCCCTGGAGAGGGACAGAGTGACCCTCTCCAGTGGATTTAAACACTTCTCCATCCCATAATCTCAATCACCTGCTTCCATTTCTAAATCTTAGGGAAAGGGCTCTGCCTATCATGCAGTTTTAAGTCAAGCCCCGGCTCCATGGTTCCAGGAGAACTGTGCCCCTAAGCCCGTCCCAGAGAGAAATTCTGGCGTTAACACTGAGCCCCCTGCTGAGGGCTTGGACCTCTCCCCGCCCTTCATCCTGCCCGTCTACCAACAATTCTTCACTTTTCATTCCACATGCTTGTATCACATTTGCTTTCAGTGCCTTTTCTGGGCCAGGCCCTAGGGCTTTGGTGTCTAAGGAGAGTGCAGAGAGAATTCTGTTGCTGACCGAACCCACCCCCAACTCCTGCTCTCTGCCACCCCCCACCCGCCCAGCGCTCCCCGCCGGCAGAGGAGAGGATGGAGGTAAGGATCACGTACAGAGTGCTTCGTGTTTGCTGCGTACTTGACCCGTTCCTTCTTCCATCAACTTTCCACACCAGATCGGCAGAGATGCTATTACCGTCCCCATTTTGCAGATCAGGAAAGTAAGGCTCAAGGAGGTGAAACCTCTTAACTGAATGTCACTTTGCTACCAAACAGTAGGAAATGAGTCTGTTCCAGAAGGTCCTTGCTCTTGGGTACTAAATGGTACTGGCCCCCATCATAGTAAAGTAACGAACTAACTAACATCAGAATGGTAAGAATCATTGTTTCTCTCTGGTTCCACTGTGCTTGGGACATAAGAATATTTATGACATTGAGTGTTCATTTTTTTTTAAGTAATCTCTACACCCAACATAGGGCTTGAACTCATAACCCCAAGATTCAGAGTCACACGCTCTACTGACTGAGCCAGCCAGGCGCCCCTCACATTGTTTATAAATCACTTTCAACTCCTTAAGGATAAAGATGGGCACTTATTCATTGAGGAATCCCTAGAATCCAGTAAAATGTCCAGGATATAGAAGGTGTTTAAACCAAGTTGGACGAGGGGTGCCTGACGGGCTTAGTCGGTGACGCACGTGGCTCTTGATCTCGGGGTTGTGAGTTCGAGCCTCACATTGGGTGTTGAGATTACTTAAAAAAATAAAATCTTAAAAAAAACCCCCACAAGTTGAATGAATTAAGTTGGATTGAATCTAACTGAATGGAGTCAATGGAATCAAATGGGATTGAGTGGAATGAAATTGAATTGAATCGCATTGAATCGAACTCTTGCCAAGTAGGTGGAGACTGAGATCATAGAGCAGAGAGGCCTCAGAAAGTGCTGTATAGATCCAATAAGTGCATATTGGATCTATAATCAGCCAGGATCCTTTTGAGTTGCAAGTGGTAGACAGCCCACCCAAAATACCTCCAACAAAAATTGGAATATACTGGCCCATGAAATTGGAAATTCCAGACTGACCTTTGGGACTCAGATGTAGTTGGATCCAGGGAACTCTGAGTCTTTGTCTCTCTTCTATGTTTGGCTCTCATGATGTGATGAGAAACAACCATTGGCAACACTGGATTCACACTGTCCTGTTAAGCTGTCCCAGTGGGAAACCTGTCTTTCCCAAGAACTCCATTAGAGAAATCCTAGGAAGGGCTCTGGTTGGCCAGCCTGGCTCATGAACTCCCCACTGAACCAATCACTGCAGCCAGGAGGAGGAGATAGTCTGATTGAGTACACATGGCTACATGTCCATAGTTGCGGCTGGCCAGAGTAGGGGTCAGGCCAGCCACACCATATGAAGTCCACCCCCCACCCCCCCAGAAAGAGGAGTCCAGGCTCCAGGAGAAGAAAGCTGGGCTGCTTCCAGCAGGAACACAACTCAGAATTTCACTTTTCAGACCTTTTCCACAGATGTGGGTGACCTCACTGAGCACTCCTTTTCCAGCAGCTTCTTGAAATACACACCCCACTTGCTGAGTGCATCTTGCTTGCTGAGTGCATCTGTCTTTGCTCACTTCCTTCTATCTAGGCATGTCAATACTGTGTTAAACTGACTCTGAAGAGAGACAGGACTGTGAAGCCCCTCCCACCCAGAGCAGGTGCCAAAGGAAAGTGATTTATTTTCATTCATCTAGAGGCCCAAACCAGGACATTGCTTCAGTTCCAATTCTTCAGAGGAGGGAATAGAGAAGGGGTGGGTTTCTGCCTCTCTGGAAGCCAGTGGCCATGGTTGGGAAACTGCCTTTGGATTTTTCCAGAATTCCTCCCTTAGTTCACAAACATCCATTCTGAGGACCTTCACAATCAGTGAGGATTCCTGACACTTTCCTACACTGCTGTAGGCCTGCCAGTGGACACAGATTTTTCTGAAAGGTGCTCTGTCCAAAAATAACAAAGCTTTAAAATGTAAGTATGATGGAGGAAAAATATGTTAATATTCAATTGTTTACGTCTTTTAACCCTCATCTTTTAACCCTTTTCACCTGCTAGAGATAATTCTGGGGTTGCCTATTTAGCATTCTCTCTTTTTCCCCCACACCAGTAGGAAGAATTCTGTGCTAACCATCTGGATTCCTGAGCTTTCATGGTGCAAAATTAGGTATGAAAAGAACTGGATGAATGAAAACAGGGGATTCTCATCTTGGAGGAGAAAAAGAATAAAGGAGGAGGAGAGGCAAGATCCAAAGGCGGTTGAGTGTCAGTGGGAAGGGAGTGGTTCAGAGGTATCCATCAGGAAAATCATAAGGATGCAAGAAAATAAAAATGAGGAAAGAGGACTTTTTGAGGGTTGCTAAGGATTATGAAATCGAGTCCTCTTTGATGTTCTCTGAGAAACTCCAATAAAGATTTGTATTGCTTCCAGGATATATAGAAAGATGGTAGACAGATAGATAGATAGAGAGATAGAAGATAGGTAGATAGATCATTTGATCAATCGATCTCAGGATTATATATAGTATTCTCCTGTACATCTGTTTATCTAACCAGTTCCCTATCGGTGGAAATTTGGGTTCTTTTCCATTTGTCGATATTATAAATAACACCATGATGAACATCCTTGTAACTAAATCTCTGTATGCATCCAGGATGATTTCCTTGGGATCATTCATTGGGTCCACAGTTGACCTAAGTCATATAAAAAGCCAAGGCCTGAGGGATTCAGCCCCAGTGTATCCTAAGAAGGTTGACTTTATGAAATCTATTTAACCTGAGCCTCAGTTTCTTTATCTGAGAAATGGGACTGTTCATTCCTCAGTTATGGAGTTGCTGTGAGGAGCAAATAAGATAATACATCTTATGTCCCATAGTTTGGGACGCTCAAACTATGCTCATCAGTTGTCTTGATGAAAATAGAAATTAAATGTATATTTAAAAGTCTGCATTAAAAAATTAATCTGAAAAATCAGGCAACTTCTCAGTTTCCACCAAATTCTCCTATTTTATTCTCATTAAAGCCTTGTCACTATCCTTTTTTTTTTATTACTTAGCTGATTTTTTATCGTTACTCTAGAATTCTATCAGGTCTTGGAGAGCAGGCACCTGTTTAGTCATACTCTCTGCCATATCCCCAGGGCCTAGCACACAACTGGCACATGTTCCATAAATATTTGGTGATGTATGTGCAGAGAGAGGGATTGAGAGAGAGGTGGATGGAGGGATGGATGGAAATGAATGGAGAGGTGGATGGAGGGATGGAGGGGTGAAGGAATGGATGGAGAGATGGATGGAGGGATGAATGGAGGGTTGGAGAGATGGACAGATGGATGGAGGGATGGATATGGAGAGGAGAGATGGATGGAGAGATGGAGGAATGGATGGATGGGGGAGGGAGGGAGAGAGGGATGGATAGATGGATGGATGGATGGATGGAAGAACTCCACAAATCAAGTTCTTAACAACCTCTCTGACCTTCATATTTCCTTTTCTCTTGCTCTCTCATTGTCTGTCACATCCTATCTTCCTCTCCCACTCTTTCCATGCTCTGCAGGTTGATTGGGCAGAAGAGTTCAGACCAGAGACCTGTATGCTGCCCCCGCCTTCACTGCTATTCTGGGTTTGGGGTCCGGTCCCAGTTTCGGAGATCATGGACCAATCTGCCCCGATCTTCCCACTCCATGTGTCCACTTGGAGCTGCCCAGCAGCCTCTGCTGCTCCAGCCCCTGCCCTGTGGAACAGAGACCCTAAGAGTCAGGCCAGTACCTCTCCCACTAAGAAGCCCACCCACCCCTTACCATAAGGGCCTCTCGATTCAGAGTTGGCTAGGAGGGAGAGGGGATAGTGAAATTGAGGATATATAGTCTATTTCAGGTTGTGCTAAAAAGAAAAGCATAGACCCAAAATGGCGTCACTTATGTTAAGGCCCCACATCAGCAAACCAAGATTTAATACCTAACCACAGTTTCAATTTTACAGGAAGGTGACCTTTGACCAGTCCACCTGGAATTTCCTGGTCCTCACTGGGAAGTTTACTGATAGATCCCTTCTGTTCCCGTTAGGAGGACAACTTACCTAAAACAATGCATTCTTTGCTAATATTTTCCTAACCCTCCCCTTCCTCCCTTAGCCTTTATAAACCCCTTCCTTTTCTACAGCTCAGTGGAACTCCTTTCTGTTTGCTGGATGGGATGCTGTCTGATTCAGGAAAGCCCATTAGATCTTCGAATTTACTCAGTTGAATTTTTGCTATTTAGCAATTGATTATTTTTAAGAAACAGCGGACGTAGGAAAAGTTCTGAAACCCAAGTAGAGTAGAAGTTATTCTTCCATGGGTGGCATTAACATTGACAAGGGAAATCTGTTTATAAGGGCGTCTCCCTCTCAGTACCAGGAGGAGAAAGGTGACTTGAAATATCTAGAAACTCCTCTCAATGGAGAAAGCAGAGACTTAAACCCTCAAAAACACCTCACCCTTATTTACTGTGTCTTTTCCGGTCACCTCCCATAACCGGCCTTGCTTCCCTTACCATCTTTTGTGTTTAGCTGGAGATGTTATTTAAGGTGGTAGCTTAGGCCATTGGGGGGAGTTACTTAGCTTTCCTAGGTCTCTCCCTTGTTTATAGGAGGTATGCATGTTATTCAACTTCTGTGTTTTTAATTTTTTTATTTAAATTCAATTTAGTCAACATACAGTGTATTATTAGTTTCAGGGGTAGTGTTCAGTCATTCATCAGTTGCATATAACACCCAATGTTCATTATATCAAGTGCCCTCCTTAATTCTTGTCACCCAGTTACCCCATTCCCCCACCCGCCTCCTTTCCAGTCACCCTCAGCTTATTTTCTGTAGTTAAGAGTCTCTTATGGTTGGTCTCCCTCTCTGTTTCCAACTTATTTCATTTTTCCTTCCTTCCCTCTATGTCCATCTGTTTCATTTCTTAACTTCTACATACAAGTGAAATCATATGGTATTTGTCTTTTTCTGACTGATTTACTTTGCTTAGCATAATACCTCTAGTTTCATCCACATCATTGCAAATGGCAAGATTTCATTCTTTTTGATGGCATTCCACTATACACACACACGCGCACACACACACACACACCCCCCACATCTTCTTTATCCATTCACCCATTGGTGGACATCTGGGCTCTTTCCATATTTTGGCTATTGTGGACATTGCTGCTATAAACATTGGGTTTTGTTTTTCTCCTGGTAATCTCTCTTTCATTACAGGGGGCATCTCAGCCAAGAACCTAGAAGGGCAGGGGGAAAATTATGCTTCCTCCTCCACATTCTCTCCAAGTATCTCTCCACTCTGGTCAGCCTCTCTCATTCTCCTCTCTCAACTCTTACTATCTTTGATCCCTCTCCTCTACTGGCCCCTCTCCTCTTCCCATGTCTTTCCCATCTCACGTTCTCTTCCACAAGGTGGTACAAAGGCCTAACAATCTGAGAAATCTCCAGGTCAGGGGATCGTCTCCCCCAGCATCTTGGGGAGGTCACCTTGCTAAAGTACCAGTCTGCTATTCCCTTAGCCAATCACAAATGGATCTGGGGATCTGTGACTCCCATCCCCCTATATAATACATATATTTTTCCATGGAAAGGCCCATTAACATTTCTCAATTTACCAAAGAAGACCGTGGAAGGATCCTGCAGTCAGGTTTAACAGTCTTTGATGAATTAATGAATGACTTGGGATAAGTGACCTTACCCCCAGCTAAGCCTCAGTTTCCTCTTCTGTAAATTAGCAGTAATAACTTTCAAATTCTACTTTTCAGACCCCCAAGCTCCTGGGTATCTGCTCAAATGAGAGGATGGTTCTGGGACCCAAGAGTCCACATCCCCACTTCTACTTCCTCCTCAGGGGCTCTGTGTCCATCTGAAGCGCATACGTGGGACTGCCAGGACAGGTTTCCATGGCACAAATGATTCTAAAGCTTTACAAAACTGCTGAAGTGTTTAGTACTGATGTCTGCAGTTTCCTTTGAAATACATCATGAATGGGAGACATGATGATGCAAGCGCAGTAAGGTGCTAATGGTAGATTCTAGGTGGTAGATTTATGCCTGGTGGTTCATTGATTTCTCTTCTACTTTCCTGAGACTCCTAACTCAGAGAGAAATAATAAAAAGGATGCATCAGGCACATTGGGGGATCCAAGTGTGGCTGGAATGCAAACAAACAGGGTAACTAAAGTGGTTACCAAAAAACCAGGCTTTCCACTGCCAAACCTTTTAGGGTCAAGAGACAGGGTCCAAGGAGATATGCATCCCTTGAGCCATCAACTCATATCTGGACCAGCACAGACAGCTCTGTGGGTCTATAAGATCCCGTTATTGAACTTGTCCTGTCTCCTGTGCTCCTCCACTTGGATAGGAAGGCTGCTTTTCATGCATGATTCCATGCTCCCTGGCTTCCATGCCGCCTCCATTGGTGACAACCACATAATCATGACAATAACATTGCAGCTAGTTGTTACAATAGTGAGCGGTACCCCCAGTGGTAACAGCCATGCTAACCTCTCTAGAGACATTCAGCTATTTCATCCTCTGAACAGTCCATCAGCCAGATATCATTGCCCTATCAAATTCACACCATTAACTCACTGTGTGATCTGGGCAATTTAGTTAGCCCCTCTAACTAAGTGACTTGGGATAAGTCGCTGAGCCCTTCTGAGCCTCAGTTTCCCCATCTGCAAAATGGGAATCATGAAGATCGGCCTCATGGGCTATTGGTGGATCTTTCCATGCATGCAAAGGGCTTGGCCCAAAGCCTGGCTCACGGAGGTAGAAACTGGCTTTTCAGAGAGGTTAAGTGATTTGTTCCAGGACACGCAGCCAGCATTAGGACCCAGGTTTTCCTGTTCCTAAAACAAGTGCTGTCAGTTAGTATGCTCTGCTAAAAAATCAGAGCTCTCTGCAGCTGAAAGCACCAGGGGAAAATCTTTGCCTTCCCTTAATTAGATTAAAAGATCCATCATGAGCGTGTAAACCAGCGAGCCATAATCCATGGACGCTGTTGCATTTTAAACAGAAATTCAGAGCAAGCGGTTCAGATGGGACTGAGCAGCTGGTGGCTGCTGACAGCACACACTGTGTCGTTAACCAGCAAATCATTCCTTCCTCTGGGGAGAATGAGGGTTGATGGGCATTTGCAGCAGGGAGGTTGGGACTGGACTAGAGGTTCAGTAAGACCCCCTCCAAGCTGGTGAGTCCCTTTGTGTGGGACGTGCAGACCACATCTCTTAATGTTCAATCTGACTTTGAAAGCAGGAAAAAAAAAAAAGGTCATTCTCTCAGCTCCATGCTTCCCAAAGCTGGCTGGGTATCTCATCACCTGGAGACTTGACAAAAATGGACATTATTTGGCCCCATCATCAGACCTGGTGATTCAAATGCTTCAGCACAAGGTCTGAAGATCAGTATTTCCAGGGCATCATCACAAAAGATCTCTGAAACTGCAGAAAACCACCACATGTGTCCTTGAATTCCCATAATGCTTCTAAGGGTTTGGGGTTTTTAAACCCATTTTGTTGATGAGGTACTGAGACTCGGAGAGGCTGAGCAAATTTGCTCAACGCACAAGATCCTGCTTTGATCTTTTATCCTTTTCATTATTTAGAATGATATGTATTATACATTAAAACATTTTTATGGCAAAAATGGGATCATAGGGAGTCTACTGTTTTATAGTCCGATTAAAAAAATAAAATAAAATGCGAACATGATTTTTAAAAAATTAAGATGTTTCCTAGAAGTTTAAGGCACCAGTGGCTCTTACATCTCCTAGCCATAACCATACTCACATGGCCCTGTCCAACTGCAAGGGAGATTGGGGAATATGGTCCTTATTCCCCATTTCAAAATCAAGAGTAGGAATTTCAACTACCGACCAGCCCGTGTTTTGGATTTCTCATCCTAATCTTAATAACACTCAAGAAGACAAGCGCTATCATCTCCGCTCTGGCCATGAAGAAACTGACACTCAGAAGACAGTAGCTTGCTCCAAGCTCCCTCATGGCAGAGGTAGGGTTTAAACTCGGATGGGCTGATTCTAAATGCTAGGACTTCCCCTTCTAGACGTGGCACTGTAATACCAGAAGAAGGCAGCAGGGGGAACCCCCCTGTTCAACAAGACCTCCCGATGGGAAAGACGGCTTCTTCCATCCACAATGAGAGGCTAATGAGCATTTATTTTAATTTAGGGAGCCCAGATTCGGGTAGATCCCCAAATAGTACTCCCACTTGGAGGGTGGAGGCAGGTTTTTATGAGGAAAAGGAAGAGGGTCAGTGGGTGATCACAAGAGTTAAGAGGATTGCACATTGATCGACTCCTCTTCTGCTGTTTTTTTTTTTTTTCCCCTCTTCTGCTGTTAATGGGCAAAAAAGATTCCTGGAGTGGCTTAGTTAGCTGTTCCCTCTGCTCAAAGTCTGCAACCAACAGTGTTATGATCAGAATGTCCACGGTCCTGTTGGCTTTTTTTTTTTTTTTTTAAGATTTTATTTATTTGAGCGAGCGAGAGAGAGAGCACATGCAGGGGGAAGGGCAGAGGGAGAAGCCGACTCCCCGATGAGCCCGATCTTAGGACCCCGACACCATGACCTGAGCCGAAATCAAGACTCAGATGCTTAACCTACGGAGCCACCCAGGCGCCCCTGTGCTGTTGACTTTCACGAACAAAATGGACTGTCATTTTGCCCAGTCCAAAGTTTCTGGCGGCCGTTCAGAAAAGGCAGGTAAGGCAGTCTCTCTCCAGTGGCCTCTCAGACTCCCTTTCAAAAAGGGCTCCCAGGGGCGCCTGGGTGGCTCAGTGGGTTAGGCCCCTGCCTTTGGCTCGGTTCATGGTCTCAGGGTCCTGGGATCGAGCCCCGCATTGGGCTCTCTGCTCAGCGGGGAGCGTGCTTCCCCCTCTCTCTGCCTGACTCTCTGCCTACTTGTGATTGCTTTCTGTAAAAAAAAAAAAAAAAAAAAGGGCTCCCACCACGTCAATTTTTCATAGTGTGAAGTGGCCGTCCTTGTGTTGTCTGTGACAGAGATAATCCCAGGGGCCCCCCAAAAATTGAATGCTTCTCCATGTATAGCAAGACATTCTGCACCCTTGCAAGGGATATTCCTTTCCTTAGGCCAGTGTGCTTGCTTATGAAAGACGTTTTCAGCTTTTCTCCTCCCCCTCTCCGTCCTCCTCCTCCTTTTTCAATCCATACAGTGGGCTGCATGACACATATTCCCCGGGCATTTCACTTGTCACTTGGTTTCACAAAAGACAAAGGGAGAGACAGAGAAGACAGGCATAGTTGTCTAGCACAGGGTCGTGCAAACCTTATCTGTAAAAGGTCAGACTGAAAATATCTGAGGCTTTCTGGGCCACAAGGACTACTCGACTCTGCCATTGTAGCATGAAGCAGCATAGACCATATGTCCACGAAGGGCTGTGTTCTGATAAAACTTTCTCTACAAAATCAGGGGAAGGCCTGATTTCACCCACGGGCCAGAGTTTGCTGACCCGTGACCTAGTAGATACATGCACAGATTGGTATCCATCAACACTACTTACAAATCCCATCTTCTGGGGTGGATGGGAATTATCTGCCTAATCTCCATGGGCTTCAATTTTCTCATCTCTCCAATGGGAATAAATAGATCTGCCCCCTGCAATCATTATAATAAAGTCTCTGCTCCCCAAACAGGCCAAACTTGCTCTGGCCTCAGGGCCTTTGCACTTGCCTTGGTAGCCTTTCTACCCCTAAGTGCCCTTCCTTCCAGCAATTGCATGCTGGCTCCATTTCATCATTCAGTCTCTTAACTCACCTTCTCAGAGGCTTCCCTGGCACCCCCTGTACAAAGCAGTGAATATCCCAGGCTGGCATATAGCAGATGCAGAAGCTGACTTGTTTAAAGTACATTGATTCTTGTTTGGTTGAGGAAAGATAAGATTTTTGCTGTGCAGAAGTTTCCCACACTGGGAATGCTACCTTGTCCCCTTTTCCACAATCTTCGGGGCAGGTTGTATGTGTGATCTAAAACTCAAGGCGAGAAGAACCAACACCTGTTTTTCCAGTGTGTACTTTTCAACCCTGGGCACTCCCTCCTTCAATTGGAATGACTGAGCTGGCAGATAAAAGAAAATGAAGGAGTGATCTTCGAGGCCCTTGAAACCCAACCAGGAGTGTCGAATTTTACTGTCTGGTGACCCATCCCCACCCTGCTGATCGGCCTTCGTGAGTCACCCAGAATTTTCCACCTAGATTTATGAAATCCATTTTCCCTGAGACAGACTAAGCAGTTTATAGAGAACCAATATCATTAGGTTAATGATTCCCCATAAATTATTACCCAGGCGGCCCAGTTAATCCCAGAGATGGGGCCTTAATGGTGGTGGGTCAGTTGCTGGCTTTTCAGAGTTACCTGGCCTGACCTTGGCTCAGACAGATGGCATACCCTAAGAAGGGCTTGCATCCTCCAAATCCTGGGTTGAATCCCCAATCTGTAATAATCTTCCATCAGTCCCTTCAGGGCGCACCACTGCAGCCTGGGTGCAATGCCCCAAATTAGCATCACAGAATAGGAATGATTTTCTGTCTCGTTCCAACCTTGGCCATGACTTTTCATTTCCCACTGATGTCTGATTTATTTATCTGTTTATGAAGCAACCCGTTTGGCTTGAAGCGACAGCAATAGGCATTTGATCAAATAGAGCTGCAAATCTCATCTTCCACCATCCTGAATTTTTATTCCATCATTACTTATCAAAATAGAATTAAGTTGGGGAGAAAGCGGGCTCCTGTATTATGCATTGGCCTCATTTCGTTGGTCTTTATGCTCTCTCTTGGGCTTGCAGGATTTTCACATTGCCCAACGTTCCCAGAGGGAGGCAGTTCCGTCTCCAGGGACTGAGGACTGTCGCTCTCCACTCTGATTTGCCTGGGTTCAGAAAGATGGCGGAGATGTCCAAGGGACGTGGATTTCACAAGCGTCTGATTGTCTTTAGTCAAGGTGGTCCCCATGGGGCAGTACCCTAGGATGGTTTTCCGCAGACTAACTGAGCTCCCCCAGTTCTAGCTTCCTTAGAATCGAGTCTGTGTTTTCAGTTCGTCCCATATGCCCAGCTCTTCCTCACCCAAGTAGGTGTGGAGTCGCATAGAATAGCAATATCAGTATCATCATCATTATCAGAATTATCAGAAACTGATTATCAAAGTCCTGGACAGGTGCCAGACACTTTACTAAGGGTTTTTACAGCTCTATCCCCATTCTATAGATGAGAAAACTGAATGAGAGACAGAACTAGCATTCAGTTCTCATCTACCTCCTACCTGAGCCAGGTTCTTAACAACTGTAGGATCCGGCCTCATGACCACGAATGGGGGAGGGGGTAAGGGCGAGGCAGCAGCAGACTCACCGCTGAGCAGGGAGCCCCATGTGGGGCTGGATACCAGGATCTTGGGACCATGACCTAATCCAAAGGCAGACGCTTAACCCAGGCACCCGAGCTGCTTCCTTTCTTGCCAAGGAGGAAGGGCAAGTAATTACTATCTACTGGGCACCTCTGTGCTAGGCACCTATCTGCAGTATCTTATTTAATTCTTAAAGTCCTGGGTGACATATGCATTATTCCATCTTACAGGCAGGAAAACTGGCTTAAAAATCTGAAGATAATGTGATTTTAAATCCAGGATAGCAATGATATTCAGTCAAATCAGGGGTCTTTGAAGGAAAGGTATCATGCTGGAATTTCTACAGCAGAGGTCTAGGTCCTGAGATGGCCTTCAGGGCTCTCACAAATCTTACTATGTGTGTGGGTGCCTGGGAATATTTCCTAGGGAAAGTTCCATAACTCTGATCCAACACTTGGCAGCGTTCAAACCCAAAACAGATTAAGAGATAACTGGTCTAGAAGATGGGAAGTTACATGGAATACAGCTTTATTTTTATTTATTTTTATTTTTAAGTAATTAATCTCCACACCCAACATGGGGCTTGAACTCCCAACCCTGAGATCAAAAGTTGCATGCCCCACCTGCTAAGCCAGTGAGGTGCCCCCAGAACAGGACTTTAAGTCCTTGTTAACTCCAGGCAACTGGCCATCAGCACACATATTTCCAGTACTGCGTCTGCATGGATGACATGAAAGATACAAAGATCGAGACCCATTTGTCCAAGGAGGCAAATAACAGGAGGAACAAGATCAGGTCTGGTCATTTCCCTGCTTACACCCCTCCACTGGTTTTCCAGCCCACTGAGAAGAGAATCCAGCCTTTTCACTGTGACCCACAAACAAAGTTCATAACTGGTTTCTTCTCTTCCTTCAAGACTCAGAATGAAGGTTACTTCACAAAGACCCTCCTTAAATTCATGTGATTCTAGCACATGCTGGGATCCCTTTTAGTTCCTATCACAGTCTGTGATCATTCTGTCTGTGTGGTTACTTCTTCCTTGTCTCCCTAGCTGGAAGAAAGCTCACAGGGACTGGGTCTCGTCACCCTCTTCACCATCTGCAGGACTTGCCATGGTGCTTGGCCCAGAGTCCGTGACCAATGATCTCAAATAAGTGAATGGGTGTGTCGCTTGCCCACTCTGAGTCTCAGTTTTGTCACACATCAAATGAAGGTGTAGACTATGGGTGATTTCCAAATTATGCTCTTCAGGTCTCATAGGCCTCCCCCAAGTGCCTCAAGACTTAGAGGAGAAAAAAAAAAGATATACATGGTGATGTCCCTAGTCTCCTAGCCACACTCCATCTATGTATTTTAAATATCGCCACTTGGAATAGGATTTCATTGGAATAAAAAAGAATTCTTCAGCTCAAAGGTAAAGTTTTAAACAGTTGGATAATTAGCATCTTTCTAGCTCTAAAGTCTATGACCTGTGACTATCAGCCACTATGAGAGTCACAGAGAAGGAGCCCCAGCATGTGGGAGAGGAAGCGGGTGCCACCTGGCTGGGCCATCAGGACAACCTGATGAAGAGAGAACTTGAATTGGACTTTGAAGGACAAGTTGGGAAAGCCAGAATAGGTAGACATGGCGTTCGGAATCATGGCAACGAACAGCACGTAGAACGGCCATTAAATAAGGAAGACTAGTTCTAAGACCATGGTTTCGAAGGATGGTCCTAGATCAGCAACATCGGCCTCCCCTGGAACTTGTTAGAAATGCAAATTCTCGGGCTCCACCCCAGATCTACTCAACCAGAAATTCTGGGCAGTGGGACCCAGAAATCTGTACTTCAGTAAGTCCTCTGGTTGAGTTTATGTATCCTCAAGTCCTAAAGTCATCAGGGTAAGGCAAGAAGGGTGAGAAGTCTCCCCAAATTCAGCTACAGAACAATCATGACACAATCCTGGGAATAACTTGCTTCATCTTAATTTTCTCGGCCCTAGGCTACCTGTTACAATCACCTGGAAAGATTTTCAAATGCCTAATGCCCGGGCACCATGAAGAGCAATTAAACTAGAATAACTAGAGATGGGACCAAGCCTTCTGTGTCACTTTAAACCTCCCCCTGCAATTCCATTGTTCAGACGTGGTTGAGAAGCATGGCATCTGTACTTTTTTTTGCAGAGTGGGTGGCCAAGGTAGCTAGGACGCAGTACACCTGGAAATTGCGCATGATTGTTAGCTTCCTGGGGTTCGCCAGAACTGCTGCAGAGAGGTTGGTGGTGGTTCTGGCTAGGGAGAGGGAATTAATGTATTTCAAAGGGGAGGATGCATTGAGTTAATTAAGTGTGGTAAATGTACCTCGTACATAGTCTGTGTGAGAGAGAGAGAGAGATGGGGTAGGAGGAGAGTTGAGGTATAATCATGTGGTTGTATAAGTTATCTCTTGTTGCTAGAAATAGAATGTATTGGATTGGTAGAATTGGATGAAGAGTCTTAATGATAAAGAATAGACTGAACACCAAGGATGTCCCAAGAGAAAGGGTTTTGAGTGGAATTTGGGAGGATGTGATGCAGAAGACAAGGAAAAGTCAAACGTGTGTTGTAGAGGTGAGGACTCTGAGATCCAGCATTCAAATGTCATCTCTCCCACTCATAGCTATGTGACCCTGGCTGTGATACTCTATCCCCATATTTCAGTCTGTTTGTTTGTATATGTGCTGCCGAAGCGAGCGCTAGTCTGTTTGCTTGTAAAATGAGGCTGACAATAATTTCTGTCTCACGAGGTTTTTGTGATGATTCAATGGGCTAATCCGTGCAATGTGTTTACAGCAGAGCCTGGTACTCAACAGTGGTTGCTGTACTAGTTGTTTTTGTTTAGAGGGTTGTAGATAAAAAGAGTTGCTCTGAACCAGGAGCTCGAGGATTTGTGGTTTGGGACACGCTTCTCATCTTCCCTCGATAACATGGCTCTGACTTTCGCAAACAAGTACATGAGTCCATGGGGTCTCAGGTGTTCTACCTGTGTTGACTTCTTAACAGGTTTAATGATTGTTGCTTCAACTGCTCTCCAGCTTCCGGCCATCATCAAAGAGTGTCCAATCAGCCCAAAGGGTGTCGGAACAGCTCAGAGTCTGCTGGCCAACATAGTAGCTGAGTTGACATCAGAACCCTCTCAACACTCTGAGCACATAGGCATGCAGGATAAAATATAACATCAAAAGTTTCAAATACATAGCTTGGATCAAAAAATAAACATAAAGGAAAAGAGAATCCCAGGTGCCAGAAAGGATGAGCAGACTAAATGAGCCATACGCGGGCCATGTGGCATCAGAACTACATATACTTAGAAAGTCATAATACCAATGCACAGAGAACAGAGTTGCGTCCACAGGATAGAAGCTAACAAAGCCCAAATCATAAAGGGCTTTCCATCCATGAAAGGGGCACTAAAAAGCTCTACTTACTGGCTTGAGCACATGGCCTATAGGCAAGTTGGCCACCTGAGACCATAGGTGGTAAAAGATTCATGGGGAGACATTTAAATATCAAGCCTGTGCCATGAGCTTCCCCAATCTTGGCCCCTGGGACTCCCAGAGAAATTTTCCCACTGAAGATGAGTTCACAGTTAGAAATTGTCAAGCATGTAGGTAACCAAGTCCCCAGGAGAGTCAGAAAATACCATTAATTAAGAAATTCAAACCATAGAAACTACATGCATGGGACTGTTTAAAAGCCTCTTTGATGGTATGTGAGGATATGTTCAAAAACATAAAGAGAAGAGATAGAGTCAGCAGGGGGTACAGATCATTCATCATAAGACACAAAGCTGCATGAAGAAGATTTACACAGTAAGCATTAGATGGGCTCCTGGTCCATCTCTGCCAGCTGGCTTCAAGGAGGTAAGGTAGGGGAGTGAGACAAGGATACTCCTACCCGTGCAGGCTGATACAGTCTTTCCAGAAAAGGCAAGTTACCAGTATGGATCAGAAGCCTTACATTTTTTGCATTCACTTTGGAGACATTCACTTTTAGGGATTTGTTCTAAACAAATAATGATGGATATGAGCAAAGATTAGCTCTAAGGATCTTTTTTTTTTTTCAATGCTGAAAAACTGGAAACATTCTATATGTCCAGCAGCAAAAGATTTGTCAAATAAATGAGGATATATCCAGATGCTGGAATTCTAGGCAAGCATTAAAATGGATACTGTAGAAGAATGTTGAATGGCATGGAAAGATGTTCATAACATTGTAAGTAAAAAGGCAGGTTTTTGTTGTGATTGCATGGGCAATGCAAATTCCATTTTTATAAATATAAGATAAATATTGCGGTTTGATATTTAATTGTGGGAACTCAAATTATGAAAAATAGATAAAATTCTGGAAATGAAAGTCATGCACAGGATTATCCTTGAGTGGTGATACATTATGTTGTTGACAGAACGACACCACTGGCCCAGCTAAAAAATAAAAATTGCCTTTAAGGGGAAAAGACACAGAAACTTTGGAGATGTCACGTGAAACAGAAATGAAGTCTCCTGAAGTCTCCATGAGGATGACAGTGTGAAGTCTCTCTCTGTGCGTTGCTCCAACCAGCTCCTCTCATCTGCCCATTCTAGAGACTCTGACTGCCTGCCTGCTTGAAATCAGGTGATAGTCACGGATTCACAAGAGCCCAGCACATTCCTGGGAGTTCACTGAAGGGCTGGATTAAGAGAGAACGTTCCATAGAGTACCATGGCCAACTGAGGTCCAATGGTGCCCATCGGACTATAGATTTTTCCCTGTCCTTCTTTGTTTATATTTTCCAAATATAGTACTCTGTGAATTAGTCATGACAAGCTCTAGGATAACAAGATAACCTCCAAATCAGTAGCTTGGCACAATAACTATTTTTTTTCTAAACTAAACCCCTGATGCCATCTTGTAACTATGCCATTTGGGATACATGGCTCTGAAGGTTGAGGCAGCAGGGGAAGAGAGGGCATAGAGGTGCCATACCTGTCCCTAAATCCTTGAGCACAGAAGTCACAAGTGTCATTGAAGCCTACCCTTCTTTGGCTGAATTAATCACATGGCAAGGCACTGGGAAGCATGTTCTTTACTTCTTGTTGTTGTTTAAGATTTTATTTATTTATTTGAAAGAGAGATAGCAAGAGAGAGCGCAAGCACAGGGGAGAGAGAGAAGCAGGCTTCCTGCTGAGCAAGGAGCCAGACATGATGCAGGCCTCCATCCCAGGATCCTGAGATCACAACCTGAGCCGAAGGCAGACGCTTAACCTAAGGAGCCACCCAGGCATCCTGCGAGTTCTTCACTTGTCCTGGGAAGCCTACTAAACCATATATAGAGGACACTGGTAATCCTGATCATCCTCTCTAATGAATA
This sequence comes from Nasua narica, assembly GCA_028533885.1. Lineage (NCBI taxonomy): Eukaryota > Metazoa > Chordata > Mammalia > Carnivora > Procyonidae > Nasua > Nasua narica. The sequence goes on along the minus strand of CM052808.1, from coordinate 14,435,677 downwards.
GTATTTTAAACACATTTATCAGGGTGAGGGACGTTGTCACATTAGAATTAACCTATGAAGGAAATTGGGTGCTGTCTCTACAGGGAACCATTCACAAAGGCTTTTGTAAAATAAGTGGGTGGTTTTCCAGGCCCTGGGAAGCTCTCAGCAATTTGCCAGCGCCCTCCCACAGACACCTAAACCCCTCCATTCTGGAAGAAAGCAAACTCAGGGCATCCATCCCTGTATTATAGGATGGGTGCAGGCTGGTTTGCCCCGAAGACAACAGAGTCACCTTGACCCCACGGCCACCCTCTATGCGGTCTCAGGATGGGTGCCCCTGCTTGAGACATGGGCCTCCTAGAATTTCATCCAAAGGCTGAATGAGGCGTTTCGCTAGTGCAATGACTTTTATCAAGAAAGGACAACTTTTCCCATAATCTTCACACCCAGCACACTTGCCTTACACTGGCCAAGGCCACACACACACACACACACACACACACACACACACACACTTAAGCCAATCACTGGCCAGAACTGTGGAATCACCGTGATTATATTGAAACAATCAACATCCATCCCCCTTGAGCTGGGAAAGGAGCCATATTTAGACCGAATTGGGGGTTCTATTAACAAGCAAGAAGGGAGAAGTGGTTGTTAAGTGAGAAATCAACAGTCTTCCATGGATGGAATAGGCAATGCTTGTTGTTGGTCAGGTTTCATCTATATATTCACTCCACAAATGTTTCTGCCTGGTGTCAAGAGTCACAATGAGCATTCTGGAATCAGAGAGGAACTAGACACAGCCCCTACCTTCAGACATGTAATTAAGTAATCATAACAGATTGTGACAAATGCATAGATTAATGTCTAAGATATATATGGAAGAGAGTGTGGAGGAGAGACTTGAAGGCAATCAGGGAAGGCTTCTCAGAGGAGATGACATTTGAGCTGGACTTTAAAGGCTGAGGAGGAGTTCACCAGTTAGACAAAATGGAAAAAGCAGTCCAGGGAAAGGCAGAAATGAATGAACTAATGAAAGAATTTATGAAAAAGACAGCACAAGGAGATTTTTCAAAGAAAAAGAGAGGGCAGTGTCAGCTTTGGAAAGGCCTTCGAGAATGTCAAAAGGAGTCTGTGGGTTGTAGTATCTACGATTATATGCACTACTGACTGTGTAACTTCAGAGTAATTACAGGAAAAGAAAATGAAGTACTTTCAAGTATAGGAAGACACATTCAGCAGAAGTAAGAAATCTGCAGATCCTTCCACACACAGACCTTTATGGGTATGAAATATCTTACGAACAGTCAAAATCAGGTACAATGGAGCAGTGGATCTTAATGTGGTAGAACTTAGGAACCACCTCTCTCCCATTCTGGATCTTTCCAAAGAGTTAACTCTTGGTGGCCTGTCCTCTTTCAGGCTGAAGAGGTTTAATCAAAGTAAATTGGAAGAGCTGGAGGAGAAAGATGGCTAGTCCTCATGGAGGGCATGTCCCTATTGCCATGTCTCCTGGGACTCTGGAAATGCGTGACCATAACGTACTGACTGGGGGCTCTTCTGGCCTATGATATTTCCTTGCTTTCTTTTTTTTTTCTTTTTCTTTTTTTTTTTTAGGAGAGGGAAGGAGTGGGGAGGTGCACAGGGAGAGGGCGAGAGAGAATCCCAAGCCCGCTCCATGCCTGGTGTGGAGTCCAACACGGAGCCCAACATGGGGCTCAATCTCACAACCCGGAGATCATGACTTGAACCAAAATCAAGAGCTGGATGCCTAACCAACTCACCCAGATGCCCCTCCTTGTCTTTCTTTTTTTTCCTGAAAGTGATAATTAGCTGTCTTAAAATACACGTGCCTCACCAGGAGGCATGTGGGTGGATAATTTGACCTCTTAAGACCTTCCTTCAGCTTTTTCTTGCAGGAGACAGCTTTTTCTTGGTAGAGGGAATGCGATGTAATAAAGGATATATCTGCTTTGGTCCAGGTTCCCGGCTCAGTGCTTCAAAAACTCTTGGAATTTCCTGAGTGTAGGAGTAACTTTTGTTATTCATAATGAGCTCCTTTTGCAGGGTGGGGAGTGCAAGGAGGTGAGAGTTAGATGGTTTCAGGAGGGGGGGGGGGGGGACTGGTTGCCAGAGGAACCATCCAAGTGATTGGAGGGTTGGATCTTTCATCCCCACACCCCACCTCTGGAGAGGGGACAGGGGCTCGAGATTGAGTTCAAGCACATAGTTTAAATTAAATCAATAGTGTAATTAATCATGCCTATGTAATGAAACCTTGACAAAAGCTCTTGGGTGCCAAAGTGTGGGGAAACTTCCAGGTTGAAGAACACATCGATATATTTGGAGGGTGATGAACCCTGATTCCATGAGGAGACAGCATGGAAGCTCGGGGCTCCCCCACCCCATGCACCTCACCTCACACATCTCTTCCATTTGGCTGTTCTTGAGTTGTATCTTTTATAATAAAATTGTAATTGCAAGTATAATGTGTTCAGCGAGTTCCATGCATTGTTTTTGTGAACTACTGAACCTGAAAGGGAGTTGCTGGAGCCCCCAAATTTGTAGCAGAAGCATGGGCGGCTAGGGGACACTTGGGGCTCGTGGTTGGTGTCTGAAGTAGAGTTGGTCTCGTGGGACTGAGCCTTTTAACCAGTGGTGTATGCACGAATTCAGGGTAGTGTCAGAATTGAATTGAACTGAACTCTAGGACATCCAGCTGGTGCTAGAGAATTGTTGGAACCTGGGGAACGATGATGGCTGAAATTTATTGACCACTTATTAAGTGTCGCATGTATACAAATGCTTTCGTGTGCATTTTTCTCAGACAAGAACCCATATCGCACCCTGATGGCTGTTGGCGTGATTCTCTTTACCTCATGGGTAGGTCCCTCCACATGTATAGCTTTAGGTCAGGTCACACATTCCTTAGAATGTCCTTCAGTGGATCAGGAATTCTGCAATTTTTGTTTTAGGTTTCCCTCCCCATCTACAGCCCTTCCAGCAAGCAAGTTATAGATCTGTAAATACTTCAAGGGTGCTATTTTAAGAGAGCCCTTTATAAATCAGAGTGCTTCTGAAACACAAATGGATGTAATCACCCCTTAATTTGCCTGGTTCGTGGGTTTGGATTTGCTTGCTTGCTTTATTTAGACTGCTTCGAATCCTGCTGTGGGCTGAGAATCAACAGAGTCAGCCATAAGTGAGCTAGCTCTGTTATGTTTTGTTTTGTGCAACACCAGGTGTGATGCCAAATGAATGATGTTATTTTTTTCCAATGCTATGAAGTTACACATTCAAGTGAGAATTGTTATTCAAAGTTCTCACCTTGAGAGCACCTGGAGAGCCCCTGCAGCATCACTTCTCCCTTCCCTGGGAACCTGACGCTTCTTCCAGTGCAAGAAGTGTGCAGTTTGGTTTTATGGGTAGCATGTGACTGGGTCCTGCTCACCCCTACACTCTCCTTTATGGGTCTCCCCATTTCAGTTGATGAGCAAGAACATAAGTGAAAGGAAGGGGTTGTGGGGGTTCAGGTGCAAGATGATGGGGATTTGGACTAAGGAGGTGACAGTGGGGATCAGGAGAGGTAAGCAATTTTTGGAGTCCACCACTCATTGGATGTGTGGAATGTGACAGTGAAGAAAAAACAGGTCACTTCTTAGAATCTCTCACCAAAATTCTTAGTGACCCTTCAGAGGCTTTGTCACACTTTGGAATCAGAGGTATTTGCGATTGTTTTTCCATTGTCTATCTCCTAGACTGTGAGCTGCGGAAGGGCAGTGGTAGCGGAGGGCTTAGCACACAGGAGGACCTGATAAATATTTGTGGAATGAGTAAATGAAGGAATATCCTCTCCCCCTGATAGAAGCTTACACACAAACATAAACTTGCTGCATCCAGGGGTTGGGCCCTCTAATTTGTCTGTAAAGCTTGGAAGGTGAAAGCACTCTTAGTCTCCCTAAGCCCCCAGCATGAGTAGTCCGGGTACAGAAACACAACTCTCCAGACTCAAAGAAGATATCAGAATCATGGTCTAATTCAGGACTGAACTGAGATTTAGTAATTGTCCAGTCCAGGAGTTTTCCAGCTTTGGAGGCCCTGGACACTTTTGAGAATCTAATGAAAGTATAGACTCTCTCCCCCTCCCCAAATGCACAAACAGAATTTAGCACAATATTTCAGAGATTACAATGACCACACATGGACCACCCTGAATTCTTGGTTAAGGATTTCTGATCTCTAATCTGAGGCTTTAGTTTTGCAAGTGTGCCCAGGGAGGGGAAGTGACTTGTCCCAGATTACATAGCTGAACAGAAAGAAGGGGGGAAAAACCCTTCTTTGAGTGGTCAGGACTTCCTCATCATTTCAGATCCTCTGCTTTCTCTGGACAGAGACAGCCAGCACATCTATCCAGAGCTGGATTTTCCATTTAAAATTCCTCATTTATAAATGGATCTTCAGAAATTTCTTTGTACCAAAAATCCCCTAAGACTAAGTTTGAGGTTTGGAGGAGAGAAGAGCTCCACACTGATGTGTATGTTGGAAGACTTTGGGGAAAGTGATTTCTGTTGTTAGTTGGGATGGAAGTATTTTTCTTTTCTATTCTCTTTTTATTCTTTTTTCCCAAGTGTTTTCAAACTCAGAGGTGAAAGCTCAGTTCTGCTCCATAGGATTAGTTAACAATCTTTGACAGTGCAGCATTCTCACTGGAAGTCAGAACCCCTGCAAAACACTGAATTATTCACACCAAATAGGTCACATTTGCTGATGGTGCAAATAGAATTTTGTGTGTCAAAGAAAGACTCATTAAACTGAGTGCTTCAGTAAAGCAAGCACCACTGGGGTCTAATTTATTGGTGTTGCTTGACTGCTTCCCAAAAATGATGGGCGCTGCCACTGTCCACAAGGAGTAAGCCCATTTCTGGCAGTCTCATGAGGGCCTGCTCCAAGCTCTGTCCTTCACCCATGCTATTGGAATTTGGATATTGGAGTCTTCTATGCCCAGAGCCCTACAGGGGCAGAACGACGAGACTCAACATTTATTGGATGAGGGTTCCTAATTCAACAATGCTGTCTTTATCAGGAATCATTTGGTTGCAAGGAATGGAAACCTCCCTAGACTGATGCAGGTAAAAGGTTGATCGAATGGATAAAGGGGAATTTTTTGATTCCAATGGTGGGGTGAACCACTGGGCCTTGTAAGAATCAGGAGTCATCAGATAACTACATTTTCTGTCCTTTCTTCTCTTTCTCTCTGGAGCCATGTGACAGAATAAATGAATGAATGGAGTGAATGGATATATAGGAAGACAAGTTCAACAATTATGCCAGATGGTCCTACGACTTCTGTTTAAATATGGCTCCCTGATAACCTAGGGCCATTAATGAATGTAGCTTGATGATGGAGTCTAATCCCAGTAGCCAAGGGAGGCACCAATGCATGTTGCTGTCTGTGGTCCTAACCAACCATTGTGCACAAATATTTTTTCCCCTGGCATTGGTATCTTTGTGGCCTCATCCAAACTGGCCCAGGACATCTTAACCAGATTTTGAGAGAGTGTAGAGAAGCTAAAAAAGGAAAGGTGAAAGAAAAAGTCTATGACAGGCAGATATGCCAGACTAGTCCACTAGCAGTGACAGGAACTAAGCTGGACCCTTGGAGAGTCTATTCCAATGCACTCCTGTTTGTTTTGTTGTTATGGCTCTTTAATCTTCTTAAAGATTTTTTATTTATTTATTTGACAGAGAGAGAGATCACAAGCAGGCAGAGAGGCAGGCAGAGAGAGAGGAGGAAGCAGGCTCCCTGCTTAGCAGAGAGCCTGATGCGGGGCTCGATCCCAGGACCCTGAGATCATGACTGAGCCGAAGGCAGAGGCTTTAACCCACTGAGCCACCCAGGCACCCCGCTCTTTAATCTTCTATACCAATGAACAAATTTGCTATTTTTCACAGTTGTAGGACAACTAGAATTACCAATTCTGTTCCATTCATATGTCATACTTAGAAGTGTTGGGGAGCTCGCTGCTGTGTAATATAGCCTAATCACATTGGTATTGGAAGCTCCATTTTTTGTAAACATTTCTTATATGCCAGACTCAGTCTGCTCACTTGTGACCATCACCCTCTTCCAATCACCCTTCAGACAATTACAATCTGTTCTAGCCTCCCTCCAGGTCATCCCTTCTCCACCAGCTCGCTCAGCCCCTCCCTGGTTGACCCTGGGGCTCCTGCTATGCTGCCTCAGCACATCCTGGCCGAGCATCAAGTGGCCCATAGAGACTGAGGCAAAACTGCTGAGGTGGGACTCCGGGCTAATGACAGCATCTGGTTGCTCAGTTCTGAGCCATCCCAAGTCCTGCCCGATTACAGGCTGTAGGAAGGTTCCCTGAATAGGCCCCCGGGATCAAATAACCTAATTAACCTGCTTCCATTCTGATGTAATTTGCCAGTTTTTATGAATGTGTGTGTGCATGCAGACACCACCTGGGCGTTCAGAGGGTGGCCTGCTGTTCATGTCAGTTTATCCACAGACAGAATGCTCCTGCTTTCCCCAAGCCTGCCTTCCAATTCATGAGGACTAAGCTGGTAAGATTTGAAACCCAGCATGTGGGTCTTACTTTATAAAGTCTGCTGCTGTTGCCTGGATCCTGTGACCCTGTCAGTCCCTCGGGGAGGTCTAAGAATGGTGGTGTTTTTGTTGCATCGATGCTGTTCTAGATTATAGGCTTTGGAGGCTGGGATATCCAGGGTGAAATATCAGGGTGCTTTTCCTCACAATCTGTAGTAACCACTTGGAGACCACTTGTCCTACCTGTCTTCCCTCTGCTCTGAGAACTGTGGCCAGGTTTGTGCCGTTATCTTGCTCCCCTCACCCCTCCTCCTCCCCTGCTGATTGCACCAGGCATGTACACCTGATAGATGAGATGAAAAGGCTCTTCTTCTAGAAGGCTAGAAATAGGACCGAGAGCTGCTGGTCAGTCCGTGCTGTACACTGGCAATGGGGTGAGCTGGGCAGCTGTGGCTGCAGTGGAGAGAAGGGATGTCTTCTTCTGGGAAGCCAATCTACAGACAGACTGAGAGAACAATGAAATAGAGGCCAAAGCTGGGCCCAGGAAGCATGTGGCCAAGATAGAGAGACGGAAATGGAGAGACTCAGACTAGCAGGGCCCCCCAACTCTTTGGAATTGCCTTTGTGCTTTCCTGGAAACCTTCTAAGCCCCTCTCTAGAGCCTGGAACCTGCTGGGACTGGCTGTAGCATCCAGGCAGGGCACCTTAAACTCAGACCAGCACCCAGAGAATCTCCAGTCTCTGCTCCTCCCCTGCAGGGATCCTTTATCACATGTAGGAGGTTGACCAGATGCCCCAAAGATTGTTGTTGCCCATGGCCCTGGAGCCTCATAAGCTAATGGTTCACACTAGCCAGAACGATATTTCTTTAATGGCACTGTGTGTAGCTGATCCACAAAAATATGCCAACATGCTGATTTATTTATTTTTATTTATTTATTTGCCAACATGCTGAGTTGGATCAACTCACAGTGTTTATATAGACGAGAGATCTGCAGAAAACATTTGCCCTGGGACCTACACACCCTAGTGACAGCCCTACCCTGTAGGTCCTGATAGCTTCCATTTCCTTCTTCCAGTCCTTCTGGAGGCCCTGACCTCTATAAGGGTGCAGTGCCTCCCTGTAAATTCCTCTGTTTGCCTCAGCCATCTGAAAGGACCGTTTTCTAGAATCCCGGCAGCCCAGCAGCCTAACACACCTCTCCCTGCCCAGGGATTCCACTGTCTGATTTACAAAATGGGAAAATAACCCCAAATATCTCCTTCACAGAGCTGTTTGAAAGTCCCCACATTCATTCATTTACCAAATACTGAGTGCCTGCCACATTCCAGGGGATATGTCAGGTGGTAGAGATACAAGAGCAGACAGATACAGCCTAAGCTGTTTTCTTACAAATGTGACACTTAGCAGGAGGAGACAGACAAGAACACATTTAAAGATGTATGTCTTTGGTGATAAGTGTTATGGAGAAAAATCAGGCAGGATGAGAGGACAGGAAATTCCTGGGGTTGTGGTGTGTGCTATTTTACATAGGGTGAATGGGGAAGGATTTTTTGATAAGATGACATTTGAGCAAAGACCTGAGGAGATGAGGAAATGAGACATATGGACATCTAGGGAAGGTTTATCCTTGCAGAGGGAGTAGTAAGTGCAAAGGCCCTGAGGCAGGAACATGTTTGGCATAATGCAAGAAGAGCACAAAGGCCAGATGGTTAGAACACAGTGAAAGAGGGAAGGGAAGGTCAGAGATGAGTCAGGAGGTGAGGAGAAGGTCAATCCTACAGGGCCTTGAGAGCCATCATAAAGACTTCACTTTTTCCTTTGAGTGAAATGGAAAGCATAGAAATGTTTTGACAGAGGAGGGATGTGATCTGAATTACACCTTCATAAGATCATCCTGACTTCTGGGTCTAAATTAGACTGGAAGGGAGAGAGGTGGATGTTGGAGCATGAATATAGGCAGAGAATCATTTATGGGGCTATTATAGTCCTCTAGGCAAGAAGGGGTGGAGGAGGGTAGTATCAGCAGAGGTGGTAAGAAGTGGTAGGATTCTGGAAATATTTTGAAGGTAGGGTTCATAGGTTTTTCTAATGTGCACTGTGAGAACTATACCCATAAATCACACATCTACCACCGTGTCCAGCTAACGCATGAAGATCTGATGTGTTTGGGTCCAGGATCCCTCCACTGTCTTCAGAGAAAAATACTTCATCTGCTCCTGGATGTGGGCCAGACATGTACCCTGGCCTTCCCTGTATCCCTAAGGTTAGACAAGGCAGGTGATGCTGTCCCCACAGCAGAGACGAGAATAGAATGGTTCCCTTCCTCTCAGTCTCCACTGGGTCTCATAATCTATCCCATCACCCCCATGAATTAGAAAACACAACTATCCTGATGGTGTCCACTGAACTGTGGCCCCAGTGATAACACATAGTCTCTTATCCAGACAGTGGACATTTGTTGATCTGCTTTTGTGGGCTGTGCACAGATGATAGAAAGGGTTTTAACATCCAGACCCTGCTCCAGAGAAGCCCCTGTCCCAGTGAAGGAAACAGAAACATATAAGAGATAAATGAGTACAATAAAATAGTCCTGGAGATAAGGACCAAACTGGACATACAAACAAGGTGCTTTGAGGCATTAAGTAGAGAGGATAGGTCTTACTCAGTAGATCAAAAAAAAAAAAAAAAAAAAAAACACCTTTGCAGAAGAGTAGGCATTTGGTCTGAGTCTTGAAAGGTACAGAAGAGTTTTCCAGGTGCTTAAGGATGAGAATGTTGATGGTACTTGCCAAGGCACACAGGTGTAAGAATCCATGGGCTGTCTGGGGCAAGACCGATGGCCCCACGGGGCAAGAGTGTTGGATTCACACTGCCAAGTTGACCGACAAAGAGGAATGAACCCTGCTAAGTGCCGGGCACCAAGGATATAGTGGTGAATATGCCAGGCCTGACTTACAACTTCCCAGAGCCTCTACTGCTTGAGGGAAGAAATTCAGGGAATGATGTCCCTTAGAGCCTCCCCAGGAGATGCTTCTGTAACACCCTGAACATCCTGAGGTAGCACCCATCACTCTTTGTAGCTGTCATCTGGGGATATGTCATGCCCTCCAGTTAAGCTGTGAGCTCCTCAAGAGCAGAAAGCGCTTGCACCCCTTATGCCCAGCACAGTTCTGGCACATAGTGGCAGCTCAAGACACATGCAAGGAAAGAATAAAAGAATAATTAACGAAAAGGTGGTAGGGTTAGTTTGTGACTGGCCTGTCTCAGCTCCCAAGTCTCTTGAGGGAAACTATTACTATTGCTTCTATTCAATGCAACAAGGCAGGAATTTTCCTTAAGCCTCAATAATTGCATTACCCTCACCCGGGATTGAATTAAACACAGCCTTTAACACGAGTGATTAAAAATGCTTCACATCTCCCACTGGCACTTAGAAGTCAGCTCTCCTCCTGAGCCATTCTCTTCCTTCATTGACTTCTCCTTATCAGGGACGTCAAGATCATTGGCATTTAGAAATCACATTATGTTGGCTCTTTTCTTTCCCAACACTGCAAAAAGAAGCAATTTGACCTTTCACAAGGAAAATGGAACCCCGAGCTTCCCCTACATGGCAGCGGCGTCTGGGATTTCTTATCTTCATGTCAGGAGACCTTCTTTCCAGCCAGCCAGGAGTAGGGCTGGGGAGATAGATGAAGACTATCTGATACTATTTCCTCAAGAGAAAATGCTGAGGAGGTTTATTAATAGTGCAGAGCAGCCCTGCCAAAGGCGACCATGAAGAGGAGATGGACAGTGAGGAGGGGAGGCTCGCCTCCAGGGTCACAGTGAACTCTGCTGACATTTCATCTCTGGGACATCTGTGCAGAGGATCCCAGGCTATTGTCCCGGGGGATGGAAAGAACAGAACAGCCATAATCAGAAAATTAAAATGGGAAAAAAATGGACTGACCCAGCAGCCAGAAGGGACAGAGTGAATCCCCTCTTGGAAATGGCAGGTCGCCGTAAGTCTCCTGTTTGGCTGGGAGAGATAAGAAATGTGACTGTTGATATGGTCTGCTGATTAGAGCTCTCTTTTGTGGTTACTTTTATACCTCGGAAGAATTAGAAGTGCTTGAGTCCTTGGAGTAGGTTGCCAAATTGCCTCAAATCTTCATCTCACCCTGCCCACGCCCTTTGCCTTGCAATGAGACTCTACAGCTCTCACCAAGGGGCGGGACCTATCCCCCACTTCCGGATCCCGCCTGGACCTTGTGACTCGCTTTGGCCAATAGAACACCGGCGGAAGTGCTATTATGCCAATTTCAAGCATGAGCCTCAGGAAACTGTGCCCACTTCCGTTCTCCCTGGAGAACTTTCCTGGCTGTCCCATGAACAGCATGGGCTTGCCTGTGGGAGGGTGAGAGCCATGGGAGTCAGACTCAATCCAGAGTAGTGATCCCACCTGAGGCCTCAAGCATGCAACCAGCCAGGGTCGGTAAAGCTGTCTACCCTGGGTCTGAACACAGAGGTAAGAAAGAATTTAGCTGAGAGAAGGACCACCCAACTGAGCCCAGCCTAAGTTGCCAATGGCAGAATTTCAAGCTCTATAAATGACTGCAATTTTAAGCTGCTGGGTTTTGAGAGCATTTTTTTTAAAAAATACAGGAATAGGGGCGCCTGGGTGGCCCAGTGGGCTAAAGCCTCTGCCTTTGGCTCAGGTCATGATCTCAGGGTCCTGGGATCGAGCCCTGCATCAGGCTCTCTGCTCAGCGGGAAGCCTGCTTCCTCCTCTCTCTGCCTGCCTCTCTGGCTACTTGTAATCCCTCTCTCTTTGTCGAATAAATAAATAAAAATTTAAAAAAATACAGGAATAGCTAATGGATCCACTCTTAATCTTATTCAAGCACTAGTAGAGGATAGGAGGACTTAGTACTTTAGAAGATACTAGAACTCTGAGATAGAATGTAAGTCCTATGAAGGAAGGAACCAAATGGGCACCACAAGTGACACAGGGCAGGTGATGAATAAATATTGTTGGGTTGAATTTGAAGACCATGCAGAAAATTGGGCATCTTTAGGAGGATGCTCTCATGAGAACGTATGCAGCTTGCCTGTCTGGAATAATTATTACCCTAATTCAAGCTTTGGTAAGAATGGCTGGCAAGACCAACTGAGCTTCGTGAATTTAGTCTAAAGAGGTGTGTGGCCTGGTTAAGAAGAGCCAACTAATAGTCAAACATCTCTACCCCACACATTCCCAGCCCCACAAGATGGCTCCACCATCTGCCTGGTTCCTAAACCTGGAGTCAGTTCTGACATCTCACCTCCTCTTCTCCTCTGGGCCTCCATGTCCTGTTGCCAATGTCTCTTAAATATATCTCGATCTATTTCCTTCTTGCCATCACTTTCGTTTAGACCTGAATGACCATATCAGCCTCTTAAACTAGTCTCTTAACTAATCTTATAACCTCTAACTCATTCTCTGCAGAGAACAAGTGTGATCTTTCCAAAACACCAATCTGATCACTCCTAGCCTTCAATGGCTCCCCATCACCCCAACAGCATTTCTTAGTCTGTGTGTGCCTTGCTGATTTTCCTCCATCCTTTCTCCCTGTTTTGTCACCAAAACACATGCTTTTCCTGCAATGCTGAACTATTTGTAGTTCTCCATGCCGGGGATATTTTTGAGCTGAGAAAGTCTTCCCATTCCCTGCTCCATTTCCCAGTAGTTTCCTTACTTTCCAGGACTTACTTTAGATGTCAGTTTCCTTTCCTGATCCCCAGGCTGGGCAGGATGGAAACCTCTTCTCTGAGGTCCTTCAGCTTCCTGTGTATTTCTAGGATCTTACTGAGGTGTCAATGCCCTTTTATCTCTTCTTCATCCCCACCACTAGACTATGAGCTCTGTGAGGTGGGGAGATAGTTCTTTCATCTCTGTGCCTAGTACAGGCCTGACTTACAGTAAGCAGTTGGTTGAATGGATTGAACAGCCCCTCTGAGAATAAATCTGATTTGAGGGCAACCTTATAGACAGAACTGAGAAAACCAGTTCACCACTTGCAAGTGACACGATCTTCTGGGTGGTGGATCACAAGTAAAGAGGAGCAATAACTAACATCTGAATCAGACACACCCATGGAGCAAATCCATGAATTTCCAGTTCTCATTAGACTTCAGTCCTCAAGGGTGGGATTTGTTAAGTAAGTGTTGTTCTGTATTAAGGGCATGTACCTGTGCTAAGAACTTTATAAGTCTTCTCACTTAACTCCTCTCACCCCTGGGATAAAGTAGGTTCTATCACCATCTCCCCTTTTCAGATGAACATGTAGAAGCACATAGAGGTTAATTGACTTGCCCAAGGTCATTCAGCCAGTGAACTAGGTTAAGGAAATCATTAGGCTAGTCTTTACTTGGTCCCCTGCTATGAAGGGTAGGAGAAGGGAAATTCAAAACTATGGCACCCTTGTAACATATTTTGCTTTACTTATGGATACAGATCAAGATAAAGCATCGCATTTAAATGATTAGCCTAGTTGATATACGAGTAAACAGGATCCTGGTCAATAAACAGTTTTTTCTTCTTCCTGAGATGAGAATCTTCAGAGCACATTTCTTAACCAAGAGTAAAGAGGTGAAAATTACATATACACTTAATGTGGCCAATTAGCATCATTCTCTATTTGTTTCTAGTGTAAGATTAGTGTTGTTTTCCTTAATATTAACTCGGTTTTACTATAAAACTAGTCATTTCCCCTGCATCCTACAAACTGTCAGCTCCTGGACCTTCACCTGTGTGGCTTCCCTTTCCTGAAAGCCAGCCCCATGTAAATCTGTCACTTAAGGTCAAGTTCATAACCTACCTCCTGCTGTTTTGCCACATCTTCCCATTCTAAGAAACATTACATGGGCCTCAGTACTCTCTCCGCTGTCTTGTGCTGATCAAGACATCTGCCTACACACATGTTTTTGTTTGGCCTGCATGATTTTGGCCTGCATGATTCTGCTTCACAGAATTTTTTTTTTCAGAATTTGTTTTCAAATTTTATTTATTTATTTGAGAGCGAGTACGAGAGCACGAGCAGGGGGAGGGATAGAGGGAGAAGCAGACTCCTCACTGAGCAAGGATCCTGATTTGGAACTCAATCAAGGACCCCAGGACCATGACCTGAGCCAAAGGCAGACGCTTAACCGACTGAGCCACCCAGGCGCCCCCAGAATTTGCTTTTTAATCTGAGTTACTTGCCAACTTTAAAAAATCATGAAATTCTACATTAAGATCCAGCCTTCTAATTTTTCTTGGGAGGCCCCAAGAACTGATAACTTTGTAGCCATATTCTTCTGTGCTGACAATTATCCAGAACTGAGTAGCTGCTTTCTGAGACAGGAGAGTAGATGCCATGGTGACCCCTGCACCCCTGACTCTGTCACCACCTACCACCTCTATGCACCCAGCTGGCCGGCTGATTTCCAGCCACCTGCTGATTAGGTTCTTTGGGTCAGGTGTCCCTCTGCCTATGAAGCCTGCTGTGTCTCATCAAAGGACAGGAAGTACCAGGGACTAAATACCTCCTCACCTCCCTCCAAGGGCAGCTCTCAACCAATGACTGCAAGAAACTCCCTCACCATTTGGAGATTTCAGAGTACCAACAGCCTGGTGGTCTGCTTGTGGTCTAGTGATATGTAATAATCATCCCCGAATGTAGTGGCTTAAAACGCTGTATTATCTCACTGTCCCGTGGGTTACTGGGGCAGTTCCTCTGCTTCACTTGATGTCAGCTGGTCACCAGGGGCTGCGCTCGTGGGCAGGCTCAGGTGAGCTGGACCATCCAAGGTGGCTGGAGAAGGTGCTGAAAGTCAGCTGGGAGCACAGCTGTATTAGTCTAAGAGTACACATGCCAAGAGAGTGAGACAGAACCTACAAGCTTCTCATGACCTGGCCTCAGAAACCACACAGCGTCCCTTCCCCTGTATTCTATGAGTCAAGCAAGTCACGAGACCCTCCAGACTCAAGGGGAGGAGGATGAGAGCCCACCTGTCCAGGGAGGCATGATGGAGAGTTTGTAGACATCTTTAATCTAGCACTGGCTGCCATTTTGTTACTCAACTCACTGATCCATTCTTGGATTCAAAGTTTAGTTGAGAAGCTCATTTGGTAGATTGGCCTGTGACCAGAACAGATTGAAGGTCACCTCCACATGTATCACGGATCACATGTGGTTTGCACATGAGAATCACCCAGACTTTGTTTTAAAAATAATAATTAAAAAAAGGACACTTTACCAGAGGAGCATCTCTCAGTATCCCAGGAGCCCTTAGAATACCACCTGTCCTGCGTAGGAGGGGTCTTCAATGGCACTGGGCGGGGAAACAGCTTTGGGAGCTTGCTGGAAGTCAGATTCTTGAGCTCCCGCTCCCCAGATGCTTGGATGCATGGGTCTGGGGGAGGATAGAGAGTCTACATTTTTAGGAAGGATTTCAGGGGATTCTGGTGTGAATGGTCCATGGACCTCATCTTGTTGTGCTTTCCAAACTCCATATTTTAAAGGAAGCGTGTGTGCGTGGAATCTGTATGAACACCTGTGATCATTTGAGTTTAATTGCACCACAGCTGGTGTTGATTGCATATTTTTTAATGTGGCTTTTTCAATACTCACTCCCCTAGCACAGCCTTTACAACTGAAAATCAGCACTGAGCCCAGCCCTGGCTGTCGATTTTAAGGTTTATTTAAAGACACATGACAGCAAAGCTGTTCATTCTTTAGCAAATGATGTCACATGTGGACTTGGGAGTTTAGGGACAGTGTGCTGAAAGTAGAATTTCCATCACTGGGCAGCCGTCCCATTTGGTTCTAAAAAAACTGTGAGGGGGGCGCCTGGGTGGCTCAGTCGGTTGAGCATCCGACTCTTGATTTCAGCTCAGGTCGTGATCTTGTGGTGGTGGGATTGAGCCCCAAGTCCCACTCTGCACTCAGCATGGAGCCTGCTTGAGATTCTCTCTTTCCCTCTGCCCCTCTCCATGCTTGCACACACACACACACACACACTCTCTCTCTCTCTAATAAATAAATAAATAAATAAATAAATAAATAAATAAAATATAAAAATAAAATTGTGAGCTGGTTGCTGTTAAAGTCAACTTGGGCAGATTATGGCATGACTTCAGTCGAGAAGAAGGTTCTCTATCCTGAAAATAGTCATTAAGGCTACTGCAAGCCTAAATGAGTCTCTGTATGTGAATTGGAAAAAAGGTGCCTCTTCCTTCAGGCAGAAGCAAACCTTCCCTGGCTTTAAAGAGTGGTATGAATGCTGAAGAGTAAAGGATGGAGGCTCCTAAAACAAAACAATACTGGACCGCTGTTACTAAAAGGGAAAGGGATATTGATTGTGTTCACTGCCCTTGGAAAAGAGAGCTCAGTATGTGGACTTTGTATATGATCCACTCACCCTACCTTTAGCCAGGTACCGTAATGCAGTGCATGACCCATACAACTGCACATGACAGCCATGTAGGAGTTAATACAAGTCTGGTTCAGAACAGAGAAATTGGAAGAGCTCCAAACATCAAATTGGAGGCTGTGAGTGTTGGTGGAAAAATAAAAACACAGTGGCAATATTCTATTCAATAAGGCAGATGGTTAAGCCCTCTTTTGTGAAAGGTGACCACACAGAGAGAGACCTGAGGTGACATTTACCCTTGAGCAGCCACATGAGTTTCTCTCAATGGCCACAGTGGATCACTTGGACTCCATCTGAGGAAACGTGTTCTCTGTCAGGGAATAGCCTGCAGAGGCCTGTGTCCAGCGGGAATGAACACACTAGGACCTCCTCCCCATTTCAGGTACCAGTACCTCAGTTGACCTTTGAAGAATTGCCTCTTTCTATTCCAGTTTTAATGATTTAGGTACTAATGACTCACAGCAGCTCGAGAGATGAACAAATAACCCAGATTCAACCATCAGGATAAATCTCCCAGGAAAAAGCTTTGCTTTGGATTTCACAGACTGTGGACAGCATGGTAGTCAGAGTATGGCCTCTGAAGTAAGATCCCAACTCCACAAACAGCTAGCTGAGTGATCTTGAACATCTTAACCCTTCAGGGCAGACAGGCTTTGAGGTGGCCCCCATGAGCCCCACCTCCCGCTTTGTGTAGCCCCTTCTCTTTGAGTGTGGGCAGGACCTGTGTCTTGCTTCTAACAAATCATTGCCATGAGGGTAACGGAATGGGGACGTCTGGGTGGCTCAGTAGGTTAAGCATCTGCCTTCAGCTCAGGTCATGATCCCAGGGTTCTGGGATCGAGTTCCGCATCGGGCTCCTTGCTGAGTGGGGAGTCTGCTTCTCCCTCTCCCTCTGCCTGCCTCTCCCTGTGCTTGTGCCCTCTCTCTCTCTCTCCCGCTCTGACAAATAAATAAATAAAATCTTAAAAAAAATTAAGATAGCAGAATGGTTACTTATGTAAGCTACATAAGACTGTAACATCTGTCTTGCTTAAGACTCCCTCTTGCTGGCTTGGAAGAAGTAAGTGGCTATGTTTGGAAGGCCCATGTGTCAAGGAAGTGAAGGTGGTCTTCAGCCAAAAGACAGCCAGAAACTGAGGTCTGAGGTCCTACAGCCCATGAGTGAAGGGCCACCGCCAACAACCAAATGAGCTCAGAAGCAGATCCTTCCCTGGTTGTGCCCCAGATGAGACCACAGTTCTGGCCAACACTGTAACTGCAACCTCGTAAGACCCTGAGCAAAGGACTTGGTTAAGTTGCGTCCAGACTCCCGACCCAGAGAAAAGGTGAGGTGATAAGTGCATGGTAATTTATTATGCGGAATACATAGCGGACACACTCTCTCAGGGAATGGGAATGGGAATGGGAATGGGAATGGGAAGATGGTCCCACGGTCCATGGTCCATGGTAAGGCCATCAATATGATGTCGAGTATCCTGACAACCATTGGGAGGCTTAAAATAGGATATTGTAGGGATGTGGTTGGTACACAGTAGGCATTCAATAAATTGCACTTCCCTTCCCCTCCTCAGTTAGACCAGGGCAACCTCAGAATGCCATACCTACTGGAAGTGTTCAAACTAAACCCAGTGCCAGGGTCACCCCAGGAAAACGCCAGAAGAAGTGTAAGAGCTGAGTTTCCTTTGTGGAGGGTAAAATCATTTTACATCATATGAGAGGCTGCGCACAGGTGGAAACTGTTTCATAATTCTGCCATGTAAACCAGCTGGGATTTTCCTTCACATAAATTGGATTTTGATTTATATGTCAATAGATGCCCCCAGAAACCTCATCATTGCAAAGTTCATCAATCTCAGTGGGAACTCCAGATACGGCCCTCGAGGGGCCTCCCAGGGAAATAGGGCCCCCGCATCCCAGCCCCAGGTATTGATGGAGCCTACACGAGGGGATGGGAGGCAGGAGAAATGGGGTCACCTACCAGGGCTTTGCGGTGTCAGGCTGAGGACTCCATTCCCCAAAAGAGCCTTCGCACGGAGGTGTGTCGTGGCGGGGGCGAGCAAGGACTAGCAGCCAAAAGAACAGGTTGCTGGGGGAGAGGCCAAGTTGTGACAAGCACCAAATGCTGAGACGTAGGGTCTGGAAGCCAGAGAATGGCACTATCAGATTTGAATCTTCAAAAGAGCATTCTGGCTGCAGCGTGGAGAACAGGATGGAGAGGTAAGACCGGGGGCAGGGACACCAGGCAAGATGCCATTGCAGACCTTGTGTGAACAGAGGGGCGCTCTGGGAGGTGGTGGCCAGCTGGGACAGCAGGGATGTGAGAAGTCTTGGGGGAATTCATTCCAGCATGCTTGGTGACTGACCAGAGGAGAACAGAAAGGCTGCTTGGGTGACACCGGTTTCCACATACAGATGGAATCATGATTAAGAAATAACATAGTCAATGGCCAGCCAGAGGTCTCGGAATAGTCCCAGAGGAGGTTTTCACGGAAAAGCAAGGGAGAGCTGGATGGAGTCAGGAGAACACAGCTGCTAGCTAGGAGAAAAATGCCCCAAGTCAGCCAGTTCATGCATTAGACTGGGCAAAGCCCCAGCCACAGGTGCCTCTTGGCATGTCCTCTCCGAGGTCATCACCGTGCAGCTACAAAGGAGTCACGCCATCCCCTTTAAACCTAATAAATCTCTTCCTGCACCAGCCGTGACTACTTTGGCTGTTGGGACATAAGGGATTAGATTGATTTGGCTGAACATTTTACTGAACTAAGGAGGTGCTTGGTTGACTAGTAACATTGACAAATACGACAAATTCGTGCTCGAGGCTTGTCAATTCTGTTTTCGTTGTGCTCCCTGAATCAACCTGTATCAAGTTTCAATATACTGCAATCATCCTGTCCTTCAATCTGTCTGGCACACAGATTCTAAACTCAGAGGGTCATAATGAGGATTTAGCAGGGTTTTTTTGGTACAAAGGAAGAGCTCAGGTTTCCCTGTGACCACACTCCCCTGGCCCCCCGCTGTACAAAGGAGAGAACCCACACTCAGCCTAGCCATCGCCGCATGACATCATCATACCTGTCCAGATTTGGTCTCTTCAACTCTCTAACATGTGTCCTATACTTAACCATAAATCGTGACAGCATTTGCAACATTTTGCTGAACAGTAGGGAAGGGAATTAGACCCGAATTAGACATTCTTGGGCCTCATGTCATGCTCCGTTTGCAGATTAAGACACCCAAGTGAGAGTCTAGAGAGAGCTAAATACAGAGCGAGAGCCAACTTTGTAACTACCTGGGAATTTAGTTCCTGACCAGAGAATGCTCCAGTGGGGCTATTTCCTGATGGGCAGGAGAGATGTCTGTGGAAAATCCCCTTGCCTAGACCCAGCATAGGGCATTCTACTGGGCATTTTACCTAATCACCATTCCAGTTTGGAGCCAGGCACTGTTCTAGGCACTTGGCATATATTATCTCATTTAATGAGTCACAACTCTATGTAAAGTGTGTGATTTCGTCTCCATTCTTCAGGAGAGGAAACTGAGGCTCAGTGGGGTTCAGCTCCTTGCCTAAAGTTACCCAATGAATAAATGTCAATGCCAAACCAAGTCCAGATATTTTGAAACCACTGGAGTGGCTTTCAGATTCAGCTTGTCACTGAAATTCACAAGACACTTGGTAGGCTCACCGACCATTAGGTTTACTCTGCCTTAAGAAGGGTACATGGGAAGCTAACAGCATCATGAAGAGCTTGGACATCTGGAGCCAACGTCCAACGTCCCGACCATCTTGGTCTCAAGGAGGCGTGCCAGTGTGACTGTGGGTCACAGGGGCATAGGGAAGCTTCAGGGCCTTGGATCCCTCCTTGTGAATACCTCACTAGGGACCTCGTGCCACACTGTCATCCATCACAACTGCACTCACCACGGGTCACATCATAAACAAACCCAACAACCCAACACACCCAACAACGTGCTCGAGGACACTGTTGGGTCAGTGGTCAGCATATAGCCCCCCAGCAAGATGGTCATTTATCTCTAGTGGGTATGTTCCTTCTGTTGATATCACGAAGAATCCAGCTTCCTTCAGGCTGGCATCCCCAAGACTGGCATATTTGTAGTTAACCTGTTAACACCTCTCCTTCCTTCTGACAAAGGTGATGGCGATGACACCGGTGGTAAGCAACACTCAGTAAGAATCACTACATGCCAGGCCCGGGCTCACCTTTCACCTGCATGACATCACCTAATCCAGACAAGCCAATATAATAGGTTTCAGCATTATTGTTCCCCTCCTACAGAGGAGGAAATGTAAATAGAGAGGGTCAGTGACTTTCCTAAAGTCCCACCTCTAGAAAGTAAGGGCACCAGGACGCAACTCTGGTGTGTTTGACTCCCCCGCTGGTGTTCTTCTTCAGTCTACAAAACTAGGTCATGGATTCAAAACTCAGTTCGACCCTTAGAGTTAAGTTGGTTGTGTGCATGAGTCTTAAATTGAATAAAACGCCAATTCAAGTGGGGAAAAAAAACTTGGATCAAACCAGTAAGTTGGGGGTGCCTGGGTGGTTCAGTGGGTTAAAGCCTCTGCCTTTGGCTCGGGTCATGGTCTCAGGGTCCTGGGATCGAGCCCCGCATTGGGCTCTCTGCTCAGCGGGGAGCCTGCTTCCCCCTCTCTCTCTGCCTGCTTCTCTGCCTACTTGTGATCCCTCTCTCTCTGTCAAATAAATAAATAAATAAAATCTTTAAAAAAAACCCACAAAATTAAAAAAAAAAACCCAGTAGGTTGTCTAATTTGGCCAATTATTAACTAAATTACAAATCTTTTCATTTAAGGTAATGAAACTATCAATCATGGATAGGTGATAATCATGGCTTGGTTACAGTGATTAACAGCTTTGCTCAGTTTTATCACCTCCAAGTGTGTTTCTCAAAGCATTCTCTAAGGCACCCGAATTTTGCAGGTGTCCCGCTATGGTCAGGGACTGGGAAGTGAGCAGAAGCAAGCCACGTTGAGCTGGTCTGTGGCTTTACCTCAAGAACTACGCAGCCTTGAACAAGATCCCTTACAACGTGAATCTCCATGGCGGTCAGAAGTGCAAGGATTCCCCAAATCCGGCTCCTTGGGGCCCCTCTTTGGGGGTGGGGGGAACATACAGTTCCCATCATGCACTGGGAAATCCTGCTACATCCTTCTGCTCCCCAGGCTCCTCTCGGACTCAGTCCTCCCAGAACTGCAGCATTTGCTTTGCCCCCATCGGACTGCCTCGCGTCAGCTCCCTGCTTCCCAGAGCCCCACCTGCAGCACAGCAAATATCAAGAATAGGACAGTTCCCCAAGGAACAAGGGCACGGGCTTCACTTCGCATTACACAGGCCCAGCCCAGCCAGTGTGGAGTATATCGGCTCAAAGAGATGATTTACAAAGGATACTAGGACAAAAGAATTGTCAGCGTGCGCACGCGCACATAAAATGCTGCTGGGTTTCATCCATCAAGATGCTTTTGAACAGATCTCATAAACATAAAAAAAAAGTGTTTACGATGGTGAACAATGCACTTTAATATCTCCTGAATAATTTGTGTTGTCAGGAGCGCCCACTGCGATATTTCCTCGTTTTTGTCCTCCCTGCCTGCTACTGACCACTCCAGAAGAGATGAGCTTCTAACTGTATTAATAGCTTTTTCATCTTCCTGCCACTGCTCCCTCTAAATGGCTTGCTGTTATCTATTCATGAAATAAATAACTGCTACCTTTCATGTCTCCCAAATTCTCCTTGTGCCTGGCGAGATTAGAGAAGTGGACTCTCTCCAGGGGCTCTCCAAATTCCTGTGTTGCAGGAGAACTTGGGAAGGCTGGTGCTGTAGGGAACCAGTAGGAATTAGGGAATTCTGGACCTTTTTTTTTTGGGGGGGGGGTCACAGGAGCGTTTCCTCAGAGCCTCAGTGTAAGGTGCTCAGCAGTTGGGTGAAGACTTCACTGTGTTCATAAGCCTTTTTGCAAATTCCCTGTAAGTTTCAAAGCTACTTCTCTCTGTGGGGAACTGTGTCACATGGCAGATAGACATTATACCCCTGGAATCTAACCGACATGGGTTCAAATCCCTGCTCTACCACTTAACTAGCTCTGTGACCTTAGGCAAGTTGCTTGGCCTCTCTGATGCTCACTCTCCTCTACTTGATAAAAACAACAACGAAAAACTATAACGTTGGGGGGTGGTTATTTCATGGCAATTTTGTTATCCCTACTTCGCAGTTGAGCAAACGGATCCAGAGATGTTCGGTAGCGTGTTCATGTCCACAACTGACTATGAATGGCAAGGGCTGGAGTTGAATCTAGTTTTATCTGATGGCAAAGTTTGTGTTTATTCCAGCCAGACGGTTAGCATCAGGGTATCGGGTTATTCCAGATAACCTGAAGAGAGCCAGGCCCATAGGAGACACCCAGATGTTAAGTCTTAACCAGCTCTTAGGATGCGATTGATCTGGGTCTGCTTATAATTACTGTCCTCATGAATTATGAGGTCGGAAGTCAACGTGAATGGCAACGTAAGAACAGTTTATTGTCAAAGTTCCGAGCCCACCTGGGAGATGACATGGGTGGGGTGGGCTGGGAAGTAGCCAGTGTTTGGTGTCACAGATATCTGGGCTTAAATATGTGCTTTGTCTCTTGTTACAGGTATGTGTCTCTGAGCCTCGACATTTCTATGTACAAAACAAGGGTGATAATTCTTACCTCAAAGGGATGTTTTGAGGATAAAATAAGGTAGTGAATAGAAAACCCTTAACTCAGCTCTCCTCCTCCTCATCATCATCACTAGTGACAGGTAAGTAATACAGCATGCTTAGAAGAGGGCCGGCTCATGCTCCCTTAGAAGAAACCACAGGAATAAATAAATCTTCATGACCTTAGATTAGGCAAAGCCCTCCTAGATCTTGTACCAAAAGCAGAAATGACAACAGAAAAAGTTAGGCAAATTAGAGTTCATCAAAATTAAAATCTTGTGTTTTCTTCAAAGGATGCTATCAAGAAGCTGAGAAGATGGCCCACAGGCTAGGAGAAAAATATTTGAAATCATATATCTGGTAAGGGACTGGTCTCCAGGATATGTGAAGAACTCTCGTGATTCAATAATGAATAGACAAATAAGCCAATTATAAGTGGGCAAAGGATCTGAACAGACATTCTTCCAAAGAAGATGGACAAATGGCCAACAAGCACATGGGAAGATGCTCAACATCATTAATCATCAGGGGAAGGGAAATCCAAACCATGATGAGATGCCAGTTCACACACACGGGAATGGCTCTGACTGAAAAACACAAGATACCAACAAGTGTTGGGAAGGATGGGAATATGTTGGTACCCTTATACATTTTCAGTGGAAATGTAAAACGGGGCAGCCACTTTGGAAAACAGTCAGTTCCTCAAAAAGTCAAACATAGACTTCTCATATGACTCAGCACTTTCACCTTTGGTGACTTAGCCAAGAGGCATTTAAAAAATCTGCTCACCCAGAAACTTGTGTACAGTGCTATTTGTAATAATCTTAAGTGGAAACGACTCAAATGCCCACCAACTGAGTAACAGCTAAATATACGTGGCTGTTTCATACAATGGTATATTAGTCACCAATAAGAAACAAAGGAGGGGCACCTGGGTGGCTCAGTCGTTAAGCCTCTGCCTTTGGCTTAGGTCATGATCCCCAGGTCCTGGGATCGAGCCCTGCATCGGGCTCCCTGCTCAGTGGCGAGCCTGCTTCTCCATCTCCCACTCCCCCTGCTTATGTTCTCTCTCTTGCTGTGTCTCTCTCTGTCAAATAAATAAGTAAAACCTTAAAAAAAAAAAGAAACAAAGTATTTATGGATGTTGTGGGGATGAACCTTGAAAACAGGATGCTAAGAGAAAGAAACCAGTTACAAAAGACCACACACTATACGAATGATACCATTTATATAAAATATCCAGACTATGAAAATCTATAGGGACAGGAAGTAGATTAGCAGTTGCCTAGGGGATTGAGGGAAGATGAGAACTCATTGCTAATGGTATGGGGTTTTCTCTGGGGACAGTGGAAACATTCTATAGTTGACTGTGGCAATGATTGTACCACACTGTGAATGTACGAAAAACCATTGAATTGTACGTTTTAAATTGGTGAATTATATGGTGTATGAATTATATCTCAATAAAGCTGTTTTTGTTTTTTTAAAAGATTTTATTTATTTACTCACTTATTTAGAGTGTGCATGTACAAGCAGAAGGACAGAGAGAGAGGGAGGGAAAGAGACTCAACCAGACTCCACACTAACTGTGGAGCCTGATGCAGGGCTCAATCCCACAATTATATAGCAAGATAGTGTGTTGAAGGTAAAAAGCACTTTGGAGAGAAGAAGGAAACAGGGTAAGTGGGAACAGATATGCAGGCAGAGGTCAGGATCTTATTTTTGTTTTTTCTAAGATTTTATTTATTTATTGGACAGAGAGAACACATGCAGGGGGAGCAGTGGGCAGAGGGAGCAGCAGGCTCCCCGCTGAGCAGGGAGCCCGACACGAGGCTCGATCCCAGGACCCTGGGAACATGACCTGAGCAGATGGCAGATAGCTGCTTAACCGACTGAGCCACCCAGAGGCCCTGAGACTGGGATCTTAAAAGGATGGTCATGATATATAGTGTGGAGAGAGGGATGCCTCGTGCGACTTTATGGAAGCCAGCGCCTGTTCTCCTAAGTATCTTCCCTCAATCCCCTAGGCAACTGCAACTCTGAAGTATCTGGATGATGTTTGGAAAGCCATCTTATTTCTCCAAGTCTCTGTTTCATGATCTGTAAGATGGAACTTGTGGCGCCCACTTCACAGAGCTGTCCGAGTTCATAACGATGGGTACTAATTTATTCTGGGAATAAGATACATCTTTTAAAAGATTTATTTATTCTATTTTAGAGATAGAGAAAAAGAGAGAGAGATCGAGTGAGAAGAGGTGCAGACGGGGAGGAAGAGGGACAAGCAAACTCCGCGCTGAGCACGGAGCCCAACACGGGGCTCGATCTCACCTTCCTGAGATCATGACCTGAGCCGAAATCAAGAGTCCGGTGCTTCACCAACTGAGTCACACAGGTGCCCCTGGGCATAAGAGATTTTTAAGAAAACTGAGAAAATAATGGTTAACATTTACTAGATACTTCTACCTCCCAGGGCCCTTTCTCGGTAGGCATTTCATACGCAGTAGCTCATTTTAATCCTTGCCGTAGCTCAGTAAGGGAGCATTCTGTCTCCATGGTAGGGAGGAGCAAACTCGCAGGCTTAGGGGTCTGACACCACCAATGAGGAAGCAATACAGGCAGGACATGAACCTGGGTCTAGCTGACTCCTAAATCTACTGACCCCCTCCGCCACTCACTGGCCATTGATCTTTGACCAATCTCCCCTCTAAATCTTTATTTCTCATTATTTAAGAATTCGAGCATCAGGGGCGCCTGGGTGGCTCAGTGGGTTGGGGCCTCTGCCTTCAGCTCAGGTCGTGATCTCAGGGTTCTGGGATCGAGCCCCACATCCAGCTCACTGCTCAGTAGGGGGCCCGCTTCCCCTTCTCTCTGCCTGCCTCTCTGCCTGCTTGTGATCTCTCTCTGTCAAAAAAAAAAAAATCATATAAAAAAAAAAAGAATTCGAGCATCATTTCCTTTCTATCAGACGCCTTGGTTAGCATCTGAACTTGGTCCACTCTGGCCTGGACCCGAGGCAATCTGATAGGAAAACGTGGATGCCTAAATTCACAAAGGACATAAAAGAGCGTCTGGCCAGGCTTGGCACATTGATTTTATCTCTAATCCAATTTTGACCAGTGGCAGAGGCCGCCTGGCACCCGCTCCTGGGAAGGATTGTTCAGATGGCAACCAGTGTGAGCAGGCCAGAGTGCCGTGATCTATTAGTGATGTCTGGCATGGATGAAGACATGGACTGAAGAGGTCTGTGTGAGGCAAAAGAAACTCCTGCAAATTCCAAGTGTCCTTGAAAAATTAAAACCTGCCCACTTATTTTCTTTGTTCAAGGTAGAAAGCAATTTGACTCCCTTGAAGCCAGTTACTGACTTGGACAGTGTGGACACGAATTTCCAATAATCTGAACATGATTCATCCTCTCCAACCTCTGGGCATCATCTGGTTCTTGACCTTTCTCCATTGATTTGAACATTTTGACAACATGGTAAAGAAACAAAAAACTTCTCCCAGTACTTTTGAATTGAACATAGAAGGTACCCAAAGGCATTTTGTTGGGTCAAAAAGGAATCTGGTTCTCTCGAGGATCACTTACTGAATGGCAGGCCAAGAAAGGCAGAGAAGAGAGCGATCCCCAAGCTGCTGACTCAGGGACGTGTCCATCCCAGCAAGGGCTTCCTGATTTACAACACAACGCACCAAGGAGACCATAAAAAATATATATACCAACCAGGGAATGCACCAAGGAAAGCAGATCTCTTTCCACCTTCAGAGAAGAAGGATTTATACAGGAACTTGCTAAAAATAACTCCCAGGTGTGACAGGATGCATTGCACCAACCACCTTGCAATTACCATGGATGGAGGCGTGCTAGAATGTTGGCAAAGCAAACAAGAGGAAGACCCAACCATCCCATCTATTTAGTCTTGAGGTTCAGTGCAAAGGCTTGGGAATTTCCAACAGACTTGGGTCCAAATCTTGTTTGGCTCGCTTCCTGCTGCGTGACCTTGGGTGAGTCATTTCACTTCTCAGAGCTTCAGATCCCACATCTTGAGAGTGGGGAGCTAGTTACATACCTTCCCCCCATATGTAATGGTGACGATTCGATGAGAGGAAGAATACGCAGCCCTCAGTGGAGTGCCAGCAACACGGTCAGCCCCCTGTCACTGTGGGTACACTTACTACTTTTGAGATGAGGAAGAAGGACGCATTTATATTTCTTAATGAGTGTTATACAGATTAATATTAAAGTGAGCCAGAATCCCCATATTAAATTTGAGGGATGTAATAGGGAAAGCTGCTGGGTAATAGACCTAGTCCTCATTCTGTATTCACTTGCTGTTCAGGCTTGAGGGTTTTACCACACTTCTCTGAGCCCCAGTGGCCCATGGGTTATGTAGAAAATGGCGGCACAGGGTTTAAGACACAAACCCAGGGGTTCAAGTCCCAGCTCTGCATTTTTCTGATTAAGCCTTAGTTTCCTGATCTGTAAAATGGGAGCGATGATAACAGCACCAGCTTCCCAGAGAAGATAAATCCCCAAAAAGGAGTCAAACATGAGAATAATACTAATTCTTAGTTTCTTTAATTACATTAACGTAATTATATATTGTTGTTATATGTCATTAAATGATTAGATCTCAGGTTCCAGCTCACTTCAAGAAGCCAGGAGCAGCAGCAGGATGGAAGGAAACCAGTTTGTTCCCAGTGTGCCACACATAGGGAGATGAGGATCACACAGTGGTGGCCAACATCCTAAGACTCTCCCTCCCTCAAAGGACCGGTCCTTCTCTCCCCTCCAAAAGCAACCAAGACTATTCAGAGAGTTGCAACAATGTAAATGTCTCCTTCCAGGACTCTGTAGTTCAAATTCTAAGAGAAAGCCAGGTTCCTATATCAGCATTAATTAAAATGCCAGCTAGTAAGAGTCCCATTTTTCAACCAATAAATCTAATTCCTATCTGGTCGGCAGGAATCCTTAAGCCACATAAACCCAGGCCAGAGTTTTATGTAACCTTAAAGAACTCTTGATAGCTTCTGGAGTCTTTCCTCTCCCCACCCATCTCGCAGCACTGAAAAAGTCTACTCTGTGCGTTAATGGGAGAAATAGCTTCCCTCGGCACTTTCCCCATCTGTCTTAATTTTTTAAATTATACTTTTATTAAACCCTTAAGGAAAATGGACTTGCAGACTTCTCATTAAACAGGGAACTATGCAGTGCATAAAACAGAGAGATGAATTTTTTTCTGGGAGCTACCCTCACAATTTGCCTTAATGAATTCTCCCTCCGCTGCTATATTACAGAGAGTGTGCAAATAAATAGAGCACTTTGTGAGTGGTGGATGGGCAAATGGATATTTAAGCCGTCGATAATCATTCTTGCAGCCTCCAATTGGGATCTTTCTTCCAAGGAACTCAAAGCATTTGGTGCATTACAGCGCAGCCCTCTCTCCCTGGAGACTGAACGTGTGCCAGGGTGGGAAGTTAACTCATCCCTGGAACCCTGGAGGGAGAATGGTTCCCATGTAACGGCCTCAGAGCATCCATGGGAGTGCACGCTCTAGAAGAATACACAGTGTTTATGGAGCACCTATTCTAATGAGGCACATGGCTAGGTGATTTTCCTAGGATCCAAAGTTCTTAGCTCCGGTAAACTGGATTACTGTTTCCATCACCGCATCTCTCCTCTACAGAATTATGCATCCATATCCTCTGCCCGTGTGACTTGTACGTGGAGTCTCCTTCCTCACCCTGCTGTTGTTTGGTCGTGTGACTTCCCTTAACCAGTTAAATGCAGGAGGTAGCAATGGTGTTACAGTTCTAAGCTGGGCTTCGAGGGGCATCACAATCTCCTGCACTCCTGACATCACCATTATGATAAGGGCACACCCCCCAGAGAGCTTCTGGTCCCTGAATGAGACCCACAGAGCAGATGCAGAGCCTCGAATAACACCCAGCTGAAATTGACCAGATGTTAGCCCATCCGCAGACATAGAATTGAGAAAAATACATGTTTGTTATTGTAAGTCATTGAGATGTGCGTTATTTGTTTCACATCATTATTGCAGCAGGGGTTGACTGCTAGATCAAATGTGCCCCAGAAGCACAATACTGATGCCTAGGCATCCCTATCCTAGAGATTCTGACCCAGGACCAACTAAGGCAAGAAATTGTTAGATTTCTGATGTTTAGAGATTTAGCAAACAAGGTGGAATCCCACAGACACTGGGGACCAGAGTGGATTGGCTGGGACGTTCATGAGATGTAAGTTTCAGGACCCCTCACCTGAATGGACTTGCTAAATAAATATGTATGCTCATCCTTCAGTTTTATTAATAATTCTCTTTTCCCCCCAAATATGTTTATTTTATTTTTTCAGTGTTACAAGATTGATTGTTCATGCACCACACTCAGTGCTCCATGCAATACATGCCCTTCTCAATACCCACCACCATAATTCTCTTTGAAAAGTCATCCAGGGCGCCTGGGTGGCTCAGTTGGTTAAGCAACTGCCTTTGGCTTAGGTCGTGATCCCAGAGTCCTGGAATCGAGTCCCACATTGGGCTCCCAGCTCCATGGGGAGTCTGCTTCTCCCTCTGATCTTCTCCCCTCTCATGCTCTCTCTCACTGTCTCTATCTCAAATAAATAAATAAAATCTTTAAAAAAAAAAAGTCATCCAAATTGTAAAAGCTTCAGCTCCCAATGATCTGATCCTATTAGGCATCTCGGCCAAAGTTCACCAAGACATCAGGTCCTTGGGATGAACCTAGACTCGTCCTGCAACCTCTACAGGCAGTGATATTTTACCTGCCTTCTACCTGCCTTCCCAAGGAGGAGGGTCTAGGTGTGTGGCCAGAGAACCCCGGAGTGGAGCCTCAGTGGTATTATCAATGTGCTCATCTTGGATGCGGCTGCATTTCTGGAAACCTTGATTTCTTCATCTGTACAACAGACAGCATGTGTACAAGTGCAGGGAGCATATGAGCCAGTGGCTCTGTGTAGAGCTGAACATGGCCCAGAGGCAGTATATAGTGACTTAGCACTTGGCCTCTGGAGGCAGAATACCCAAGTTCAAATCCTCCCTCTGCCACTGACCAACTATATGACTTTCAGGATTCCCCACATTTTTAAGCCTCAGTTTCCTCAAATATGAAACGGGGCTAATATCACTCCATCCTCTGAGGTCACTCTGAAAATGAATAAAATGACGCATGGACAGGGTTAGCTGATTCCTTGGTGCAGAGTCAGTGTTCACGAATAGCAGTTGTTACTACTTTGCAAACACAGGTGGTGGCTCTGCTCTGAAGTATGCAGAGATGGCAAAAGGCCGAGGTCAGGATTAGGCTGGAGGATCCCATGACCCTGGAGCTGGGTTATGCCAATAGGCCACCCGGGACTCAGCACAACCTCAGGTTGTGGCGCAGACGGAGCCTACCTCCCGCGAAGGCAGGCATGCCATGGGCCACCAAGCCTGTTTCCCTCTGCAGAGACCTGGCAGCCACGTGCGCCAGATCTCAATTCATTCCCATATCATTTCCCCTAATATCTCCCTGGGGGCTGATTGATGGTGACAGGCGACAATCTATAGCTGTGTGACAGAATGTTTACTACCAGCCCTCTAGGAAATGATTACTTCGAGGTAATTTTGAACCTCCAGACAATGATGCAGTGTCTCATATATTAAACTGCAGCAAGCAGTATATAAAAGTATTACAAGGAGACCTTGTATTTCACGGCTTACGGGGAAAGGAGCACACAGGGGCAAATTGGTTTCAGGGGAAGGCAAGCACAGAGGATTCAAATTTTTTGCATCCAACTTTATGGAAGGAATAGAGGATGAAGCTTCAAGTCTACATGGCTAAGGACAATACCCATTTTATACCCCTGGCCTGCTCCAGGAGAGACCCTATGACTAACACCACTGAAGCCATAGCCACTGAAATTCATACTACCAAGACTCTAGGACCTTGCCACAGCTGCTTCCAGAAACTGGTTGGATTTCTTCCTGCCTCTTCCACAATCATTACCAATAATGGATTCCTTGGAGTACCTCCTTCTTCGCAAATCTCTCTTCCGTATGAAAGTTTCCTAATTGTTAGATCTGTAGCCCAATGAAACAAAACAGAGTCCAGAAATAGACTCACACATATATAATCACCTGATTAATAATGAGGGCTCCCTGGAAACAGAGGGGAAAGGATGCTGTTTTCAAATACTTGTAATTGTTCAATTGGATATGGATAGCCATATGGAAAAGAAAAACGTATTGCATGGAGCACTGGGTGTGGTGCATGAACAATCAATCTTGTAACACTGAAAAATTAAAATAAACATACTTGGGGAGGAAAAAAAATAAAACAGGGAGAAATTCAAAGTAAAAAATAATGATGTGCAGAATTACATAGAAATGTAAAACTGTGCAATAATGAAATTCCATAAAACCAAGACAAAAAGAGATGTATCAGAATAAGAAAAATGTTTGCTATAAATACAGCTGCATATTTAAAATTAAAAAAAAAGAAAAATAAAATTTCATTTTGAACCTCACACCATACATAAAAATTAATTCCAGGTGGATTATAGAGCTAAATGTGAAAGGTAAAACAACAAAACACCGAGGGAAAAACAGGAGAACATCTTCATGACCTTGGGGGTTGGCAAAGATTTCTTTCTTCTTTATCCTTCCTTCCTTCCTTCCTTCCTTCCTTCCTTCCTTCCTTCCTTCCCTTCTTTTTAAGATTTTATTTATTTATTTGACAGAGAGAGACAGTGAGAGATGGAACACAAATGGGGAGAGAGAGAGGGAGAAACACGCTTCCTGCTGAGCAGGGAGTCCCATGTGGGGCTCGATCCCAGGAGCCTGGGATCATGACCCAAGCCAAAGGCAGACGCTTAATGACTGAGCCACCCAGGCACCCCACAAAGATTTCTTTCTTAAACAGTTCATGTAAGAGCTAACTAAGGGAAATACTGATAAGTTGGACTACAACTATATCTTTTGACAGTAATCAAAACATGTCATGAAGCGAATGAAAAGATGACCTGGAGAATGGGAATAGATATTGGTAAATTCAAAATAAACTTCTATCCAAAGTATAAGAAAAGTTGACCCTTGGACAACATAGGTTTGAACTGCAAGGGTCTACTTGTATGCAGATTTTTTCAACAAAGACAGTATAGTGCTGTCCGTGTATTTTCTCCTTCTTATGATTTTTTTAAAGATTTATTTTATTTAATTGAGACAGAGTGAGAGAGAGAGAGAGCATGAGAGGGGAGAGGTCAGAGGGAGAAGCAGGTTCCCCGTGGAGCAGGGAGCCCGATGTGGGACTCGATTGCAGGACTCCAGGATCATGACCTGAGCCGAAGGCTCAACCAACTGAGCCATCCAGGCACCCTCCTTCTTATGGTTTTCTTAATAAGATTTTCTTTTCCCTAGCTTACTTTATTGTAAGAATACAGTATATAATACCTATAACCTATATATAATGTGTTAGTCGACTGTTTATGTCATTGGTAAAGCTTCCACTCAATGGTAGGCTGTTAGTAGTTAAGTCTTGCAAAAGTCAAAAGTTATGCGCAGATTTTCAATTGTGCAAGTGTTGGTGTCCCCAACCTCTGCATTGTTCAAGGGTCAACTGTAACTCTTATGACTTAGTAAAAGGCCCTAAAGAAAAATGGGCAAAAGACATGAACAGGAAGTTCACAAAAGACGATATCCAACTGTCCAAAAAATACACGGAAAGGTTCTTAGACATCAGGGAAATACAAATCAAAAGTACAAATGTAATATCTCTCACTCTTACCATAACAGGTTAAAATTAAAGAGACCACCATCCGTCCAACCAATTGCAAACTCCCATACTTTATGTGGCAGTATAAATTGGTATAAACACTTCATAAAATGATTTTACAGTATCTGCTAAAGCCAACCATGCACATAACCTATGACTCGGCAACTCTACTCAGAGGAAATCCACACATCTGTTCACCAACAAACATGTGCAAGCATATTCACAGAAGCCCTACTTGTGTTAGCTGAAAGCTGGAAACAACCCAAATGTCAGTAAACAGTTGAATGAATAAATAAACTATAGGTATAATCATACAGTGGAAAACTACATCTAGATAAGAATGAATGACCTACAACTAATGCAACAACACATGAAATTCATAAAATGTTGAATGAAAGAAGATAGACACAAAAGAATATATAGTTAATATATTTTTCATATAATTTCATTCTTTTATACTTATATTCCATTCCACTTATATTCCCATGAGTAGAAATTCCATTAATTTTTCTGTATATATAAATTTGCAAAATTTCATTTATCTCAAGTTCAAAAATTAGCAAAACTAGCCCATGTTCTAGAGGTCTAGACTATAGATACTCTTGGGGAATAGTGAGGGGAAGTGGGCTCAGCAGGGTCTTCAGGGGCGCTGGTAACATTCTATTTTGTGCTTTAGGCATGGATACAGGAATATGTTCAGTTGGTGAATATTTATTTATTTGAGAGATAGAGAGAGCATAGATGGAGGATGAGAGAGAGAAGAAGACTCCCCGCTGAGCAGGGAACCTGATGTAGGGCTTGATCCCAGGACCCTGAGATCACAATCTGAGCCAAAGGCAGACACTTAACCTACTAAGTCACCCAGGCACTCCCAGTTTGTAAATATTTTACAAGTGGTATACTTATGCTTTGTGTGATTTTCTATGCATATGTTATTCTTCAATTAAAAAGTTGCAAAACAAAAACAATCCAAGTTTTTCAAGATTAAGTCCTAGGATTGGGCCACAGGCTTACAAGTGAATTGTTGGCTTTCCTTGAGTCGGTGAGACTCATAAGGGAAAATGCCCCCACTAAGGAAGAACATTCTAATGATGCTCACTGGCCAAAAAGGTGTAAAAAATATCCACAAGGGCAGGTGGAGGGAGAAGAGACAACAGTTTCCATTCTCGAGTGCCATACCCCATGCTGACTACCTTTGTACACATCTCTTCATTCAAGCCTCACCACTGCTCATGAGATGAGTACTGTACCATCCCATGACGGAGGTGCTGCTGAAGAAACTGAGGCACAAGGAGGAGGCAGAACACACACCCAGGTCTCTACGGCTCCAAACCCATGCCCCCAACCTCCATGGGTAGCCAATGGCACAACGTAGCTGCATACTAGGTAAAAGCAGCTGTTATTCCAGAGCCCCCATCTCAGTGAAATGTGGGGATCACAACCGGCCAGAAAAGGCTGGGCTTCTCACTAGGCACACATGCACTGCCCTCCTGCTCAGCATCATCCGTGCCTTTAATTGGCATGACCCGCTCCACAACAAGGAAAATGTTTACAGTGTTAGCAAGGCAAACTGTTATTTAAGACAGCAGTACCTCCAGGGGATTTTAACTGAGAGTGGGCACCAACCAGGATAAAGAAGACATACAAACCATCGGATTTGTGCAGTTTTCTACACCCAACTGGCTACCACACAGAATTTAATAAAGATGACATTTGCTTGCTAATTATGACTTCCAAACACCTACGAACAAGGCCTTCACCATCTCGGTAGAGATCAGAGTCTGCACATGCATGCTAAAAACTTAAGAAAGGGAGGCTCTGTGAGGCAGTGAAGAGGAAGGGGACGAGATGAGGCGCCCTGGTTCAAATCCCAACTCCAACGTGTGCTAGCCATCGTAAGTTACTCACCCTCTCTGAGCCTTGGGTCCCTCATCTATAAAATAAAGACAATGTGCCCAGCTAACAGGGTTTTTGAGGTTATTAAATTAGAATATATATCTGTATGTGTATCACCCACATTTTATATATGCACATATACATATAGATACACGCATCTTATTTAGCACAGTCCTGTGCATATAGCAAATGGTCAGTTATTACTATTTCACTCACAGCTCACTGTCCTGGGTCTGGCTTTGGGAAACTGATCTAGATGTCATAAAGATCTTGACTTCAGACAAATTACGTAAGCCGCCCAGGGGCACAGAGCTCATGTTTGGTAGTTGGCCCAGGTGATGTTGGGTCCTCATAGTCACAACTATATGTGACTTCCAAGTTACTCCTTCTTTACTGCACTCTATTCCAGATTTGAGCTGAGTTTGGACCCTCCAGGGCTGGCCCAGAAGCTTGAATCAGAATAATTTACATGCAGGGGCCAGCTGGGCACAGAGTGGGGAACCCCTGTTGTTTCAAAGCGGATTACCTTTACACCATTGTTTCCCATGGGACTTTCAACGCTGGCTGCCATTCTCCACCAAGAATGAGATACCTTGTGGATTTCGCAGCATCTGGAGGATCCATTAAGGGTTGAGGCACAAGAAAAGGTAAAGAGATGTTGGAATTATTAGAGCCTCTAAAAACAACTGCAAGGGGTCCCCTCTGTGCAGTCATTACCTTCTCGTGTTCCCAATGAGTGGTGGGGTGACCAGAAGAGACTGGGCCAAAGCATTCAAACGCTGGATTCCAAAATAAACAAACGCGGACCCCTCTAATGTCCAGACTCCCACTGCTTAAGGTGCATACCTGCCCATCCCAGCCCTGGCTTCTCTGGATGACTTGATTCCTACTCATTTCAGGACTCATATGTAGATTCAAGTTCATTTGCAATGCTGAGTGAGTCAAAAAAGATGAGCCTTTATCCTAATCATTGATGTTGAAGAGGTTACTGCCTATGTTCTCCTCTAGGATTTTGATAGATTCCTGCCTCACTTTGAGGTCTTTCATCCATTTCGAGTTTATCTTTACTTGTGGAACATAAGGAATAACATAACTTCCAAAACAGATACAATAGAAAACAAACAGAAATAGAGGTTGTTATACCTTCTTCCCACACCCAAGAGGATCATTCTACATTTCCTCCACTTTGAAGATGCCCCATTTCAGAGACCAGCTCATGGTAAGCTGAGCTTTGGGAGGGTTTGAGGCAGAGGAGAGACTGGGTCAGATCTGTGGTTGAAAAAGTGGTTCTGGCTGCTCAGGAGAGAGTGGAATGGGATGGGGGCCAGGCTGGAAACAGGCAGAGGAGTGAAGAGGAGGTTACAGGTATCCAAGCAAAAGCTGCTGGCAGCTTGGACTAAGGTCATGGAGAAATAGTGAGAGGTGGCTGATGGGAAAAGACCTAAGAGGTGGGACCCCCAGCACATGGCAGCTGAGTGACTGTCAGGGGCCAGGAAAGGAGGAGGGAAGAGGAGGATGCCCTGTGTCTCATATGGACTGTGCTATGTCCACTGAGACAGGAACCTAGAGAAGGAGCAGGCACATGTGGGCAAAAGACAAGTTTCATTTTGGACACCACCATCTCCACCACCTCAGCCAAGGTCTCTTTTTTTTTTTTTGCAAAGAAACTGGAGTTCAGAGAAGAAGCACAAACATTCTCCATCACAGGGGTACATACAAGGGCACAAGCCACAGAGAATACACAAGGCTTCAAGATTCAGTTTATTCTGTTGGCCATTTATTGAGTACTTGCTGTAAACAAAGCTCTTTGCTGGGTCCGAGGTGGACACAAGGGGCAGGCCCTCTGGAAGCTTGTAAGGACAAGCACACTCAGAAAAGGCTCCAATTGACTTCACTCAGAACTCAGCGGGCTTTGGAGCCAGACCTACTGGGATCCAATCCTGGCTCTTCAATTTAATTGTTGGCTCCACCCCTCTGAGCCTCTGCTTCCTTGCCTATAAAATGCGGATGAAAACAGTGGTACCTACCTCATGGGCTGTGGCTATAACAACAAGAGTATTAACTCGCCCTTATTGAGACTTGAAAGCTCCAGCACTATGTACTTGGCACATAATAGATGTTTAACAAATATTTGTTGAATGAATTAACTGACCACTTACCATATATGCCAGATGTTGGAGGAAATTCGTGCCTAATAAGTGACATTATTTTTTATGATTCTTGCCCTTTATTTTTGAAAATTTTTTTAGGATTCTTTTTTTTTTTTTTAAAGATGTTCTTTATTTATTTGAGAGAGAGTGAGCCAGAGACAGCATGAGAGGGGAGAAGGTCAGAGGGAGAAGCAGACACCCATGGAGCTGGGAGCCCAATGTGGGACTCGACCCCGGGACTCCGGGATCATGACCTGAGCTGAAGGCAGTCACCCAACCAACTGAGCCACCCAGGCACCCTTTTTTTAGGATTTTATTGGAGAGAGAGAGAGATTGAGAATGTGCGTGCACAGAGAGAGAGAGGGAGAAGCAGACTCCCCAGCGAGCAGGGAGCCTGACACACGGCTCCATCTCAGGACCCCAGGATCATGACCTGAGCCGAAGGCAGACGCTTAACCGACTGAGCTACCCAGGCATCCCTATTTTTGAGTTTTCTTAACAATTCTATGAGACAAGCATGGCTGCTTTCCCCATTTTCAAGAGAGAAAACTGAGGTCCTGGGACTCTAAGTTCATCATCCAAGGTCACGCCACTTGTAAGTGACAGAACAGGATCTCAGTGCAGGCCATCTAGATCCAGAATCTGTGTCCTCAGCCCAAAGATTACTAATCATTTGATATATTTAAGCCACAGAGCTATAGTCCTCCCCTGATTCCGGAAGCTTCTCTGAGCCCGGCTTGGGCGTCTGGACTCTTCCCTGTAGGTAATAGGGAGCCCCCCAGAAGGATGGGATCAGAGGCCTGACAGGGGCAACATGTGTGATTTAGGGAGATAACTCTGGCTCCCAGGAAGGATTGGGACTAGGGTGAGGCTATGAGGCACAAAATCCAAGGAGAAGCCAAACAACAACAAAAACCTCTCAGTTAATCAAGATAAAGTCGGTAGTACTGATATTTCTTTTTTTTTTTTTTACATCTTAATTTCATTTTTTTCAGTGTTTCGAGATTCACTGTTTCTGCACCACACCCAGTGCTCCATGCAATACGTGCCCTCCTTAATACCCGCCACCAGGCTCACCCATCCCCTCATCTCCCTCCCCTCCAAAACCCTCAGTTAGTTTCTCAGAGTCCACAGTCTCTCATGCTTCGTCTCCCCCTCCGATTTCCCCCAATTCACTTTTCCTTTCCTTCTTCTAGTGTTCAACATGTTATTCCTTATGTTTCACAAGTAAAGATAAACTCGAAATGGATGAAAGACCTCAAAGTGAGGCAGGAATCTATCAAAATCCTAGAGGAGAACATAGGCAGTAACCTCTTCAACATCAGCCACAGCAACTTCTTTCAAACACATCTCTAAAGGCAAAGGAAACAAAAGCGAAAATGAACTTTTGGGACTTCATCAAGATAAAAAGCTTCTGCACAGCAAAGGAAACAGTCAACAAAACAAACAGGCAACCCATGGAATGGGAGAAGATATTCGCAAATGACACCACAGACAAAGGGCTGATATCCAAGACCTATAAAGAACTCCTCAAACTCAACACCCAAAAAGTAGATAATCA
Organism: Nasua narica; assembly: GCA_028533885.1. Taxonomy (NCBI): domain Eukaryota; kingdom Metazoa; phylum Chordata; class Mammalia; order Carnivora; family Procyonidae; genus Nasua; species Nasua narica. Next base: position 14,397,580 of record CM052808.1, on the reverse strand, counting down.
CGTCAAAAAATGGGCAGAAGACATGAACAGACACTTCTCCAAAGAAGACATACAAATGGCTAACAGACACATAAAAAAATGTTCATCATCACTGGCCATCAGGGAGATTCAAATCAAAACCACATTGGTATTTTCTTTTGTCTCAGACTCCAATGTGGCTCAGCAAAGCACTCTTACCAATCCTGTCTTTACTTAAAATTTTGATATTTTGTGCACCACAGCTTTTTTTTTACAGTAATTTAAAAATATGGCATTAAAATATTACTGTTCCTGATTGCTGAGTTTTTGGTGCCCTCTTAATTTTGTGCCCAAGTCCAGGCCCTTTGCCCATGGCTGGTTTACTCACATTTCCTCAAGGCAAGACTTGTCCAAGTCTCAGTTTTTATATCTGTGAAATGGGAATCATAATACCCACCCCTCAGAGCTGCCAGGTGTGCTGGATGGGATTCTCCAGGCACAAGGATTGCTTTGTGAATGATGAACAGTGTGACTCACAGAGGACGTTGTCTGTTCTCATCCAGGAAGGTCACCCAGGACTGGGGGTGCCCTTGGCAGAGCTGGGACTCATTCAGGATTTTCCTTCTAAACCTCAATCCTCAATCATACCTTTCCCCACTCTGTTCTCTCCTCCACCACCTCCTGACCTCACTACCTCCCCAGTAAAGATAGACAGAATGGCTTATTCCTAAATATATATTAGGTCCAGAAAAATCCTCTAAGAATTTGCTGGGAAAAAAAAAGTTGTGTTCTTGTTTTTGGCAAAATCTATTCTGAACCAGGCAGTTGAAAACAAACATGGCTCCTTCCCCCGGTGTCGGGAAACCATACATTGTGTTTGGAGGCCTCCTGGAGTGGGCTGAAATATTCTTTCTCTCAGGGGAAATGAAACTCGGCTTCGTACACTACACTTGGGACTGTTTCCAACCCCACATTCAGGACATTTGCTATTCTGATTGTATAAGCCTGAGTGAGGTACACACGCTGGGGTTTCTGAATATATTTACAAGGAAATCAGCATAATGCGCAGTTAATATTCAGAATGTGATTAATCCAAAAGCCCCACTCCATATTCCAATTACATCCACTGCTCCCCGATGTGGGCCGGGTTTTGCTTAAATGCATATGGAGTCAATTGGAGTGCCAGATTTATGGAGGCTGCCAAAAGTCTGGAGCTCTAACAGTAATAAGTTATATTCCTATTATGTGGTGGGCAATAAAAAATCTGATATTTATTCTGCTGGATTTTGAGAAACTCTTGGAAAGATCCTAGGCTGCTGGAACAAACATATTTCACAAATGTCCCCACTATGGTTTGATGGTTTAGACGTAATGGAGCCGCCAGGGAGTCCGGTACCCAAATACTGGAGAAGGTCAGCCAGCATCCCCAACATGGCTGGCGGGTCCTCACTACCCTAATGTAGGAACTTGGTTCTGTCCTCCCAGAAAGGCCAACGCTGTGTGACCTTGGGCAAGACCCCCAGACCTCTCTGAGCCTCTTTTTCTCCATCTGCCAAATGGGAATAGCAGTAGCAACCTGAAAAGTCTGTTGCAAGAGTTGAATGAAATGATGAGCATGTATGAGCTCAGGCCAGCGCCTGGTACACAGTAAGCAACCAACAGATTATTCTTTCTAACAGGTGATTTTAAAAGAAGAAATGGAAGAAAAGAGTAAATGGATTGGAATTAATTTTTTTCAGTGCATGAAGGTACTTACTAGAACAGGGTGTCCTTAAAATGTGCTAACCATACCCCTGGGGAAAAGGGGCATAGGGAATGATATTTCATGGTGCATGGATAGTGACTTTTATTTCTAAAGTTGGGCACTTATTTTAATGTATCTGGAGGGGAAGTAACAAACACATCAACCACATGATTTCATGGTTATTGTTGCTTAGGGCAAGGCTCTAGAAGGTTGGCTATTGGAATAAACGTCAAAAAAAGATAAGGTATAAGTAAAGATAGGGCAAAAAAAAAAAAATCTTGAAAGTGATATTAAAACGACCGGAGATTAAGAAGCATCATTCTAGAAGGAGTAAAAATGGTGACAAGAAATCTTGGGCTTAGCTAAGGTCTTTCTAAACATAAAAACAAACCAGGGGCCATGCAGGGTGCGACAGAGTCATGTGAGTACCCTAGGGTCATTCAGAATTCCCCAGATGGCACCCACAGCCCATTTCTACCCATCCATCACCTGCAGGGAAACAAGGCACTGCAGACGGCATCTAAAACTTGAAAGTTCTCAAATCCATTTTTTAAAGCAAATCATTGGCCCACTTTTATAGTTCACCACTAGTTCAAGTTATTCCCCACCATCCTGGTGAGCTGATGGCCATCCAACACTGATGCGGTGCAGTGGTGGAGAAACCCTGCTCTCCGGAACCATGACAGGGGTTGAATGAAAACCACCCCGGGTATCGAGAACCCAGCTCAGCCCCAAACAAGAGAGAGTTGGCTCCAGCTTCTTCCACGAGCATGCCGACAGCCGGAGAGCGGCTAAGGCCACCGCCACCCGCTATCCTAATTACAGAGTTTCCTGCACCTTGGGAGAGAAAGCCATTTCAGGCTGGACGCTGTGCAGAAACACAAGCTTCCGGAGCAGCGAGGGGTAGGTTTGGTTGGTTGGGTGTGGACCTATTTTCACATAAATTTCTGAAGTTTTCTTGTGCACTTGGAAAGAGCAGAAGCTCTTTTCCTTTGGCAACTGCTAAGATGCTGAAGGCTTTTCAGATCACCAGTGGCAGGGGTTCTCACTCAGAAACTCTGGGCAAGAGTCAGAAGGTCTGAGGACCCCGTGAAATGCAGACCCGGGAAACCAGGGCGTGCGCGCACGTGGGCACGGGTGCATTTCTCCGGGAGAAGGTCTGTGGCTTTCAGAGACTGTCAGAGCGGCCGGTTCGGGTTTTGTCAGCTGCTTGGAGCTTCAATGATACGGAATCTTAACAGGGAAAGAAAGAAGTGTATCAGTCAAGAGTACAGAAGGTGGTTTGGAGTGACGCTGGGATAGAAAAAGAGGCTCGAGAAATACTTCCGTGGACTCCGAGTCCACGATGTTGGAGAACTACAGTAAGTGAACGGGAGTCATTTTGCAATTATTCCTGGGATTGTTAAACCATTCTTTTGATCTCAACACTTCTTTCAGCTGGTCCATATGGATGCCGAGTTATCAGCATTACGCTGACACTTCCCCCCGGGTCTCCCGTCTCTCCTCCCAGAAGCTCGCTTCCTGGAACGCAGGAGCTCTGGCTGATTTCACAGCACATCCTCCTTTACCTCTGAAGCTGCCGCTTGGTGGATACTTGCCAGAGGGAAAAATTGTGTCTATTTTCAGGCATCAAGGGTCAAAAGATCGTGAGCGTTGCATCCAAACGGATGGATGTGGACTCAAATTGTTACCTCCATTACATGGTCATAAGGTGTTCTCAGGCTAGTTTCTTATCCATTTCCATCCTCAGTTTCCCATCTGAGAAGTGGGGTGAACGTCCCCAGTGTCTATGGTTATTGAGATAATTAAGTGAGTGGAGTTGGCCTGCTTATCAGCATCATCCCTAGCCCATAGGAGGCATGCCGTCAATCACAGTTACTGCTCTACAAACACATTTGTTTGAAAGACTGACCCTACTTAATTGTTTAAAAATCATTTAAGGTCAGCAGCATGCAGCTCAAATTGCCACTAACTTTAACAAAATATTACTCCATCAACTAATTCTTTGCTAAGAGCCTCCTTCATGCTTTATAGGTAGGGTGGCAATGATGCAATTCCTCCCTTCATGGGCTCACCAAGGAGAAGGTGCGGTGGGTGGCCTTCACAAGCTCCATGCAAGCTCGAACAGAAAGAGCTAGATGCCACGGGCACTCACCTGGACGTGAGATCAGAGAAGGCATCCCAGGTGAGCAGACGTGAGGGAAGACCCTACAAGGAAAGAGCAGGAGGGGTGCCTGGGTGGCTCCGTGGGTGGAGCGTCTGACTTGATTTCAGCTCAGGTCATGATCTCAGGTTCCTGGGATCGAGCCCCACATCAGGCTTCATGCTCGGTGCAGAGTCTGCTCGAGATTCTCTTTCTCCCTCTCCCTTTGCCCCTCCCCCACTCACGCTCTCTACATAAATAAATAAAAGAGCTGGAGAGGTAGCTAGAGAAAGGAGCTGAAGGGGATTGTCCTCTTCCTCGTTGAGGAGGTGAGGGAGCGCTGTGTGAGGAACCTTAAGGCAAGAGCAAGCTTGTGAGTTAAAGGCCAGGATCCCAGCACACCTGGAGTGAGATGAAGCAAGAAATCCTTCAGGGTGGCCAGGCTAGGACCACTGCCGGCCGTCCCACCTGTTCTCCCTGCTCCCATTCTTGGAGCGGTCTTCTCCAGTCTCCCCCATCACCATCAGAGAGATCGCTGAAAAATATAACTTGGATCTTACTGCTCCTCCTCATGGCTCTCTGGCTGGCAGGAAGAAGTCCAAGTTCCTTTTATCCTCAAATGTCCTACTGACCCCTGCTGACCTTATCTCTGACCTCGTGCCACACAGGGGCCCCCTGTGTCTCAGCACACATACTGTGCACCAGCCACCTAACTGCATCCATTCTCTTCCTTGTGTGGGCCTTGCTCATTCCCACCCCAGGGCCTTTGCACCTGCTCTTCCTTGTGCCCGAAATGCTCTTCCTCCCAAGTGCTAGCCTGGCTGCCTCCCTCTCTCCATTCTTGTCTCGGCTCCGCTCCTCAGACAGGTCTTCTCTGGTTTCATTAAGAAGATCCTCCTGGGCTTCCTTCATATCTTGGTGCCTTCTAAAACCTACTTTACTTCCGGGTTTTCTTATCTCTTTTATATTTGTATTAGAATTCAGGTTCCAGGAGAGGAGGGACTTTATCTAATTCACCACTTAGGGTGTGTCATTGTGGGTTCTCAGTAAATCTCAAATAATGAGTGGGTCGAATGGGAAACAGAAAGACAAAGGCGTCTGGACCAAGTCTGAGTTGTGCTGAAGGCGGGATTCTTCAGCTTCTCAATGAATCCGTCGCCTGTGGCTGAGGCTCAGCAGAGCGCGCACCTCCCCCACCTTTTCCCTGCACTGCTTCTGCCAACAAACCTCTCATGGCTCCTTCACACTGGCTATGCCAGGCACTCACCCCACACATAGCGACCCCTCAACTACAGTACACGCGCCCCTAGGAATGTGCTAGATCCTACTGTGGGGCATCCGACACAAAGAACAGAAACACGGGCTCCGGGAGCGGTCGGTCCATACTGCGTTTAGATCCAGGCTCTGCCATTTACTTGACGACCGTCTGAGCTTGGGCAAATCCGTTTGCCTCGCAAAGCCTCAGTTTCTTCATCAAGAAAATGGGGCCAGTAATAGCACCCGCCTCCCAAAGTGATAGGAAGGAAAAGAGGAGATGATCTAGTCAAAGCACTCCGCAGAGACTGGCAAGGTCAAGGGGCAAGCCATTCCGGCAGGAGGGGCCAAAGCAGCCGGGGACCAGACTGGGAGCATGGGGACCGGTCACTTCAGGTTTGCACGGGCTCGAACGTAGCTGGCACTCGCAGGTAGAGAGAACGGCCTGGCGAAGCTTTGAAAAACTCTGGGCTCCTGCGTCAGCTCCTGTGTGTTGAGAATTTGTGGGTTGCACCTGTGCGGGGCACAGAGCTCCTTCCCAGAAGGGAGGCTTATTTCTTGATCCAAATGTTGATTCCTTCAATGTGTCTCCCAAGAACCTGGAGACTAAAAGCAAAGCGAGAAAATGGAATAGAGAAGAGGATAGAACATTCTGCCCCGTGCTTTCAGGCCGTTGATCCATGCCGGCCCCAGGGAGTGAACGAGTGAGCGTGACTCTTTCTCTGTTGCCGCTCTGAGTGAGGTGGCTCGTCTGCACTGTGGGTTTGCAGAACGCATGTCGTTTTATTAGGAGAAACGCAGCTTCCCTGACTCTCGGTAAATAGATGGTGAATAGATATCCGGGAACAATGATGGAAGGGAAGCCAGTTGTGAGTCTGCCCGGGGAAACTGGGGTCTCAGGGAGGCTCTGGGTCAGGTTTAGCCGAGTCTGGGTGACTGCGAGCTACTGCTGTTACATTTGTAGTCGGGGTGGCTATTTGCTCGGTATACACCCCCTCCCACCGGAGTCATGCTCTTTTTTAATATATATTTATTTTGAGAGAGTGTGTGCGTGAGTGAGAGGGGTGGGGGTGGACGGGCAGAGTAAGAGGGAGAGAGAATCTCAAGCAGATTCCCCGCTGACCACGGAGCCCAACGTGGGGCTCGATCCCACGACCCTGAGATCATGACCTGAGTCAAAATCAAGAGTCACGTAACTGATTAAGTCACACTTAACTGATTGAGCCACCCAGGCGCCCCATGCTCTGCCTTTAAAAGGAATAAGTCGTATGTCCCAAGATGTCATTTTTTCAGCCCCTGGGGTCTGATGGGGAGGAACTCAACAGAAGCCCAGGGGCAGATGGCCGATGATCCCGTTGCATTTTCAAGATGGAAATGTGGCTGTTGTGAATCAGAACTTTGTGTGATGTAGGACAGAGAACCTCCTTCTCCCAGCTCCAGGCTCGCTGCCCTTCTCTGGGCATCCGCAGCCTAGGTCCCCATTGCCCCAGAAAACTTGATTTCTAATCCAGAAAATCCCTGACTAATCATAAGGTCTAGGAATTAGCGATTCTGATTAATTGAATTTTCCACTTGGCCGAGTGCTAATCAGACAATCTTTGGCATTTTAACCCCTCTGGCTGTTACCTCTGGCTAAGTACAGTGGTTCCCTCTGGTTCTGAATCCTGGCTCTTATCACAGGGGAGCTGGGGGGCCCGGGCCAAGCTACCTAATGTCTTAGTCCTCTGTTGCCATGTAACAAATGACTTTGATCAGAGCAACTTGAAATAACACACAGTATCTCGTGGTTCCCATGAGTTGCTAGTCCAGGCATGGCTCAGCGGGGGTCTTCTCTTGAGGGTCCCACACGCTGCATTCATGGTGTCAGTGAGCTCCTTGCTGGAATGTGGTGGTGACTTACTTAAATTACTGCATTTTGTGTTCACAGTGATCCTCTGAAACACAAGCACTCATGATTCCCACTTCACAGATGAAGAAACTGAGGCTTGACAAGGTGCAGTGATTTGGTACAGGGACTTCCATCCAGCAGGTGCCGGCGCCCCCATCAAAGCCAGGCTGGTCTGGCTTCGAAGCCCACGTGCGTCACCGGCCCCAGACGTGGCCTCCTGCTGCCCTCGTCTTACTAAAAATTGGATGAACTTGAATGCGTCTTTTTTTAATGTGAGAGTCTATTTCTCGCCCACTGGATCTCGAGGTTCTTGGGAAAAGGAGCCACGTCTTGGTCATATGTGTCCCAGGTCCCCATCCCAAGCCCGGGCATATAGCAAGGAATTATTCCACGTTTGCTAAGCGGGGGCAGAGGGTGGTATGCCCTTGGCGTAGCCCTGCCCTTCGGTGCCGTCCCACGCTGGCTGTCCGATGCCCACGCCCACATTTGCAAAGAGTGCCTGTATGGATAGTGTTAGTGACTATTTTCTTATTTGAGTGTTTTCAGTGTCGTTAATTTTTAAAATTAAACTCTCCTCAAATGGCCCCGTTTGAGGGTGCCATCTACTTCCTGAAGAAGACATAGGTCCATCACGTCAGTGAGCCGGTATTCACTGAGGGCCTCCTCCGTGTCTGGCTTGTGGCGGACAAGAATCAGACCGGCGAAAATAAGGCAGTCCTTGCCTCTCGCGGAGCTCACGCCGTGTGCTGGCCTGCTCATTCATCTCCTGTGCATTATCTGATATAATGATCACAACCACCCCGGGGAGGGGCTTCCATCTTACCCCCAGATAAGAATCCTTAGGCTCAAAGCGGTGGAGGGACCTAGGCAAGGTGACTGTGCGTAAAGGCAAAAGGGGCAGGATTCACCCCCAGGTCCTCCCGACTCCACGGCCTCCGGCCCACTGTGCTTGGCCGCCTCACAGTGCAGGAAAACAAACGCGTTGCAAACGCCGACTCATCTCATCTTCCGCTCTGCACCAGGTTCCGTGAGTTGCCCATTGTACAGACGAGAAGACTGAGTGTCGGGAACGGAGCCCCACGGCCCCAGAGAACCACAGGTAGGAAACTGCAAGGTTGACCTACAAATCCAGCTCTACCCAACTCCAAAACTTGTTCCCTCCCGTTTCCGCCGTGCCTCGTTGCCCATCAGACCTAGTCTCTCAGCCACACCGCGCCCCATGTGGACCCCGGTGGGACCTCTGGGAGGCTCTGACCACGGCCCGCTGGACAGAGCTGGGTCGCTCACACCCTCTGCTTTGTCTCTCAAGTAGCCTGGCCTCTCTCCAGGCGCCAGCAAGCTCTCTGCTCCTGTGTCAACTGTTTTTTGGGGCCTCCTGTCACCTGCGTTTTATAACCTCCTTGGTGAAGAACAAATCTGTATCGATTTCAGAACAACTCAGGCTGTAAATTACAGGTCGTGATTGGCTTGGTCACCCTGAAATGAAAATCTATCCACTGCACCAGGGGTCTAAATCTAATTATCGTCCTGGGAAACCCGTTGGCAGGGTAGCCTGGTGCCCATGGAGAAAGGAACGCATCAGACGGTCAAGAACAACCTGCAAATACATACCGCATAATTTAGAGCTGACCCCGGTGTTTGTTTGGCAGACTGAAGTCTCACAGCTTGCTTTAGTCATCAGATTAAGTATCAGAAGTGACCCTGAGCCATTTCTGTTAATAATAGTATTAATAATGACAATGACAAAATAACTGTGGCTAATGGTCACCGATGCTTCGCATGCACTCGTTCATCTGGGAGCCTCAGAGCTGTTCTATGGCTTACTGGCTGTGGGACTTGGGGTCAGTTACTTAGCTTCTCTGTGCCTCTGTTTCCCCAGCTCTAACCAGAGGGAGAGAAGCAATATGTGCCTCATCGCACTGAGGGAAAGGTTAAATAAAGTAATTTATGCACATTGCTAAGATCAGGAGCAAGGTGCCTTCTTACAGTCATTATTCGTGAAAAAAACAGAAAAGCTCAGAGATGTTAAGAGACTTTCCTGAGGTCACACAGCTAATATGGGATTTTTGTCTGCAACCCAGTGCATTGTTTCTAAAATGCTGTTTAATTGCCAGCTTTGAAAAATGCAGCTCGTTTCCTGTTTCTCTTGAGCATTGGAGAAAAGCTGGCAGCACCAAGGCCACATTTCTTTCTACCTCACTTCCCTGCTAACTGTTCCATCAGGTCAGCTAAGCCCCAGAGTGCCAAAGCTCATGGACAGACTCTTGTGCAAAAACCAACAACACCCAAATTGGGGGGTTTTGAGGTTGTCTGGAAACCCTGGGTCAAAGGCCCGGTGTTCTGGATCAATTAACGATCAGCAGCAGCTGTGCCCAGTGTGTAGGGTTTGTGTCCTGCTTTGCCACAGTCCCCCCCAGTCCCTGCTGCCTCACACCCAGCCCACCTGTCCCCCAAGGCCTGCCTGGCCTCTGGAGACATGGGACATTGGGGGGTAGGTCGGCACACTCAAATCCCGTATCAAATCCTTGAGAGCTGTGCCATCGTCACCCCCAGTTTACAGATGCAGACACGAGGTCAAGGAGACAGTGACTTGCCCAAGGTCGCCCAGTCAGCAAGTGTCAGAGTGGGGATTTGAATGCAAGCCCACTCACTCCCAGAGCCAGCCCTCTTTGTCCCTTGAGGAGCTTCCTTCCCAAGCTCATGGGCTAAATGGAAGCCTCCGAGCTCAGACCGGAAAGGGGAGTCGGTGTCAACTTCTCATGTGGAGGCAAGAATGTGAGAAGAGAGGGTCTCACAACTCTCCTGCCACTCCTTGTCTGAGGACAAAGGGGCTAATGGCCCTGTCGACACGCAAGACCCTTCCTGGAGGGAGCACAGAAGTTACACTTGTCCCTGTTGTATGACTGTCACATAGAGGGCTCCCACGTTCAGCTGACTGTCCTTTTCTATTCTTCAGGCCTCCCAGAAAAGCCAGAGGCAAGGGGAGGCTGCGGCTGGTGGTGACCTGACACCCAGCCCGGGCCCCAGTGGGCGACAATGCCACGGCCCCACTGCCCTGTCAGCCCCCTTGAAGAGACAGCTTGCCCCCATGTCCCCTCCCCAAAGAAAGCAGCCCCTGGGAATTTGGCGAGGGGAGGGGTGGCCAGGGAGAGAGATTTCATTTTCTCTCCTCTTCTAGAGCTGACAGCGTGGACGGTAGCTTCCAAGGAACAAACTTTTTTCTCAGGGACACGGACAGGCTGAGCTTTATATGAGTCCATGAATATTTATGGCGTTTCTCCCTGCTTTGGCCTCAGCCTTGCCCCGGGCCCAAGGTGCCCACCCATAGCCAGCCCTCTGAGCCTCATTAGTGCTGCGCGGAGGCGGCTTGGCTGCAGCCGGAAGGAAGAGCCACTGGGTGGCGCTGTTGCCTCGTGAATAACGACGAGGATCGCTCTTCCAGCCGCTGGAGCTCCTGTCCAGGGCTGAGTGAGGGTTTTCCACCGAGTTAGATAGCTTAATCCTACCAACCACCCCTGGAAGGAGGCAGGGAGGCACCAAGAGGTCAGGTGGCTTTCCCAAGGTCACACAGCTAGGAGGTAACGGACACAAGACTCAGCTCTGTAAACCAGTGGCAGAAGTTTCCAACTGTCACCCCCCCAAGCAAATGTTTTTTTCTATTTTGGTTATTAAAGACAAGAAAACCAGTAACCGACACACAGCCACTGTCTCTATCATTTCATAAAAGGAAGATCATCTTAACACATAAAGAGTAGGAAGGGCATAACTTGGGAAAAAGAAATAACCATAGCCCTTCCCCAATGGAACCATAAATGGAACATGGCAAGGGGCGGGGGGGGGGGGTGGTGGTGGTGGAGGAGGGTGGTCGGTAAAAGGTTCTCAGCCCCTGGCACTGGAGGAGAGAGTCTTGACATCATAGCTGCATTTCAAGAGGCCAGAGGGACGGCAGTGGGTGGGGGATGGAGACAGAGGAGGAGCCCACTGGACGGTGCCAACCAGACAGTCCCTTCGACCGGGACCAACACTGGAACCAAAGGGTCCCATTATTCAGGATCCTGACAAGAGGCAGATCAGCCGGAATGGAAAAGAATCAGTTCTTAACAAGCAGAATCGGGTGAGCTGGTGGGCAACCCTCTTCCCATTGGCAAGGGTCTGTCCACCTGTACCATTTTAAGTAGAAAGATCAGCTCACTGTCCAATTTGCCCAGGACCTTGGTACGGAAAGTCTCAAGCAGGGAAAACTCCTCCCCTTCTCCCTGCTCAGGGGCAAACTGGGGCAGGGTTTGCTGGGTCAGTCAGGGTACGCGGGCATCTCGCTCTGTGTAGCATTTCGTCAAATTGTGCAACGCTAACGAGCCGAACCTGAGATTTTGCCCTTACTGTGCCCTGTGGCATTTCTTAAAACTACGTGCTCTGTGTAATGACTGGGATAAATCGTCTTACGAGCAAGGTGCTTAGTGTTAGAGGCTTTTCTGCAATAGGCAATAGGCTTTTCTGTAAAGTGGGCCTGGAGTGCTTGGATTAGCCAAATGTTTTGATTAATATTTATATCATGCTTGTAAAGGAATCCTACGTGTTCAAGTATTATACTACAATTAAAATGCATTTTTTTTTAAGTACTTAGCAAAGTCTTGAGATTACATGCTTGAGCTAGAATGCCGGGTTGCGTGGGGTTCAAATCCCCTCTGCTGTTTATAAGTCTCTTGACCTCGGGCTTGTCACTTAGCCATTGTGTCTTGTTTTCTCGTATGCAAAACAGATAGCAGTGATATCTACCTCTTAGGGCTAACGCTGAGGGGAGGTGCATGCAGTGCTGGCTATCAGGCATACAGTAACCACTCAATAAATGCCACTGTTAGGTATGAGTCAAGGAACTTCAGAGAGAGAATTGTGTGGAACCGATTGTACCCAAGCTGCCCTGGGCATTAGCCATCAGCCGTCAGCTATATGAGGTTAGTGAGCATTTAAAGTCTAAAGTGTTTTGGGTTTTTTTTGTTTTGTTTTGTTTTTTGTTATTTTTAGAGGAAGTTTAGAAAGCTGCCTTTATTCTAGTAGAACTGGTGGCTCCTCTGGGAGGGACCCTCGATACATTGAACCAGAGCCAGACCCTGCGTCTGGGTTAAGACAGGTTATGCTGCCTTCGGAGGTCCCAGGCATCCCACCAAATTCCTCTTTATTTAGCCTAGCTCTGGGGGATGGGTGAATTGAGTTGGGCTATATGGTAAAATATTCTTTGGCGATTTCTTAAGAAGAGAGAATGTAAAAGTCTCTCCTTGCCAACTTGTATGTTAATTGCATATTGAAACAATAACCTTTTGAATACATCAGACAAGATAAAATCTCTTATTAATGTTCCTGGTCTTTTTAATATGGCTCCTAAATTTTTTAGAATTGTGTATATGCTTTCCATTTGTGGGTCGCATTCTTTGTCTGTTGAACAGTGCTAGGCTACAGGTTTAGGGGCCAAAGGACCGGATAATCAAGGAAGAAGGAGAGAGGCACCATCACCCCTGAAATGCTCCTTTGAGGCCACACAGCCTCGGGCACTCACATTTCACTCAGTCACATCTGCTTTTTCTGAATGAGAAGATGCCTTTCATCAGGTATTGTACCACGCCAGCTCCAAGCTGTGGTTGCCAGAACGCTAGAAGCAAAGAGAAATAGGTATATGACATCATGGAGAAGAGAATTTTCCCTTCTGGTTGGTGGAAATAATGCTCTTCTTCTGCCGAAAACATATGTGTATGCCCTTTCCCATAGATTATCTGCTATGCTCTGAACCCAGGGAGCAAGAACGTGGGGACCACACCACCTAGGGGCTAGAGATGCCTCCTAGCCCTGGCCTCGGACCTCAGCGGGAAGGGGCTGGGCACCCTGGGACTCCGAGTCACAGAACCCTGCCCTTGAGTACATCATCTGCTACATCCTGGCTCTGAGGGTAGACAAGACACTTAAATGCTCTGAGCCTTAGTTGTTGGTAAAGAAGAATTTAAAAAAACTCATGGAAACAAATGACTAAGTCTTCTATTTCTTCCTGGTTCAGTTTGAGTAGTTTATATGTCTCTAGGAATGCATCTGTTTCTTCCAGATTGTCAAATTTGCTGGTGTATAGTTGCTCATAATATGTTCTTATAATTTTATTTCTTTGGTATTGATTGTGATCTCTCCTCTTTCATTCATGATTTTATTAATTTGGGTCCTTTCTCTTTTCTTTTTGATAGGTCTGGCCAGAGGTTTATCAATCTTATTAATTCTTTCAAAGAACCTGCTCCTAATTTCATTGATTTGTTCAACTGTTCTTTTGGTTTCATTTCATTGATTTCTGCTCAATGCTCAAATCAAAATTTCTGATTTATTATTTCTCTTCTCCTGCTGGGTTTAGGCTTTCTTTGCTCTTCTTTCTCCAGCCCCTTTAAGTGTAGGGTTGGGTTGTGTACTTGAGCCCTTTCTTGTTTCTTGAGAAAGGCTTGTATTGCTATATATTTTCCTCTCAGGACTGCCTTTGCTGTGTCCCAAAGATTTCGAACACTTGTGTTTTCATTTTCATTTGTTTCCATGAATTTTTTTTAAAGATTTTTTTTTTAAAGATTTTATTTATTTATTTGAGAGAGAGAGAGTGAGAGGGAGCGGGAGAGGGGAGAGGGTCAGAGGGAGAAGCAGACTCCTCATGGAGCTGGGAGCCCAATGTGGGACTCGATCCCGGGATTCTGGGATCATGACCTGAGCTGAAGGCAGTCGCTTAACCACCTGAACCACCCAGGTGTCCCTTGTTTCCATGAATTTTTAAAATTCTTCTTTAATTTTCTGGTTGATCCATTCATTCTTTAGTAGGATGCTCTTTAGCTTCCCTGTATTTGAGCTCTTTCCAACTTTCCTCTTGTGACTGAGTTCTAGTTTCATGGCATTGTGGTCTGAAAATATGCAGGGAATGATCCCAATCTTTGGTACCGATAGAGACCTGATTTGTGTCGCAGGATGTGATCTATTCTGGAGAATGTTCCATGTGCACTAGAGAAGAATGTGTATTTTGTTGCTTTGGGATGGAATGTTCTGAATATATCTGTGATGTCCATCTGGTCCAGTGTGTCACTTAAAGGCTTTATTTCCTTGTTGATCTTTTGCTTAGATGATCTGTCCATTTCAGTGAGGGGATGTTAAAGTCCCCTCCCTAATATTATTGTTGATGTGTTTCTTTGATTTTGTTATTAACTGGCTTATATAATTGACTGCTCCCATGTTAGGGGCATAAATACTTAAAATTGTTAGATCTTCTTGTTGGACAGTCCCTTTAAGTATGATACAGTGTCCTTCCTCATCTCTTATTACAGTCTTTGGCTTAAAACTAATTTATCTGATATGAAGATTGCCACCCCAGCTTTCTTTTGATGTCCATTAGCATGTTAAATTGTTTTCCACCCCCTCACTTTAAATCTGAAGGTGTCTTTGGGTCTAAGATGAGTTTCTTGTAGACAGCATATAAATGGGTCTTGTGTTTTTTTGTTTTGTTTTGTTTTTAAGATTTTTTTTAAAAGATTTTATTTATTTATTTGAGAGACAGAGAAAGTGAGAGAGCATGAGAGGAGAGAAGGTTAGAGGAAGAAGCAGACTCCCCGTGGAATTGGGAGCCCAATGTAGGACTCGATCCTGGAACTCAAGGATCATGACCTGAGCCAAAGGCAGCTGCTCAACCAACTGAGCCACCCAGGCGCCCTGGGTCTTGTTTTTTATCCATTCTGATACTCTGTGTCTTTTGATTGGGGCATTTAGCGCATTTACATTCAGTGTAACTATTGAAAGATATGAATTTAGTGCCATTGTATTACCTGTAAGGTGACTGTTACTGCATATTGTCTCCATTCCTTTTGGGTCAAAGTTGCTTTTAGGTTCTCACTCTGCTTAGAGCACCCCTTTCCATATTTCCTGTAAGACTGGTTTGGTGTTTGCAAATTCTTTTAGTTTTTGTTTGTCCTGGAAGCTTTTTATCTTTCCTTCTATTTTCAATGACAGCCTAGCTGGATATAGTATTCTTGGCTACATATTTTTCTCGTTTAGGGCTCTGAATATATCATGCCAGTCCTTTCTGGCCTGCCTGATCTCTGTGGATAGGTCTGCTGTCAATCTAATATTTCTTACCATTGTTTGTTACAGACCCCTTGTCCCAAGCTGCTTTCAGGATTTTCTCTTTGTCACTGAGACTTATAAGTTTTACTATTAGATGATGGGGTGTGAACTTATTTTTATTGATTTTGAGGGGGGTTCTCTGTGCCTCCTGGATTTTGATGCTTGTTCCCTTCACCAAATTAGGGAAATTCTCTGCTATAATATGCTCCAATATACCTTCTGCCCCTCTCTCTTTCTTCTTCTGGGATTCCAATTATTCTAATATTGTTGCGTGTTATGGTATCACTTATCTCTCAAATTCTCCCCTCGTGGTCCAGTAGTTGTTTGTCTCTCTTTTGCTCAGCTTCTTTATTCTCCATCATTTGGTCTTCTGTGTCACTAGTTCTCTCTTCTGCCTCATTTATTCGAGCAGTAAGAGCCTCCATTTTTGACTGCACCTCACTAACAGATTTTTTTATTTCAACTTGGTTAAACGGTAGTTCTCTTATTTCTCCAGAAAGGAATTCTCTAACATCTTCCATGCTTTTTTCAAGCCCACCTATCACCTTGATAATCATCATTCTGAACTGTAGTTCTGACATATTACTAATGTCTGTATTGATTAGGTCCCTACTAGCCATCGGTACTGCCTCTTGTTCTTTTTTTTTTTTTTTTTGTGGTGAGTTTTCCCACCTTATCATTTTATCCAGATAAGAACAGATGAATGAGAAAACAAAATACGAAAAGGGTAGCAAAAACTCCAGAAAGATATACACTAACCAAATCAGAAGAGACCCAAAACTGAGGGGAGAAGAAAGCGGGGGGGGGGGGGAATATATGTATATTAGACTGTGAATAGAACAGAGCCACACACGATTTGGGGTTTATTTTGGTCTGTTAGAAGAAACTACCTCCCAAAATTTTAAAGAAAAACTTAAATATATACAAAAATAAGGGTAAAGATGATGAAGGGATGGAATGACTGTAAAGATGAAAATTAAAAAAGATTCTTGGGCGCCTGGGTGGCTCAGTTGGTTAAGCAACTGCCTTTGGCTCAGGTCATGATCCTGGAGTCCCGGGATCGAGTCCCACATCTCCCCCTGCTGAGTGGGGAGCCCGCTTCTCCCTCTGACCTCTCCCATCTCATGTTCTCTCTCTCTCTCTCTCTCTCAAATAAATAAATAAAATATTTTTTAAAAAAAGATTCTTAAAAAGGAATTGATAAGAAGTTGGTTGAAAAAAGAAAAAAAAAGAGTAAAGAATGTGATCAGGCTGGGACTAGAACAAAGCCATGTGCTAGATTTAGGGTATATTTTGATCTATTAGAAGAAATTGTATCCCAGAATTTTAAAGAAAAAAAAACCGATATGTATACAAAAAACAAGGTTAAATACAATGAAGGGATAAAATATGACTATGAAAATTAAGGAAGATTTTTAAAAAGGTATTGACAGGATAAAACAGTTAAAAAACGTTAAAATAGGAAAGAGGAAAATTTTTAAAAATAGAATAAGAAAAAAATAAAATTAAAAAAATTTAACTTTGAAAGACTAAAGAATCATGGGGAAAAAGCCATGAATTCTATGTACTATATTCCTGTAGCTCTGCACTTCCCATTGATCAGTGAACTTGGTCTTGGCTGGATGTTCTTGCTGATCTTCTGGTGGAGAAGTCCGTTGCAGTAATTCTCAATTATCTTTGCCCGAGGCGGAATTGCACCGCCCTTGCCAGGGGCCGGGCTGAGTAATCTGTGAGGTTTTGTTCTCGGAGCTTTTGTTCCCTGATCGCTTTCCGTACCGCTTTGGAGGCGGAGAACAAAGATGGCGGCTTCCCAATCCCCAGCCCAGAGGAGCCGAGCGATCGGCCCCACTCCTCAGTGCGCCCTCGGAGAAAAGCACTCAGTCCCTCCCGTCTCCCGGTCTCCGGCCGCACCCGTGCTCTGAGCTCACCTGGCCTGCGACCGAGCGTTTCTATCTCTGGCGCTCGGCCCGTTTGGAGTCTCCAAACCCAGCCGACTCCTGCGGCGCGCTCGGGGGAGGAAGGTGAGTCTCCCTGGGTCTGCCCCTTGTGGGGTCCCTGGTTGAGGAGCAGCGGCCTGACCGCGCCTCAGATCACGGTGTAAGGTAACCCTGAGATGAGAGCCCGTCTGGGCTCCGTCTCTACAGCCGGCTTCCCTCCTGTGATACCTGGGGGCTCTGCCACACTCAGACACCCCCGGGTCTTTCTGTGACCCCCGGGGCCTGAGACCACACTCTCCGCCTGAGGGCCCCCCCTCCCTCCCCACCTCCCGCCGCTTAGCCTCGGGAGCGACCGCCCTCAGCGGAGCCGAC
>CM052808.1:14352966-14379663 GCA_028533885.1 Nasua narica | reverse complement strand
GGTTGTGGAGTCTATTGTTTATGACAGCACGGAGGAGGAGGATTCCGCAGGTAGGAACTACGCTCAGGTAGGAATCCACGGGAGAGGGTTCCTGGAGGCTGTCGGGTTACAGCTGCGGCTTTGTAGAGCGAGAGTGGGAGGTAGGAAGTCAGAAAGACAAAGGAAGTCTATGAACCGAAGGCTTGCTTTCTGTTTTTCCATCTTGGAAAGATTTTCTTTATTGGAGAGAGTGAAGGATTGGCGGGGAGGGGGCGAGGGAGAAGGTGACCCCACGCTGAGCAGGGAGCCTAATGCGGGCCTGCTCCCAGGGGTCAAGAACCCAGCTGAAGGCAGACGTTTAAACGATTGAGCCACCCTGACGTCCCCGTTTTGTTCCTTTCCTATAATGGTAGGTCCTTTTGAAATAATGGTAAGAAGTATTCTGCCTCTAGACTTTGAAGGTGCTCCTTTTGTAACCCTCTTTGCTTGTTTGATATTTAAGATTCTCTTTTCCAGAAGACCAGTTCTGGCTGCCTTGGTCACTGCCAAGCATCAAAGCCTTTGGTTTTGTTTGCTTGGCATCTCTTGGGAATAGCGCAGGAGAGATTCTGGTTTGGGGTTTTGGCATTGACCTCTGATGGAGGCAATCTCTTGAGACACAGCTTTCTCATGCACACTTGAACCTGCACACAGCTTGGTTCCGTGTGAGCCGGGGCAGGGAGAGCTGGGACCCTCGCCTCTGCACTTTCTGTTCCCAGAGCAGCAGCTGCGGGGCCTCCCTCAGATGCACCGCCCGCTGACAGAGTGCTCCCGGTGTGGGTGGCACAGAGAATGTTCCCGCTCAGCCTGCTGCACCTGGCAGGCATCTGTGTTTATGTGGCCACGCTTGCTGTAGAAGCTCCATCATCCCACTTGAGACTGAAGGAAATCCGGCAACTTACTCTACCTCTACTGTCAAGTTCATCTCCTCTCTGCACTTGGACATTTACAGGCTGTAATATCAAGTGTGACCCAAGTGCCTCCGGTCAGCGCGGGCACAGGGCAGTCCCTTGGTTGCCCAGCCGCTTGT
Source organism: Nasua narica (assembly GCA_028533885.1). Lineage (NCBI taxonomy): Eukaryota > Metazoa > Chordata > Mammalia > Carnivora > Procyonidae > Nasua > Nasua narica. The sequence continues at coordinate 14,378,615 of CM052808.1, read as the reverse complement.
CACACACATGCCCGGCACAACCCAGGCCCATGGCAGCTGCCCCCATGTTAGCTGGATGGGCTCATTGATCACCTGATTGGCGAGGGGGGGTGGCAGTAAACCCATGAGGGTTCATCCACTGTTCCCAGTTCAGAGAACAATCTGGTCATTGGAGGTGAGAGGAGAAGGGAAATAAGAAATTAATTGTTCAGGGAGAGTTGAGGAAGGGTAGCAGGAAGGAGCAGAGGAAGGTAGGAAACCATGGGGACAGAAAGTCAAGGGCACCGTGGCTGCCTCTTGAAAGAATGGGATGACAGGCATTGCTTCCTGGTCTCAGGTGTGAAATCTGAGGGCTGGGAAGGGCCCAGACACCCTGGACACACTCCTAATCACAGAGGTGTAGGAATTGAGGTCCCGGTGGGGAGCGGGGGTGAGGTGGGGAGACTGCAGAGCTGAGGGCAGAATTCAGTTGTAGGGTTGGACAGATAATCCCCAGAGCAATGGACCTAGCCCTCGCCTCACCCTGACTGTCCCCTTTCCCTTCCCAAGGCCCCCTCATCCCCATTCCTGTCCTAGTCCACAAGGAAGACTATTTTGCAGATTGTGAAGACTCAGGCCCATAGATCCACAATCTGTATATAATTTATTTCCTCTTTCATTTTTTAATAGTCTTTCTTTTTTTTGGTAAAGATTTGTTTATTTTATTGTGTTAGAGAGTGAGATTGCCTGAGTGGGGGAGGGGCAGAGAAAGAGAGAGCGAGAGAGTCCCAAGCAGAATCCCCACTGAGCACAGAGCCTGACAGGGGACTCAACCCCCGGACCCTGAGACCATGACCTGAGCTAAAATCAAGAGTTGGACGCTTAACTGACTGAGCCACACAGGCACCTCTATCCTCCCTCTTATTGATAAGCTCCTTTTTGTAGCTTTTGATAATTTCCTCCTTCCTGATTTTCATGATTCCCATCCTGCAGGACCTGGGCTCGTCCAGGCACTTGATGTCATTTGGCCTTCAAATCTATAGTCTCTCTCTCTCCAGCGCTGCTCACCAACCTCCTCAGCATGTGCAGTCTGCATGGAAAAGTGAATGTACAGCTGGGCCACAGCCAGACCGTACATAAAGCTAGGCTTCTGACCCACAACCAGTCCAGGACCCATCCCCTGTGTCCGCCGAGCAAGCAGGCCTACTGCCTCTGTCAGACTTCCAAGGAGGTTGGCTGCTGTATCTAGCAACTGGCCCAGGAATCTGCACCATGTCCCTTGTGACAATGGACCCCAGGTGGCTGTGATTCCATCTGAGAGCTTCCCTCACTCTTGTCCCCATTCCCAACCTCAGACTGACCGACCAAAGAACAGCCAAGGGTGCGCCCCTAACAACCACATAGGATGCCTCCCTTCTGGAAAGCTCACTAGAGCCTCTCTGTGCCAATAGCCTCCCACTGGGGCATAGCTGAAGCCTTCCCTTTTCTCACTAGCATGAGTTCTCTTCTGCTTGATGTTGAGTCTCTGCCAAATGCAAATAATGGAGGCCGACCCCCTTGCTCTAGCAAGCTCTGGATAGATATTCCTTTCTCGTTCCCTTTCTTTACTGGACAGGTCATCCCAGAGGTCCCTCCGAGACCCCATCGCAGCAGCTGCCTGTTGCTGCAGAACCACACCTTTCCATCTGTGTGGGGCCCGCAGAGGCCCCTCGGGCCTTGCTGCTTGTCGAGTCCGTGAGGACGCGGTACGTGAGCGCCCGATCTGGAATCTGCTCTCTTGGAGTGAGTTCCTGGGCTGTTGATACTCAGCTGGCACGCGGGCCTTGTTTTGGGTTCCCATTTGTTTGGCCCCCTTGGTGGAATCAGATCATTCCTTTTTGTCCCCTCATGCTGTCCTTTTGGTTACAATGTTGTGCTGTGTAAAACTGTGGTGTGTCAGAAGAAGAGGAATCAGGGCGTGGAACCATGCACAGGCCCTTGTGGATCTAGTCTGAGCCGGCCGCCCAGCCCAGGGAGACCGATGACCTCAGCGGACTGTCTACCCCCGGGTGAACTTAGCCGAAAGTCACCAATCAAACCCGTTGAGGTTCTCCCACGACCCTCAATGTTGGTCCTGGGAGTATTCTCTGTGGTTCTCCACCGGCTGGAGAGTCCAGACTGATGGGTCTGTGCTCAGAGTGACCAACTGTCATTTTGGGGGCTCAAGGGACGAGGTACATGAATGTTCTATTTCTACCAACCATTACCAGCTCTCTTGGGAATCCTCTAGACCTAAACTCTCTCCTCTTCCAGAAATAACATGTCTGCTTCTTATGTGTACCTTCATCACAATCTTGACTCTTTTTCCCCACAACTGTACCGACAAGGTCTTCAGGGCCAACTCTGGACAACCTGATTTGAGCAAAATCGTTCATCTGAGAAGCATTTAGGAAAGAAGGAAGCCCAATGGGCAGCGGATTTTGGTTGATCTATTGAGGCCTCCAAATGAAATTCTGAATCAAAAGTTGTTTCACTAAGAGACCAGAAGGGTATATCCTTTTTGTTCTTTCCTGGACAGAACAATGGCATACCTGGACAATCATGGCCCACGAGTTCACTGGAGACCACTCTACTTTTCTCATGTGCTCCATTAAGACTTAAAAAAATCTAAGTTTCCCTTGTAATTCAGTTCTTGTACAATATGTGAATGATCTCCCACTTTGTCTAGAGAACAAAAAAAGCCTCCAAAAAGGATTCCATTTACTTGCTCTCAATCTTGGCAAAAGAAAAATACAGAGTTTCAAAAGAAATTGAATTTTGTTAGAACACAGTTCATTATTTAAGACATAACCTATTTAAAGTGGCCAATCCATTATCATCCTTCCATTAAAATTAGAAAACTTTTGGAAACCTGTGAACGCCTTTGGTGCAAATACGCACGCACTAGCAATACTGGCTCTCCAGTCCGTTCCCTTGGGAACACACTGGCTCTCTCATTCTAAATTAGTAGCTGGAAGACCCATGTATCTAGGAATTCCACTCCCCAGACTAGACTGCACTACCCTACTACATGCAGACATGGCAGCATATTGCAAAGAACTCGTACTATTACCCAAGTTTTCCACCAACAGCTTAAGGCCACCATTCCTGAAATCTTCCTAAAAGATTCTTCATGATCTTCAACTGCGGGAAGATTTTCTGTGGGAAGAGACATCAGAGAAAGGCTGCCCTTATGCATCATTGGAAGGGACCCCCAGGTACTGTTTTAAAAGGGGGGGAGCACCTGGGTGGCTCAGTCGTTAAGTGTCTGCCTTTGGCTCGGGTCACGATCCCAGGGCCCTGGGATTGAGCCCTGCATGGGGCTCCCTGCTTGGTGGGGAGCCTGCTTCTCCCTCTCCCACTCCCCCGGCTTGTGCTCCCTCTCTTGCTGTGTCTCTCCCTCTGTCAAATAAATAAATAAAATATTTAAAAAGAAAAAGAAAAAAAGCAGTGTGACTCCTGGTAGTTCATCCTTGGCTTCATATGTCACCACTAAAATAAAAATAATTTTTAAAAAATCAGAATTTTACAAAATTAGAAGGCCACTCAAACTGAGTGTTCTCAGAGATTCTTTAGAAAGAACCATTCTTCAGAAGCAGGCAGGTAACCCAAGACTTTCACAACAGCCATATTGTGATGGATAGCGGGCAATTTCCACACAAGATATTGGGCCAAGACTTTCATCTAACAATTTTTTTCTTCTTTTTTTTTAAATTTTATTTTTTTTTCAGTGTTCCAAGATTCATTGTTCATGTACCACACACAGTTTTTTTCATTTTATATCTGCTTAGTTAAAATAATTCTTCTCATTTTCCATAAACCTCTTGTTGCCATTCACCCAGAATGACCCCTTTACTCCTTTTTTCTTATAACCGTTGTACTAATTATTATTCTTGTTAGGTCAGAACATCCCCGATGCCACTCCTCTCTGTGTTTCTGACTGCGGGATGTGCCATCCATCCCTGGACCTTATGGTAAATCCCTCTGGGAAATTCAGATTTCCTCAAATGAAATGAATCACCAAGGCTGGAAATTCCGACTCATGGGTGAGCTCCAAAAGGAGGCCACTTTTGATTATTCAGGCACATGAGTTGGAGAAATTACTATTTATGCCCCAAATTAGAACAATGTTCCCTTTGGTGGAAACTGCATAAATAAGAAAGCCTGTAAGAAACTTATCTCTAATTTTGGCAAAAGTTACTGATAATACAATTTATGTCCCAGATGGAATACAGATCAGTCTCAACCCATTGGCAGCATAGTGATTGGCAGTTGTACCATTGCCTTAGATTTCTTGTTGGCAGGATGTGGTGGCATCTGTGTTATTGTTTGTACCTTTTGTGCTTCGGCCCATAAAGTAGGGTCTGTAGAACAGGCTATGAAGTGCCTCAAGGAAGAAGCTGTTTGGCTTTAAGGTGGATTTTTGTGGTTTATGGGATTTGTTCTCTTGGCCCTGGTTGGGCAATTGGGGTTCCTGATTTGGAAGCACCTTATATGGACTATTAACATGTTCATGTTTGTTTTCATAGTGGTCATAGCGCTGGCCCATTGCATTCTAGCCAGAGTCTTAAATACATCGATACAGATGTTCTCTCATCACATGCATGGTCAGGAAGATCTTCCAAAACAGTTGCCTCTGAAGATGACTAGACCATGTCCAGCAGTGAAGGGTGGGACCTCTCCTCTTTTGTGACTGGGCCAACCTCTCCCAAGTGAGATAAGGACCAAAATAGGGGACTGAGAATGGAAGACACAAACAGGCAGTGCCCTGACCATAGATCAAAATGGGACTCTGGCCTGAAGTCTTTAGCTCAGGTAATCGACCCATTATCTACAGTTTTTGACTTGTAAGACATCAGAGCATTATCTGGAGTATCCAGTCCAGAAAGCTAACCAACAATCTCTTGTGGCAATTGGCCCCGAATGGCCAGGATATGATTTGTAACTGAGACTGTCCCTGATTTTTTTCCCTATTTGCATCTGAGGATCAGCGGGTACAACAGCCCCGACAATGACATGGGATGCCCTGCTTCTAGACCGCTGACTGCAGCTTCCTTATGCCAAGAGGCTCTAGTCAGATATCTGAAGCCTTCTCTTCTGGGTCTACAAAGTTTCCCTATCCTCTGCTGCCTTTGAGTCTCTGCCCAAATGCAAGTGACAGTGGCAGACTCCCTCGCTCTAGCAAATTCTGAATAAATCACCTTGTTATCATCTGGTTGGTCTTCATTTATATCCACAGCACCACTGAATAGTGTCAAAAAACCCCGGATGGCCCAGGCAGGGAGCTGGGCTGAGTCAGGGGTGCGAGGCCCACCCTGCTAGAAGGGAACCCTGTGAAGTCTGGTCCCGGCCCAGGTACTCCCCACACCGGTGTTTTCCTGATGTGGCTCTGGGTATGCAGTTTCCCGCTCCCTTTCAACTCTCTAGATTGCTCCAGCAAGGGTCTGGTTCCAGAAGCTCTCGTCTTTGTCTTCAGCTTTGGAAATATTAAGACCGAGGTATGAGACAACTGTGTGGAATTGCTGAGTAAGATTCTGGAGGCCTGGGGTATGTGGTGTGGGCTCAAAGGTAAACATTTTAGATTTGAAGTGGGGCCAGGCTAGGTCAGAAAGTTTGGAAACAATCAGGATAGAGTTTTCCTGAATTAGATAGAAAAAGGAAACTATGTCTGGTGATCCTTGGTGAGTGTCCTGGGGAGGGGATCTTCAGGTTGTGGGGATGGAGGGGGCCCCTAAGAGGAGATAGGATACAGTCCTCTGCCCCTTAAGGAACTAGTGAAGGAGAAAAGTCTGTAGAGACTGGATGTGGGGAGACGCATTGGAAGGAAGGAGCAGGGAAGTTGCCCACTCAGAGCCAGTGCAACCCCTGTTCACTCCTAGCCAGGCCTCAGTCCAGGCTGTTTGCACACTGACATCAACAACCAGTGAGACACTGAAGGTCACAGCTTTAATTTATGAGACCACCACAGCCCCCACCCAGGTGGCCACTTTCCCAGCCAGTTCGCAGTCACTGCTCAGCCAGGATTGGTCAGTAAAAGGAATCTAATTCTTGGCAGTGCCAACATGTGACAGTTGGTTTGGAAAGTCCGTGTTCTGAGTCAGTTAGCAGCTGAGAAGACCACTCACTGGTCACTAAGCGTGGTCAACTGGTCACTGGGAAGGCTCCACGTGAGACAGTTGGTAATGTGAACGCTGGGGAAAGATGGCCACTGTTGGTCTTCTAGTGGCATCCAGAGGGGCTTCCCTTGGGGGTAACTGCCTTGTGTGTTGGGTCATGGATTAAAACCTAGAGATGGCAGGCTGAGTTAGCATTTGGACTTTGCTGTTGGCTCAGGCACCTCTTCCAGCAGGAGGGTTCGAGAAAGAGACTTGGTTCTGGGCTACAGGGCATGATCTCAGGTGCCCTGGGCAGGTCTTGGGTGTTCAGGGATCTCTCTCCCCAAGGAACCAACTCTATTCCTGCCCCGGACCCGATACTCATCAGTACGGTATCTCCTGGCATGTCAGTTAATCTCTCTACCTTTCCGTGGCTCCCACTGTAGAATACGGCTTACGGCCCCTGCTCTGCCCGCAACCACCTCGAAAGGGCTGACCTGGGGGTAACAGGAGACGGTCACAGGTATAGTCCACGAGCTGTAAAACATCATTCCCATGTAAAAGCTAGGAGGAAGCTTCCTTCCTCCCTTGCTGTGGAGCCATCCCAGTCCCCTCTCTGGATTCAACCACTACCAAGTGTCTACCTTATTTTTGCAGTCACTCAGTGACTGAACACTTAGGGCAATTATGAAACATCAGTCATTTATTTTTTTCTTATGGCTTTCCTTGTGTTTAATTATGTTTAGGCTCATAACAAAAGTAATAAGTAGGCCATAGTCACATTTCAACGTCTCAGAACAGGGAAATGTGACACAGAGGGCTCTTTGTAATTTTCTCAGTACTCGAGGCTTCTAAGTGGAGTTTGAACCCAGGCCATCAGTCATGCATACTGCACTCCGCTGCATTTCTACAATGCCTCAGCAAATTGAAGGTATGTGCCCACAGGACCCGTGTGTTGGGTTTTCTAAGTGCACAGCCAACCACAAAAGCTCCAGAAGCCCAACTTGGATTCAGGAGGCTCTACGGAGCAGGCAGCAAGTGAATAATGGGATGAAAAGATTGAATTATGGATAGATTATCACCCATTTCCTTGTATTCTTCTGCCAGCAAGATGTCCAGAGTTCTCTCTATTGTAATGCATTTCCCGGGATCTTGCTTCAAGGATTAAGAAGAAATGTTCACTTGAGGTTAAGAATATCAGCTGGCCCCAAGCAGTGATTCAGAAAACTCCACCTCTGGCCAACAACAGGGGGCACCCTATAGATGACCCATTTGAAGGTACTGTGGGATCAGTTCATTAGATTCATTCAAGAACAATGATTGTATTTTATTCAATGACTCATATTTAAGAGAAAACTATGAAAATGTTCAGCTACATTCCTCCCTTCTGTATGCAAAGGTAGATGGTCAAGTCGGTCGGTATTGCTGTAACTCTAGAATTTCAAGGTACTTTTCTAACTCAGGAATGGGTTCACTTTTAACAGTAAACAACATCTTTAGCTAACATATAGACTTTTAGCTCATTTTTGAACATTGGCTGAAACAGATCTTTCCCTGAAAAAGTGTTTTCAGATTTTTAAAAATTAATAAGCATTATTTACAACAGGAGTTTAGATGATGTAAGAGTTGAACAGATAATATAGAAAGTTCCCTTGAGGTTCCTGGGTGGCTCATTGGGTTCAGCCTCTGCCTTCAGCTCAGGTCGTGATCTCAGGGTCCTGGGATTGAGCCCCGCATCGGACTCTCTGCTCGGCAGGGAGCCTGCTTTATTCTCTCTCTCTCTCTCTCTCTCTCTTTGCCTGCCTCTCTGCCTACTTATGATCTCTCTCTGTCAAATAAATAAAATCTTTAAAAAAGAAAAAAAAGTTCCCATAACCCATGCCCTCCTGATTCCTCCATTAATAACATCTTATATGAATATGGTACATTTGTTATATTTGGCAAAACAGTATCAATACACTTTTATTCACTACACCTCCACAGTTTACATTAAAATTCACTCTTTGTGCTTTGACATTCTGGGAGTTGTGACAAATGTATAATGTCATGTATCACCATTGCAGGATTCTACAGAAATCCATACATCAGTGCTCCCAGCAGCACTCTTCATATTAGTCAAAAAGTGGAAACAACCCCCAAGTCCCTCCGATGATGAATGGATCAATAACAATGTGTTATATACACACAATAAAGTACTATTCAGCTATAAAAAGGAATTCAATTTTGAAACATGTCCCAATATGGGTGGACCTTGAGAGAATATTGTGCTCTATGAGATCAAGCTAGCAGAGAAAGACCAATATTGTATGATTCCACTTATAGGAGGTCCTTAGAAGAGGCAAACTCATAGAGACAGAGGTTAGCAAGGGCTAGAAGCAGTGGGGGCAGATGGAGTTATTTCTTCCTGGGTATGGAGGTTATGTTGGATAGGACGAAAGAGTTTTGGGTGTAGATAGTTGTGATGAGTATACAGTGTATGAAAGTAATTAATGCCACTGAATTGTATACTGACGAATGAGTAAAAGGATGAAAGTTACACATTTCCCATCACAGTAAAAGAGTTAAAAATCCAATAGACTAGTGACAAATACAGTAGCTGCATATAAGAAGCGTGGAAGCTGAAAAGGTCTTGTAACATTCGAATAAGTGCAATTTTGCTTGGCTTTAAAATGGGCAGGAGTCATGAGACTCTGTCATTGAAACAACATGCATGTTAGTGTTTGCCTTTTTCAGATGGACCATTTCATGTGGATTAAGTTCCCCTTAGCTAGAAAGGCAAAGGCCCTGTTTCTCGTTTCCTTCCTGCCCCTCCTCTTTGCCTGCCTTCATCCTCTGAGGAGGACTGTCCAGCAGCTGCTCGGTCCTTGCTCGTTAATCAATGACATGCATACATTCTTGCCCCGTGTCCACACCAGACAAAGCTCCCTGAGTAATTCCTGAGCAGCACTTTCAATGTCCTCACAGCTTCTCTGTGTCCTAGCTCCTTCCAAAGGCCTATTGGAGAACCTTCCCGGAGTCACAATGGAGGAACGGGTCCCATCTACTACCAAGGTAAGCTAGCCTGTCTTTGTCTGAGATAGAAACCTTGCTTCATTCCTTTCTCCAAAAGAAAATGTGACAATGTACATTATAGGTGAAATCCACAATTTCCTTGTGCGGTGGCGGAAGAATATTGAGTCTGTTATCAGCTGACACCGGATTTCAAAGGGCATGTGTTGTTTTAACATCACAGTTAACTCTTGCAAGGTGTCCCAATTAATAGGGGACATTTGTGATCAATTAAATAAGATAAAGATATCCACTGATCTATTTCACGAAATTGGCAATTGGGGATCTTTTCTAAGGGATGTGATCATAATTTGGCATCTAGTACTTTCTGTTCATCCTTTTGCATGTGCTGCTGATCCATGTACCATTTGCTGCCCATCATGACCCCTGGACCCATACCACAAGCCCCTGGACTGACCCCTGGATAGATTTTAATTTTTTTTTAATTATGTTCAGTTAGCCTCTGTACAGTGCATCCTTAGTTTCCAATGTAGTGCTCAATGATTTATTAGTTACATGTAACACCCAGTGCTCATCACAGCATGCGCCCTTCTCAATACCCATCCCTTCCTCCCATCCCCTGCCCCAAATCCTCAGATTGTTTCCTGGGGTCCATAATCTCTTATGCTTCATCGCCCTCTGATTTCTCCCCCTTCGGATTTCCTTCCCTTCCTCTATGGTCCTCTGTGCTATTGCTGATGTTCCACAGATGAGTGAAACCATGTGATGATTGTCTTTCTCTACTTGACTGACTTCAGTTAACATAACCACCTCCAGTTCCACCCATGGCAGTGCAAATGGTGGGTATTCATCCTTTCCGATGGCTGAATAATATTCCATTATGTATATGGACCACATCTTCGCTACCCATTCATCTATTGAAGGGCATCTTGGCTCCTCCTACAGTTTGGATATTGTGGACATTGCTACTATGAACATCGGGGTGCATGTGCCCCTTCTTTTCGCTACATCTGTATCTTTGGGGTAAATACCCAGTAGTGCAATTGCTGGGTCATAGGGTAGCTCTATTCATACCATCTTGAGAAACCTCCATACTGTTTTCCAGAGTGGCTGCACCAGCTTGCATTCCCACCCACCAACAGTGTGAGAGGGTTCCCCTTTCTCTACGCCCTCACCAACATTTCTTGTTTCCTGTTTTGTTAATTTTGGCCATTCTAACTGGTGTAAGGTGGTATCTCAATGTGGTTTTGACTTGTATTTCCCTGATGGCTAGTAATGGTGAGCATTTTTTCATGTCTCTGATAGCCATTTGTATGTCTTCTTTGGAGAAGTGTCTGTTCATGTCTTCTGCCCATTTTTTGACTGGGTTATTTGTTTTTGAGTGTTGAGTTTGAGAAGTTCTTTATAGATCTTGGATATCAGCTCGTTATCTCTAGTGTCATTTGCAAATATCTTCTCCCATTCCGTGGGCTGCCTGTTTGTTTTGTTGACTGTTTCCTTTGCTGTGCAGAAGCTTTTTATCTTGATGAAGTCCCAAAAGTTCATTTTTGTTATTGTTTCACTTGCCTTTGGAGATATGTCTTGAAAGAAATTGCTGTGGCCGATGTCGAAGAAGTTACTGCCTATGTTCTCCTCTAGGATTTTGATGGATTCCTATCTCACCTTGAGGTCTTTCGTCCATTTTGAGTTTATCTTTGTGTATGGTGTAAAAGAATGGTCAAGTTTCATTCTTCTATATGCAGCTGTCCAATTTTCCCAGCACCAGTTATTGAAGAGGCTGTCTTTTTTCCATTGGTTATTTTTTTCTGATTTGTCAAAGATTAGTTGGCCATCAAGTTGAACGCCCATTTCTGGAGTCTCTATTCTGTTCCACAGGTCTGTGTGTCTGTTTTGTGCCAGTACCATAGTGTCTTGGGGATCGCAGCTTTGTAATAGAGCTTGAAGTCAGGCAATGTGATGCCCCCAGTTTTGTTTTTCTTTTTCATCATTCCTTTGGCAATTTGGGGTCTTTTCTGGTTCCATACAAATTTTAGGATTGTTGGTTCCAACTCTTTGAAAAATACCAGTGGTATTTTAATAGGGATGGCCTTGAAAGTGTAAATTGCTCTGGGCGGGATAGACATTTTAACAATGGGTGGATTTCTAACTGCCACACAGGCGGCCAACCCATTTCATCAGGAAGCAGCCAGAGCAGTCCTTGTCCCATTCCCTGACAGCAGCAGTTAGGGTTACTATTCCAGGCGGAGGAATGAGTAAGGGACTAGGTAGGGAGGGTAGGGAGGTGGGGCTAGGTAGGGAGAGATAGATAGGGGGCTATGTGATCAGGCTCACAGAAATCCCCAAAATGTGAAGGTGTGGGGAATCCAGAGGCATGTGGGATGGAGGACCACCCTGCCCTAGGCATGTGACGTGGGTCATGTGGGGTGCATATCTTTATGATGATTACCTGTGACCAACAAAGAATAACCAGCCCCTAAAAAGGAATTAAGCCCTTAAAGTTTTATCAATAGATATCTTAAAAGGATTTAAGTTCCCTGGTTAGCTGTCTATAAAAGAGCAACCTTAAAGGCCCTCGTTGGCAACCCTGTTGGGACCCCTCTCGCTCTTGAGAGATTTTTCTGTATCTTCACTTAATAAACTTCTATTGCTTTACTCACTAAAAAAAGAAAGGGAAGGGAAGAAGGAAGGAAGGAAGGAAGATAGAAAGAAAGAAAATAAATGACAGCATCAGTTACAAAGTGTATGGCAGTGAGCATTTTCCTTAGTAAAAAATTCTCCTTGAAAAAGAAGTTTGTATTTGCTGATCAAAATGGACTTGAGAGGTCTGCCATGAAAAGCCCAAGCTTTTTCTTTTGGGAGCCCTGTATCCCATCTGGTTCCATAAAATCAAGAAAACAAAGCCATATGTAAACAGTGTACAAGATGATGTGCTCTTCGTACTGTTTAATCACAGGTGGATGCAAGAAGAAACTAAAATTGTACATCTTCTGGAATCACTTGCTGAGGAAGGATCTCAGTGCCGATGAAGGTGGGGCTTTCCTGTCCACTTTGGCCCGCACGGCTACCCTGATTCTGGGTCCTGCTGGGAAGGGGGGATGGGGTGCCATGAATGCTCAGCAGAGAGCTATGGCCACATTCTGTGGACTCTGCAAGCAGTCAGGTCACTGAGACGGTGTGGGTTCGCGCGTGTGGGAGAAGGGTGTGTGTGTGTAAGTCCACATGGTATGACTGTGAATGTGAGTGTGCGTGTTCCCGTAGGAGGGATTTCCCGTGTACCCAGCACAATGCAAGTGTCAAATTTCCCCTCAAAAACCTCATCACCACTGCACGCTTTACATACGGCACCACATCCCCCCTCGCCACAGCTGGACCTGGGGGTTTGTTGGCCGTTCCCTCTCCTCATGGAGATGGTGCAGAGAGGGATGGCCCACGCTCCTGACCGCCTAGGTTGGAAAAGCCAAACTGTGAACCCAAGCACAGGTCCCGGTGCTGTTGCTCGGGTCACTGACCTGCCCTTACCACTCAACCTTGGGATCATTAGTCACGGAGCAAGGGAGTTCCGCCACTCATGTACCTGCCTGCAGACCCCAGAGTGTGCAGCGGTCCCACCCAGCGTGCCAGGGTGGCCTCAGTGGCCCCACAGCCCAAGCCAGCTGCGTATACCAGTCAGCTGCAGAGTGGAGGACAGAATCGTCCTGAGATCAGCAGATGTGATCCCGGGAGCAGCGGGGCCCGCCCTGAGTCCTTAGCTTCCCTCCTTCTCCACTGTCCTTTCCCGTGGCCACCCCTGTCCACTCAATGACTACTTTGAAGATTTTGAAGACTCACACAGAGGGAGCAAAATTGCGCATGCAATTTATTTCCTCAGTCATCTCTTTTCACTTTCTTGCTTCCCTACCTGTGATCTCCTCTTTGTGGTTCTTCCCCCTTCCCTCTTTGGATGACTCTTCTTCTGAAGGACCCGGCCTCATCCAGGTACTGGAGGTCCTTGCACCTTCAGTGTCTTCCAGGTCTCTCTGCTGTCCCCCTCGCCAGCTTTACTGGTGTCGCCCTGGCTCCTGACCCGGGTCTGCACTGCTGAACCAGGCTGAGCAGCCCTGAGCGGTGGGCCGGGAGCAGGGCCGGGACTCAGAAGGGTTGGGCCCCCTTGCTGCAGGGCCCCGGGAAGTCAGGCTCTGCCCTGGCACCCTCCATGGGAGCGTTTTCCTGCCCTGGGGGGGATCTGACATGTCCAATTCTTTTCTTCTTTTTAGTTGTCAAGAAGTCCTCTAGTTCATGATTCAAGAGAAGGAGCAGAGGAAGCAGTTTGGGGCAAAGAAGACCTGGAGGAGGAAGCGTGAACATGGACTGTTTGGGATGAAAAGGGTGAAGCAACCAAGGGCACATATGGGCGCATTTATTCAGCCAGCATTAACTGAGACCCCACCGTGTGCCACGCTCTGTTAGACACTGGGAACAAGTTGGCTCTATCCTCAAGGTTCCCAGTGGAGAGGACACATGACAATGGGTCTGTCTTATTCATCTCTGTATCCCTCATGCTTCATTCGGCACCCAGCACATAGTAGGAGCTCAATAAATAGTAATTTCCTTGGACAGTGGGACATTGGGGTGGTCAAGTCTCTGGCATTTGGAATCTGGGGACTTGGGTTTGAATCATAGCCTGTCCAGTGCTGTGCAGCTCTGGGCAGGTCACCTCACCTCTCTGAGACTCAGTTTCCTTGTGGGTAGGATGGGAACTTAGATCACAGACCTGTGGGGGGTAAGGAGCTAATCTGTGAAAAGAGCCTGGTCCATGCTACGTGCTCAGATTATAGCTGTTGGAGTTAATGTTGTCACCATAATGTCTACAAGCTCTAGGACATTCACTTTCTGGAAAATGAGAAGGACTGACCATTCGCCTCTGTGTCATCCACACTAGGAGCCTAAAAATCAAAAATGGTGGTTGGCCTTCTTTCCCTTCATCTCTCCCTCCTCTTTCCCTCTGCCTGGCTGTGCTCTCCCATCTCAACTCCCCTCTCTGCTTGCTGCAACCAACCACCCTCCCAACCACCCTCCCCTGGGACCAGGACAGGTGTCACCTCTCAGCTCCTGGGGGTACAGACCCTCGTCTACCCTTCCTGCACAGTAAGCCTGCTCTCCATAAATCCCTACTCCCTGGGGAGGGGCAAGACTGGGCTCAGAGGACAGGCACATGCCTGCTCCCAGGCCTGATGTGGGGGCTGCATAGCACCTTCTCTCATCCCCCACCACACTCCGGCATGCTCTAAGTCCTCCACAGATCAAGGCAGTTCAGGGGCCAAGGTCAGGTCAGGCCTGGAAGACTGGTTAGGACCCAGCTCAGAGCACAGACTCAAGTCAGCAAAAACTTCCCATTTGGGTGACTTGGGACAGGTGGTTAACCCTCTGCTTGCCTTGGCTTTCCTACCTGCAAAACAGAGTGGACCACAGTGTCTACTTCCCAAAGGTGTGTGAGGAATTAAAACACGCTAATGTAGGTGAAGAACTTAGCTCAGGCCCAGCACAGTTAAGCCATGTGCATGTGTTTGTGACCATCATCGTTATGTGATGAAAGGCCAGTCAGTGCCCCTTAACCAATGACCACCAGGCCCGCCCCTGCAACTATCCAAGTTGAGTTTCCTTCTCCTCTCCACGTAGGAGAACACAAACCATGGGGAACTGTGGGGTGTTTCTGTAAGAGGGGGTCAGGAAAAAACGATTATTGGTGGGTTTTTAAAAAAATTTTTTATTTTAAGTAATCTCTACACTACTCACAGCAGAGTAAAGGAAACCCAGGGTCAGAGAGGGCCAGGAGTTCACTGGAAGTCAGAGGACAAGTAGGCAGCAGGACTCAGAATGTAATTTTCCACAGATATCCCCGGAAATCACTGTCCCCAGAAACTGTGGTTTCAATCAAGAGGTGGTTCTTCCTGTTGGGCCTTGGGATTAGGAGTCCCTCCCTGGCAGAATGGAGGCTGAGAGGCCTCCCTGTGTCCCCTGGGGAGCACAATGGAGACAGTACGCTTGGAGGCTGGAAGGTACGCAGGACCCAAAGCCTGGACCCTCACACTGGAGGCCCGAGGGCTCAGGAAGCACAGGAAAGGGAGAGAGACACACTCTCTTCCAGACTGGGAGGAGAGGACCTTCCAAGACCCAGTGGGCTGCTAAGGCCCCAGGTCACTGGCTGGATGGCTGGAGCAGTCCTGGGGAACCCCAGGGAGAGAGACTGGTGAGCCTCTGTGTGTGTGCTGCCTGCTGGAAGGGGGGGTGGAAGGGAGGCAGCGCTGGTCCCACGTGCCCCCTGGAATTCTGAATGCCACCCTGACGCCCATCTGCGGCCCCCGAAGGCATGCAGGGAAGGCTTCTGGCAACCAGAGGTGGAGCAGGGGTGTGGGGTGGGATTAGGGCTGCCCCTCTGGAGCTTCGACGACTTATAAAGACCCCCAGGCCAGAGATGCTCTTGTGGCCCTCTCACCATCTCCAGGTTGGGGAAGGCAGATTGAACCCCTGAAACCACAGAACTCACACTGTGTGTCCCTGGACTGGCCGCTGTCACTTCCTTCGTTCAACGAACAGATCTGGGGCTGGGGTGCTGGGGTCAAGAGCCTCCTTCTCCACTGTAGCTTGGCAAGGGACTGTCACCTCTCTGAGCCTCTGTTCCCTCATCTGTAAAATGGGGATGACAACAGTGCTTTCATAGAGTTTTTAGGATTTAATGAGAGAACAAGGCCCTGGGTAAAGGGGGCTGTTCCTTTTGCTCTCCACGACCCCTTCCCACCTCCCCCCTCTGCTCTAGGGAGATCCCTGCCTGGTCTCCCCAGAAGCCCAGCCCTGCTGGTTGTTTGGGGGCTGAGCAGGGCGAATGGCTAAGGCCACAGCTGGAACCAGCAGGATACAGACTCTGTGACCTTGGACAAGTCACTGGCCCTCTCCAGGCCTGTTTCCCCATCTGTGGAAGTCAGGAATTATATAGGAAAAGCTGAGACAGCAGTGCCTGTACATTTATGGAGCACTTACTGTATGCTCCATTCTTCACCTGCTTCTCAACAATTCTAGGGGGCACCCAGGTCATCGACAGCCCACTGTCTAGCCAGCGAGGCTCAGAGAGCTGGGGGACACGTCCACAGGCACACAGCTAGGAGTAGTGGTGCTGGCTTGAGGCCTGCTCTCCTGTACGAGTAGCTTCCTCCCCTCGGGGTGCGAGGCCGACTCTGGAGGGGCTTCCGTTCCTGCTCCAACCCTCCCCACCTCCCTTCCAGCCTCCGTGGGGAGGGGCTCCCCTGGAGGAGCGGCTGCCGTCCCAGCTCCACTGAACTCAGCACAAGGGTAGTGACAGGGCCGAAACTCCCTCTCCACCGAGTCGGCAGGTCTGATGGAAAAACACCCCAGAGCCGGCCCGGGTCGGGAGAGTGTTCTGGGAGCTGCTTCGGTTCTCTGGGGCCACAGCCAAACGGCCACAGAAATGAGGTTCGGCTCCGTCAGCAATCTGAGCCCCTATCGTGTGCCTGGCACGGAGCAAGGCCCTGGGGTCGGGTGGAAGAAGTGGGAGGACTCAGCCCAGATCACAGAAGCCCATGTTTACGGGGGACTTACTAGGACTCTCCTTCAATCCTCACCGCCTCGAGCGATCAGTGCTCTTAGGAGCCCCAAGTGACAGATCTGGAAAATGAGGTCCAGAGAAGGAAAGTGATTTGCCTGAGGCCACACAGTTAGTCGGTGTTGGCGCTGAGAATCAGAATTCTTTTCTTTGAATCAGACATGTTATTTTTAGATATTGACCTTCTAAAGACAAAATAATGCTTTTGGTCTCCAGGCATATCTGGCTTACTATTCATGAACATGCCTCAGTTGTCTCTCCTGTTCATTAGAGTTTGTCTAGTATCTTCCCCCAACATTTTCATCAAAAGCTTTTATGGTACTTATATTTACCTGTGTCTTTTATACTTTATTCAATATTGATACAGCCTTTGAACTGTCGCATTATGTCCATTTACATTTAGTATGAGTACTAATCCATTTATATGTATTTTTCCTCTATTTTTTGCGATTAATCCTGATGGTTTTATGCTTCTATCATCCTTTCTTCTTTTGGACTGACTCACTGTAAGTATTAAATTTATTTATTTTATTTTTATGTATTTATATAAATATATATTTATTTACTTAATTAATTTTTTTCAGTGTTCTAAGATTCATTGTTCATGCACCACACCCAGTGTTCATGCAATATGTACCCGCCTCAATACCCACCACCAGGCTCTCCCATATTCCTATCTCTGGCACTCGGCCCCGTTTGGAATCTCCAAACCCAGCCGACTCCTGCAGCCACTCCCGCGGCCCTCCTCCCGAAGGAGGAAGGTGAGTCTCCCTGGATCTGCTGTTTGTGGGGTCCCCGCTCAAAGCGTAGTGGCCCAACTGTGCTTCAGATCATGGTGTAAGGTAACCCTGAGCTGCGAACCCCTCCTGGGCTCTCTTAGCTGGCTTCCCCACTCTGATACCTGGGAGCTGTGCCACACTTACACAACCCCCCTATCTTTTTGTGACCCAGTGGGTCCTGAGGCCACACTCCCCACAAGGGCTCCACCCCCCGCTTAGCCTCTGTAGCGACGTCTATCAGTGGAGCAGACTTCTAGAAGTTCCAATTTTGTGCTCCGCTGCTCTACCGCTTGCCGGGAGCCAGCCCCTCCCCCGAGGTCTCTCTTCCCGTCGCCTCAGAATCAATTGGTCGCTTTTCTGTTCCTAGAATTGTTGCTCTACTTCTCTTTGATCTCCTGTTGGGTTTGTAGGTGTTCAGAATGTTTTGATAACTATCTAGCTGAACTCCTGGGACCTGATGATATTTCAGTCTCCTATCACTATGCCATCTTACTCCTCCCTCCCAGTTCCCTAGATCTTATATTTAGCTGTCCCTAGTCCTCGTTTCCTTCTTTTATTACTGGTACATCATAAAATAGGGAGAAAGTACTAGTGTACAATTTGTAAGAGCTTACGTCCACTCAGATTTGGACATGTTTATGCTGAAGGGAAACACAAATTATTTGCTCTTGACATCAGAAGCAGACTAAATTAACCAAAGCCCTTACTAAAAGTCTTGTGTTGGTATTTATTTTAGATGAGCACATTCTTGTCCTGAGACAAAATCAGGATCCCTTATAAAGGAAGAAGAGGACATGGAGGAAGGGGTAAGCAATAGCTATAATCTCCACTAACATATTATTGAGTCCTTATTTTTTGTATGCATGAGGATTCCTCAGACGTGCAGTACACATGCATACAATATGCTCAGTAAATGTGGATAAAATCAGAAAATTAAAGTGCAATGGGTAGGTAAGAAAAGTTCCCAATTCAATGTGGATTTTTCTTTAAATACTCCAAGATGTATGCTTTTTGTGTGCTTAGGAGAGTCTCCTGTCTGTATCAAGGATCACTCAGAGATGGGTGCTTAACAATGCTGCTTTGGGGTCATTCTGATCACGAGGGTGAATGGGTGTGAATGTTATCAGGTTCTTGCAGGAATCCGGGCATTTTTGGTGCTATGAAACAGTTACTCTAAAAGTCCCCATGTCATTGCTGCATTTGGATATAGGGCTATAATTCAGGGTTTCAGATAAAAGACTCTCTTACCCTGTCTGCAACATCATAGACCCGCTCAGATTTTGATAACATGTTTGAAAGACACTGTTTCTTTTCCTACACTTCTAAGAATTATATGCCTACCCAAAATATCTTTCATGGCATGATTTTACAGCTCAATGAATTTTCACAAATTGTGTCATCATCCCCTAAATTACAAAACAAAGGCAACCCCCCCCCCACAAAACACATGACTGGAACCCAGCACCCCCAAAAGTCCCATCGGGCCCCCTTCCCATCATAAAACTGACCCCTAAAAGTAACCATAGTCAACCACTTCCAATGAAGGAAATCTTGATTCCTTTTGTGCCTGCCTTCCTTTGCTCTATGTTTTGTGAGATTCACCATGTTGTTGTATGTTTATAAGGATCATTCTTCCCTAGGAAGGAATAGCGCATGGTTGTTGAAATGTGCTAGAATTTGTTTACATGTTCCCCTATTATGAGGGTTTAAGAAGTTAAGAGGAATGCTTCTGTGTATGTTCCTGATGGAAATGTCTTCTGGGAAACATATGTGTGCATTTCTGTCGGGTATTTCTCCACCTGAGGAAGCACTAGCGCATAGCGGATGCTTATATTCACCACCATGGATCCTGACTAAGGGTTTTCCACATCTTATGCTCATGGATACCATGGAAGAGAGTTTGGTTGCTCCCCAGCCTCAGCCACATTTGGTATTTTCTGACTTTTTCATTTTCGCTATTCTGTGGAATATGTAAAAAGCACATCGAAAGTTCTGATGCTTCCAGTCATCTCACACACTCTTAAGATTTGGCAACAAAAAGAAAGGCAATATGACCAACCTCTGTCCGTGCTGGGGTTATGCCTTAGTGTCTGGCCCCAAACAAATAAGAATGAGGAGGGATTTTACTGGAATTTAATAGCATTCTCTGCACAAGCTCTGGAAATGCCCAAATCCTAGGGGCATTTCAAATTGGTTACCGTGACAAATAAGAGTTCGTAGCACCAGTCTGGTGTCCAGGACCTTTTTCACAACTATTCTTCAAGCTGGGCTCCAGTCATGCACGAGCCGTCCCATTAATGTACTCAGAGGTCATCTGTGCCCTCGGAGCTTCCCAGAGGACCAGGTGGCAGGGCAGATGGGGGGATCCCACCAAATGCCAACTCAAGATTGTCTTTGCCTGGGATAGAAATGTTACTTTCTTGATTTTTTTTCCTTAACCAGTCTAGCTCAGAAATGAAAACCCAGTCATGTCCTTTATCCTTTCCTTGGAGGATTGGAAGGATAGTCTCTTGCCAACCGGTGCCTGATCCGAGAGGCGCTCAAATATGGGAGTATCGATTACAAACTTTTGGTATGGGGCCTTTTCTTCAGCGGTGATTTTTCCTCATTAAGAGTTTTGTAATTGCCAACCAAGATGCGCTTGACAGGTACCTCCTCCAAGAACAACTCATTCGTTTTGGTGTGTACAAGTGTCCTCTACTCTTGCTTACAAGTTCCCTTGTCTTGAGCACTGTTTCCCATCCTATTTTCTTTTTTTTTTAATTAATTTTTTTATTTTATTTTTTCAGTGTTCCAAGAGTCATTGTTTATGCACCACACCCAGCGCTCCATGCAATATGTGCCCTCCTTAATACCCACCAGGCTCATCTATCCCTCCCTCCCCTCCAAAACCCTCAGTTTGTTTCTCATAGTCCACAGTCTCTCATGCTTCATCTCCCCCTCCAATGTACCCCACTTCACTTTTCCTTTCCTTCTCCCAATGTCCTCCATATTTTTCCTTATGCTCCACATGTAAGTGAAACCATATGATAATTGACTCTCTCCACTTGACTTATTTCACTCAACATAATCTCTTCCAGTCCTGTCCATGTTGATATAAAAGTTGAGTATTCATCCTTTCTGTTGGAGGCATAATATTCCATTGTGTATCTAAGCCATATCTTCTTTATCCATTCGTCTGTTGAAGGGCATCTTGGCTCTTTCCACAGTCTGGCGATTGTGGACATTGCTGCTATGAACATTGGGGTACATGTGGCCCTTCTTTGTACTATATACTGTTTTCCAAAGTGGCTGTACCAACTTGCATTCCCACCAACAGTGTAAGAGGGTTCCCCTTTCTCCATGTCCTCTCCAACATTTATTGTTTCCTGTCTTGTTGATTTTGGTCATTCTAACTGGTGTAAGGTGGGATCTCAGTGTGGTTTTGATTTGAATTTCCCTGATAGCTAGTGATGATGAACATTTTTTCACGTGTCTGTTAGCCATTTGTATGTCTTCTTTGGAGAAGTATCTGTTTGTGTCTTCTGCCCATTTTTTAACTGGGTCATTTGTTTTTTCAGTGTTGAGTTTGAGGAGTTCTTTATAGATCTTGGATATCAGCCCTCTGTCTGTGGTGTCATTTGCAAATATCTTCTCCCATTCCGTGGGTTGCCTCTTTGTTTTGTTGACTGTTTCTTTTGCTGTGCAGAAACTTTTTATCTTGATGAAGCCCCAAAAGTTCATTTTCACTTTTGTTTCCTTTGCCTTTGGAGACATGTCTTGAAAGAAGTTGCTGTGGCCGGTGTCAAAGAGGTTACTGCCTCTGTTCTCCTCTAGGATTTTGATAGATTCCTGCCTCACTTTGAGGTCTTTCGTCCATTTCGAGTTTATCTTTGTGTACGGTGTAAGGAAATGGTCGAGTTTCATTTAAGTAGGCTCCATACCCAGTGTGGGGCTTGAGCTCATGATCTCGAGATCAAGAGTTGCCTGGTCTACCAACTGAGGCTGACAGATGCCCTTCCCATCTGATTTTCTATAGTCAACAGGAGAACAAAAGGACAGATGGGGCATAGCATGACCTGACCCTCAAGGCTGTTGCTTTTCTGTGACTAGAGGTGGCCTCAAGAGAAAGAAAGAAAAAAAATATTCATAGTCTGGGTCAGTCACTTGCTGAGAAAGAAAGATCTAGATGATAAAAATGGTGGTTCTTCCTTGTGGGCTTTCATCTGAGGTACCACCCCAGTCCCAGCTCCAGCTCAGTGGTGGGAGTGAGGACTGAGAGTGTGGTGAAGGAAAAGAACTGTGCCCGTTTTTCTACAAGCAGCCGCACTCCCTTTAGATGATACAGGTTTGGGTCATGGGGCCAGGGACGTGGGCCTATGTGTGAGTTGTATGGTGCGATTGTGTGTGCAGGTATGTCTTTCCCACACAACTGTATCCCCCTTATTGCAGCAAAATTGCGAGTGTCCACTTTTTCAGTTAAAAAAAACACTCATCACCATTGCTTCACGGACGTATGTGTGTGTCCTCTTTCTATCCTAATTGGCTGCACTGTGATGCCATTCTGACATCATCCACCCAGAGTTACAGTGAGATCCCACAAGTTAAGGGCCAAGTGCTCCACGTGACTGCCCTTTCTTCAGACAGCAGCCACATGTTGGAAGTCCCAAGGCTACCTGCACTTCCAAAAGACCAGCTACAAATTCAGGGGTTCCCATGACCCACTCAGGTTTGATAGTTTGTTATAAATGATTCATGGGACGTCTATGAATGTCCTATGAATGGGAACATAAGACCTATACTGAAAGTGCTATACTGAAGGTTACAACTTAATAAAGGACACACACAGTGCCAGGTCTAGGAAGGTCCTGGTTTCCACACCCTTTCTGGGTGCAGTCAGATCATGTTACCTTCCCAGCACATCAGGGTGCTCGCCAATGAAAAAAACATCACTGATCTTCCCTGTTCAAAATTTTTGTTGGGGTGTCATTTGGTAGACACAGTTGAAAAAGGCGTGGCTATATGATTGTAGTCAATGTCAGCCTGCTCTCCCCTCTCCCAGTCTTGGACCACAGTTACCTTATAGAAAAACGATCAAAAAACCTGTCTGAGAATCTGCAGTTGAGATAGCATTTCTATAACAGATACAGAACGCTTATCCATATGAATATACCTAATATTTGGAGGAACAAGTGTGGGGTGCAGATATTAGGTTTTCAGCTCAACTGTATTTCCCAATGTGTTTGATTCTCCATATCAGTGTTGTACTCACAATGCAGGGGTGGACATTTTCAGGTAGACATGGCCTGAAAAATAAAAGTGGAAAGTTGCTGTCATATTACTAGAGTGACTTGCCATCACTAATAATTAGCCCAGTGCATCATTTTGCTACATGAGCAGAATGTGTCCTGGGGTCACACAGGTTTGCAGGCTTCCATTTGAGATTAGCAGGTTCCAAAAGAAGGAGTCGTCTCAGCAACCTATGGCTAAGCCCCGTCAGGCATCCGACATCATTGAGCTAAGGGTCTTTTCTGAAAGAATGTGGGGTCTCATTGCACAATGCATGTGTTCGTTCCTTATCCTCCAGCTGTTAGTGCCCCTTCTCTGCATTTGTGCAGAACTAATGGGCCATTTCTACCTCCTGGTGATAGAAGTGTATTCACTCTTAACCCCACCTTTGCCAGAGGAAGTGACAGCACAGTCCAGAGTCACGAACTTCTCTCATCATCTTCCCCCCCGGGAAGAATTGCACAGTCCCTCCTGCATCCTCTGCTCCCCTCTCCCCCAGGTCCACCAGACCAGAAGAAGGGTCTATCTAGTGGGGACACACTCTCGGTGCCCCTCATGGACTGCGAGCAAACACTTGTGAAGCTGTGTGACCCAGCCCACCACGCTTGCATCGCCCTCTGTTTCAGACAACCGATGCTTTCATTGCCCATTCCGACTTTCTCTCAGACCACTGCTCCTTCCAAGAGAATGGAACTCGGCAGTCTAAATTAGTGCGGGAGCTTCATGCCGATTCTCTTGTCGTCCTCGGAGCCTTTACATCCACCAGCTGGTACAGACAGTCGATCCAGAGTCAGGGCCTGTTCCCGTTCGGGTGCATGGATATTGGTCCACTGCAATCCACTTGTGAGTCTTCCCCGCCCGGAGACCATGTCCTAGCCATCTGCAGTTTCTGTCTCTCTGGTAGGCAGACAGAACAGTTCCTGTGGGCATCTTGTGCCTCAAAGGACGCCAGAGGGCTCTGTCGAGAGTTAGCCCATCTCTGCTTTACTGCAGTCCATGGACCAACGTGGCCACCTCCAGCAAGCACAGTAGTCCGTACACTTGGCGATTCCAATCACCATACAAATCTAGAAGGGGGTTCTTCTGATAAGCATTGGCAGGTCTTACTTTAATGCATTCTTCAGCTTTCCATGGTGAGTGCCATAGCGCCAAGCCCCATTTGGGCTTCCTTCTGGTAGGCCAGTGTTCCACTGTGCTTCTGCCTGACTGTAGGCATAGGCTATTGGTCAGGACCCACAAGAGTGTCAAAACCCAAACATCGGGGTAAACAGCATTCAATCTATCCCAGGGAGTTGATTTGTTTTTACCTTCTTGTTTGTTTTTTTTTTTTTTTAAGATTTTATTTATTTGACAGAGAGAGAGAGAGATCACAAGCAGGCAGAGAGGCAGGCAGAGAGAGAGGGGGAAGCAGGCTTCCTGCTGAGCAGAGAGCTCCATGTGGGGCTCGATCCCAGGACCCTGAGATCATGACCTGAGCCGAAGGCAGAGGCTTTAACCCACTGAGCTAACCAGGTGCCCCAATTTATTTTTACCTTCTTGATCAGAGTGGTGGTATTCTAAACAGGAAACTCTCCATTCACCCCAAAACTGCCATCCAAAAGCCAAGTATCTCTGTGTTGGTCAATCAGGAGCTGGTATAGGGCACCGACTGGGGGCATCAGAATCAGTCGGCTCCTGAGATGTGGTCCCGAAGTCAGTTCTAAGGAAACAGGCTGTACCTACTCACGGATATGCTGAGTAAGCATTTGTTCTTCTCTTGTCACTTGCCCCATGCACAAACCATTTCCATTTTATTTTGGAACTCTTCTGGTCTTTGCCCTCCATGTTTCTCTAACAACACCAAAGATATGATGATATTTTCCGTTTGAGGATTCTTCTATGGCCTTCAGTTGCAAGGGCAGAGTCAATGTCCTAGTCAATGTCCAGAGCAAGCCAGACATTGTTCCTCAAATGGAAATTCTCTAGTTCCTGGTTCCCGCAGTTGTCACTGGGAGGGGCTCTTAGGAATTTGCCATAAGCCCCAGTCCACACTCTACTCAGGGTTCTTGCACAGGGACTTTGTACCAACACTCCACCTCCTTATTTTCCCACTGTGTGGGTACTGGCATTCTTACTGATGCCCATTTAGCATGTCCAATCACAAGGCTTGAAGTGTGGATTTATGTGCCTTCTGTTTTACAATCCTGGGTGGGGGAAATATTCGCCAGTCAGACACACTATCCATCCCCATAAAACTTCTAGGTAGGGGCGCCTGGGTGGCTCAGTGGGTTAATGCCTCTGCCTTTGGCTCAGGTTATGATCTCAGGGTCCTGGGATCGAGCCCTGCATCAGGCTCTCTGCTGAGCAGGGAGCCTGCTTCCCCCTCTCCCTCTCTCTGCCTACCTTTCTGCCTACTTGTGATCTCTCTCTCTCTCTGAAATAAATCAAATCTTGAAAAAATAAAATAAAATTCCTTTAAAAAAAAGAATACTTTCAGGTAAAATAGGCACAAAGCCTGCATAAACATTCCAGTTGTCATCCAAACTTTTCACCATAATCTTTTTTTTTCTTTAAAGATTTTATTTATTTGACAGAGAGATCACAGGTAGGCAGAGAGGCAGGCAGAGAGAGAGGGGGAAGCAGGCTCCCTGCTGAGGAGAGAGCCCGATGTGGGGCTCGATCCCAGGACTCTGATTCATGACCTGAGCTGAAGGCAGAGGCTTTAACCCACTGAGCCACTCAGGCACCCATCACCATAATCTTATCAATTCTTGCATTTCTAGATTCTCCCAATTTAACTGTAGGCTTCATTTAGGGTCTTACCAACAGATTTTGGTATGGCAGACTTCCTGGGGTTCCCCTTGTCAGAGAGTTCTAGAAACCTCTTCTCCACCCTTCGACCATTCCACCTGGTCACGGGCACAAGGCTTTGGGTGCCCAGCAGCAGGT
>CM052808.1:14219271-14352466 GCA_028533885.1 Nasua narica | reverse complement strand
TGGGTTTTGAGCCATTGTCTCAGGTCAGCACCTCCTTAGGGTGCCACCTGTCTCCTCGCAGCAACCTTGGGGCAGGAGGATGCGGGTAAGGGAGTGAAGGAAAGAAAGGGCTTGGGCACGATCTCCTAGCCCGGTGATCAGAGATCTCTAGCCCCAGGGAGGCACGTGTATCCGCTGCCTCAGAGCCATCCCTCATCAGCGCCGAGCGAGTCTCTTAATCTCTCCAAATGTCAGTGCCCCGAGCCATAAAATATAGATCACAAGCCCCTACTCTGCCCACCCCAGTGTGCAGACGTGAGCATCACAAGAAGTCACAGATTTTTCCCCACGAGCTCTAAAACATGCTCATGTACATTCCATCCTAGTGCCCCCTCTGGAGGAGAGCAGTACTGCATTTCTTGCTGCTGCTTCCGGACATCTCCTATTTGAACACTTATGTGGGTAGAACTTATAAAGCATCGATCCTTTTTCTCCAGGCTTTGTACTTACTTATTTTTAGCTTCATGACACCGATAAGCATATCCTAATAACAGTTCCATATCCCAGAGCAGGAAACTGAGAAACAAAAAAAAGGCTGATCAAGCTCTGCAGGTACACGCGCCTTTCAAATGGGCTTGGACTTGAGAACATCAGGCACCTATATCCATGCTCTCAGTCCCTGGGTTGTGCTGACTTTCTACTTGCCTCATCTAAAGAAAGTTGTTATTCCCATATAGACTCGGTCTTTGGGGTATTTCAGGTTCACACCAAACTGCAAGATCCATCTTCCTGAGACCTACTTGGATTCAGGGGGCTCCCCAGGCAACTAGTGATAAGGAGAGCCAAAGATTGATCTGGGGTGTGTTACGAATACTTTTGCCGGCAAGACATAAGTAACCATCCCTATTGTGCATCCCATACCTTGCTTTCCCAGTACCTTGCTTCAGGAATACAAAAAGATAATTCAAACGAAAGATACACAGGGGGAGTGATCTTCAGTGAAGAAAATATATCTGTGAGTCCCCATAGGCAAAATGGGCTCTGGCCACACGGGGTCCCCTACAAACTACTCCATTGACCTCACTGTGGGAATTCCATCATTAAGTTGACTCGAGAAATTATTGTACAGTTGGCCATTGAACAACATAAGGGTTAGGGATGCCGACCTCCCGTGTGGTCAACAACCCAAGTATAACTTCTGACTCTCCAAAAAGTTAACTAATACCCTACTGTTGACCAGAAGCCTTATCATTGACATAAACAGTCAACTAACACCTATTTTGTATGTTATTTGTATTATGTACTGTATTCTTACAATAAAGTAAGCTAGAGAAAAGGTAATTGAGAAAAAATCATAAAGAAGAGAAAATATATTTACAGTACTATACTGTATCAAAAAAAAAACCCCAAAACCGGGGAGCCTGTGTAGCTCAGTGGGTGAATCATCTGCCTTCGGCTCAGGTCATGATTCCAGAGTTCTGGGATCGAGTCTCACATTGGGCTCTCTGCTCAGCGGAGAGGCTGCTTCTCCTGCTCCCTCTGCCCCTCCCCCCTGCTTGTGCTCATTCTCTCTCTCTCAAAAAAAAAAAAAAAAAAAAAGAAACCAACCATGAATAACTGGACCCTCACAGTTCAAACCTGTGTTGTTCAAGGGTCAACTGTAGTTTATTTGATGCGTCATGTTGATAGACAAACTATACAAATGTTTAAAAAAAAAACTATAAAAATGCTAAGTCATATTCTTTTTTATCCAGATTTAATTCACATCTCAAATTGATCTTTTTTTAAATGTACAGTTTGGTGGGTTTTAGTATCTTTGGGTTTTGCAATCATGTCTAATCCCAGTACATTTCTATCACCCCAAAAGGGAACCCCATATCTATTATAACTCAATATCATTCTGTCTGCCCTATAACCCCCAGTACTGGCTCATTCTGCCTCTATGGATTTTCCTATTCTGGACATTTTATGTAAATGTCATAATGATATGTTGCCTTTTGTGTCTCTTTTCAGTAAGCAAAATGTATTCAAGTTTCATCCAACTTGTAGCATATATCTGTGCTTCACCCTTGAAATAGCAAATATCCGTTGTATGGATAGAGTATGTTTGTATTTCCACCCATCAGTTGATGGACAGGTGGGTTGTTTCCACATTTGGGCTATTATGAATATTATGAATAGTGTTGCCAAAATACTCATATACAAGTTTTCTTATTTCTCCTGGGTGCATACACCTTCTGGGTCATACAGTAACTCTGTGTTTAACTCTTTGAGAAGCTTGCAAACTATTTTCCTTTTTATATTTACACCAGTAATGTATAAAGGTTTCGACTTTTCTACATCATTGCCAAAACTTGTTTGTTTGTTTGTTTTTAATTATATCCATATTAGTGAGGCATGGTATCTCATGTGGTTTTAATTTTCATCTTCCTAATGGCTAATGATTTTGAACATGTTTTTATGTGATTATCGAGAATTGCTCCTGTTTGGAGCAATATCCAAATCTTTTGTTTGTTTTAAAAATTTGGTTATTTGACATTTTATTGAGTTGCCAGTGTTATTTATATATTCTGGGTAAGAGGCCTTATCAGATGCATGATTTCCAAATATCTCCTTCCATTCTCTAGGCTGTATTAGACCTTTCTTGGTGGTGGTCTTTGAAGCATGAAAGAATTTAATTTTGATAAAGTCCTATTACTTTTCCTTTTGTGGCTTGTGCTTTGGGCACCATATGTAAGAATTCACAGCCAAATCCAAGTGCATGAAGATTTTTATCCCCATTGAAGATTTATTTAACTTTTTTCTTTGGAGATTTATATAGTTTAGCTCTTACATATAAGTCTTTGATCTATTTTTGATTTAAAGTCTATTTGGTCTGATTCTAGCATAGCCACTCCTGCTCTTATTATTTGTGTAGAATATCTTTTTCCACCCTTTCATTTTCAACCTGGATTGAATTCACTGATCCAAAGGCACAGAGTGGATGGATGGATTTAAAAAGCAAGGCACAACCATATGATGCCTGATGAGAGACTCACTCCAGCTTTAAGGATACACACGGTCTTAAATGAAGGGATGGAAAAAGATATCTCATGCAAGTGGAAACCAAAAACAGTGGGGAGTGCTATATATTCACCAGACAAAATAGGCTTTAAACTGATGAGAACAGACACTACTTGCTCAGAGTCAAAAGGCTGCGAAGCAATAGACAAAATAAAGTTGAAGCCAAAAATGTTAACAAGAGACAAAGACATTATACAATGAGTAAGGGTCAATTTATAAAGAAGATATAATAGCTTTAAATATACACACATCCAACATCAGGACCGAAATATATATTAAGCAAATATTAACAGATCTGAAGGGAGAAATAGATAATAAAAAATAGTAGGGGACCTCAATACCTCGGATAGATCATCCAGACAAAAAATCAACAAGGAAAAATTGGACTTGAACATACTTTAGACTACATGGACCTAACAGCCACTTATAGAATATTCCATCCCAACAGAAGCCGAATACATGTTCTTCCCAAGTGGACACAGAACATTATCCAGGATAGACTATGGGATAAGATAAAAAAAACAAGTCTTCACAAAGTTAAGAAGATCAAAATCATACCAAGTATCCTTTCTGACCACAATGATGCAAAACTAGTTTGAAAACAACAAGAAGAAAGCAGGGGAAATCTGAAAATGTGCAGAACTAAAACAACACACTCTTGAACAACCAATAGATCAGAGAATAAAGCAAGGGGCATCTGGTTGGGCTCAGTCTGAAGAGCATGAGGCTCTTGATCCCAAGGTCATGAGTGTGAGCCCCGCACTGGATGTAGAGATTATTTAAAATGAATAAATAAATTAAAACCTAAAACAAAGAAGAAAACAGAATTCAAACCATCTAACTTTATTATCTCAAGCGAACTAAGACCAAAGTTAGCAGAAGGAAGGAAAGAATAAAGATCAGAATGGAAATAAAAGACACAGAGACCAGAAGAACAATAAAAAGGATCAATGAAACTAAGAGCTGGTTTGTCAAAAGGATAAAAGAGGGGCACCTGGCTGGCTCAGTCAGTAGAGCATGTGACTAATGATCTTGAAGTCATGAGTTTGAGCCCCATGTTGGGTGTAGAGATTACATATATAAGCAAATAAACTTATATATATATATATATTATTAATACAATATATATAAATATATATTATATAATATTATATAATATATATTATTATATATATATATATATATATATATATATATATATATATATATAACCTCAGTGGCACAATCGGTTAAGCATCCAACTCTTGGTTTTGGCTCAGGTCATGATCTCAGGGTGGTGAGATCAATCCCTGTGTCAGGCTCTGTGCCAGGCTCTGAGCTCACTATAGAGTCTGCTTGATATTCTCTCTCCTCCCTCTGCCCCTCCCACTTATGCTCTCCCTCTTTCTAAAAACAAATCTTTAAAATGCATATATATTTTTGGGAGCACCTGGGTGGCTCAGTGGGTTAAAGCCTCTGCCTTCAGCTCAGGTCATGATCTCAGGGTCCTGGGATCGAGCCCCGCATGGGGCTCTCTCCTCAGCAGGAAGCCGGCTTCTCTGTCTGCTTGTGATCTCTCTCTCTGTCAAATAAATAAAATCTTATTAATTAATTAATTAATTAATTAATTAAATGTATATATATTTTTAAAAGATAAGACAAAACTGGCAAACCTTTAGCTACACTAAAGCAGAAAAAAAGATTTCAATAAATAAAATTAGGAATGAAAGATGAGATCTTACAACTGACACTACAGAAATGCACGTGATCAGAAAATACTGCTATAAACAATTAACTGCCATCAAACTGGATAACCTCAAAGAAATAGATAAGTTTTTAGAAGCATACAGCCTACCAACTGAATTGGTACATACAACCTACCTATTGAATCAAAAGGAATAGAAAAAATGAATAGGCACCAATGCATTACACACTAATACTCTATAATGAACAGTGGGGTCTGGCCCAAATGTCCCATACTGCTTATCACCTTTGAGTCACTCCATGTGTTGTTCCTTCTGCCTTCCAGGGTCAGCCACTTCCTAGCAATAGGTCCTGGGCAAGTATCTCAGGCTCATTGACCTCAACTATCTCATATACAGAATGGGAATCACATTGGTTTTAATGCTTACCTCCTAAGGTCATCATGAGGATCAGATGATGAGTGAAAGCATCATATAAACTGTACAAACTTTATAAACTATAGAGCATCATATAAACTGTATAAACTTTATAAAATGTAAAGTTCCGTGCCCACATGACCTAAGAGTATAAAACAATGGATGCCAGGAGATTAAGACAGGGAAGGAACTTATAAGATAGAAATAACTGGTATGCAAAAATGGTAGATGTGATTTTTGTTCTATATTCTGGTAAGAGAGGCTTTATAAAAGGACAAATGAATTAACAGAGCAACCCAGGGTAAGGGATAGGAAAGAAGATAATTAAGAAGGGCAGGCCTGGATGCCTCTGCATCCTCCGAAGTCTGGAGAGAAGAAAGCGCTTGCTTGTTACCCAGCAGAGAGTAATTCCTGCAAGTGAGCTACAGCAATTTTTACTTGACCCAGACAGATTCAAGTCTTGCCTCTGCCATTTTGACCTTAGGACTCAGTTTCCTCACCTGTAAAGTGGGCCTAATGGCACCAACTTCAAAGTATTGCTGAGACGCTTAAATTCATTCATTTTTTGTCACTAAAAAGATTTTTTTTAAGATTTTATTTATTTATTTATTTATTTGACAGAGAGAAAGAGATCACAAGTAGGAGGAGAGACAGGCAGAGGGAGAGGGGGAAGCAGGCTCCCTGCTGAACAGAGAGCCCGATGTGGGGCTCAATCCCAGGACCCTGAGATCATGACCTAAACTGGAAGCAGAGGCTTTAACACACTGAGCCACCCAGGCGCCCCTAAAAAGATTTTTTTTAAAGATTTTATTTAGTTGGCATAGAGAGAGCACAAGCAGGGGGAGCAGCAGACAGACGGAGAAGGAGAAGCAGACTCCCCACGGAGCAGGGAGCCCGATGCAGGACTCCGTCCCAGGACTCTGGGATCATGACCTGAGCCGAAGGCAGACGCTTAACCAACAGAGCCACCCAGGCGCCCTTCCAAAAGATTTCTTAATAACACGGCATTGGGTTATAACCCAAGTACGGAATAAATGTAGGTGAGTTTATATTGATATAAATAAATGAACAAACACACAAATGGGGGGAGAAGAGGCAAATTTTCCTTTAAAAGAATTCCAGGTAATAGATTCCCCACTTCGGGAGGTGAAGTTGAATCCTCCCCATCTCCTACCTCAAGGGTGGGCTGGATTTAGAACCAGCTTCTAAATAACAGAGGGAAACAGTGACCTAGTGCAGCAGACTGGCACCCACAACCTTAACCGAGTGACAAAAGTCAGCAGTAATGTCGTGGGACTCTCTCGCAGCCCCAGCTCTCCTGGGAGGAGAAGGCACAGAAGCACCTCACCTCGGTGGTATTCTTTCCACAAGTCCATGCTGCCCGCCGCCTCATGAGAAGACCATCAGCCAAACCCAAACTGAGGCTCATTCCGCAAAATAGCTGGCCAGTAAGTATCCTTCGGCAAAACTGCCAAGGTCGTGAAAAACAGGAGTGAGAAACTGTCCCAGCCCAGAAGACATTTGGTGAGCGGGACAACTAAGTGCAGCGTGATGTCCTGGGTTGGATCCTGCACCGGGCAAGGACATGAAAGGGGAAACTGGCAAAATGTTTAGCTCCTGGAACTAAAACGACATTGTTTTTTTCATTGTGTCAAGTGTCCCATGACTATGGGAGGTGATAACAATAGGGGATCTAGGAAGTGAGTCTACAGGAGCTCCCTGGGCCACCTCTGACTTTTCTGCATTTTTTTTTTTAAAGATCTTATTTATTTGACAGAGAGAGAGAGAGAGAGCAAGAGAGGGAACACAAGCAGGGGAAATGGGAGAGGGAGAAGCAGGCTTCCTGCCAAGCAGGGAGCCTGATGTAGGGCTCAATCCCAGGACCCTGGGATCATAACCTGAGCCGAAGGCAGACGCCCAACAACTGAGCCACCCAGGCGCCCTTAAAATTATTTCACAACAGTTTATTTCAAAGAAAATAAAAATAAAGAATCTTTATTGAGAGCACCTGTTTATGACTGTGACCTTGTTGGGACTGGGGACCCAACAGTGAGACAGATGTTGTCCCTCAACTGGAATCTACAATGAGTGAGGATCTAGGAACAGGTAAGGAAAATGTGATCTACAAAAAGGAATATTGGGGCGCCTGGGTGGATCAGTTAGTTAAGCATCTGCCTTTGGCTCAGGTCACGATCTCAGGGTCCTAGGATCAAGCCCCACGTCGGGCTCTGTGCTCAAGGGGGAGTCTGATTGTCCTTCTGGCCCTCCCCCCACTCCTGCTCTCTCTCTTATTCTCTCTCTCTCTCTCAAATAAATAAATCTTTAAAAAAATAAAATGGAATATTATTCAGCCATATGAGAAAAGGAAGCCCTGCCATTTGTGACAAGCGTCAAGCTCGAAGCCATCATGCGAAGCGAAGACGGAGAAAGACAAACACTGTATGAGCTCATTTACATGTGGAATCATAAATAAATGAAACGAAAAGAACTCTCAGAAACAGAGTAGACTGGTAGTTGCCGGGGTTAGTGGAGGTGAGGGAAAAAGAATGGGTGAAGGTAATCGAAGAGCACAAACTTTTGGTTATAAGATGAATGAATTCTGGGAATCCAAAGAACAGCCTGGTGACCATAGCTATCAACACATCTGACCCTTGAACAACATGGGTCTGGCCTGTGGGGCCAGTATTTTTAAAATAAATACTATATACAGTACTGTAAATGTTTTTTCTCCTCCTTATGATTTTCTCCTTTTTTTTTAAGATTTTTTTTGTCAGAGAGCACAAGCAGGGGGAGCAGCAAGTAGAAGGAGAAGCAGGTTCCCCGCTGAGCAAGGAGCCCAATGTGGGACTCGATCCCAGAACCTGAGCTGAAGGCAGGCGCTTCATGGACTGACCCACCCACGCCCCCCACATTAGTCCCTATGTTGCACGCTCTGGACTTGGCAGTTTATGCGAATCTGCTGATTTTATCCCTCCCAGAAAACTGGGATTGGCCCGGGCAGCCGGCCATCGGCAGCCCCTGCCCCCTCAGCAAACCTTTCAAGTCCACATTTCCAAAACCCAGTCTCCTCCCCATAGTTGTGGGTTCCCCACACCTGCTCCATACCTATGATTTCAACGAGTAGCAGAAATCTAATTTTTGCTAACACAAAAGAGAAGAAAAATCTTTCTGGCATTTTGTTGAGGGAGTTGGGATGAGGGTAGCTTTCAATTCCTAACCCCAAGCTCTGCTATTTTTTGCACATCCTGGGTATAAGGGGAACTTCACCTGGATCTAAAGAACAAAGCAGCAAAGAGAAGGTGTGTTTCCCTTTGTTCTTAGAAAAGAAAGAGCTCAGGGATGCCTGAGTGGCTCAGTGGGCTAAAGCCTCTGCCTTTAAAGCCTCTGCCTTGGGCTCAGGTCATGATCTCAGAGCCCCGCATGGGGCTTTCTGCTCAGCGGGGAGCCTGCTTCCCCCTCTCTCTCTGCCTACTTGTGATCTCTCTCCTCTCTTTCAAATAAATAAATAAAATCTTGAAAAGAAAAAAAGAAAAGAAAGTTCAGTTGGTTCTGGGCCTGACTTCAGGACTTCTCAGGCTCAGTCCAAGCCTCCCCCCCCCACCTTCCTGTCCAGGCATCAGCACCTTCTTACCCCCAGAAGTCCACACAATCCAGCTCCTGTAGGGGCGGGGGTCTCCTCTCCAAGCAGCAAGAAATGGGGGGGGGGGGGCAGAAACGCTCACACCGAGAGTCTGCCGGCGATCTGCAGAGGGCGCTTGGCTCCACACGCAGCCCTTTCCCCTGACAGCCTTAAGCAAAAAGGAAATTACAGTTACACGAATTCAGTTTCGGTTTCCCAAAGACACGAGCAGGAAGGAGAATTCAGTTTCGGTTTCCCAAAGACACGAGCCGGAAGGACTGGGGAGGAACAGCCTTGTGGGGCGATCGAACGCCGGAGGAAGGCTGGAATGAGCTCCGCAGCCCTTCAGCCTCTGGGGAAAGCCTGGCCGGCCTCCCAGGGCTCGGCAGAAACCCTGAGAATTTAGCCCGAGGGGCAGCCTGGGCTGGTAGAGATGGCGTTCTATGAGATCCCCTATTGCACCCCTGCAGACGAGATCTCCTATTGCACCCCTGCAGACGAGCTGTCTGCGTTCGTGGAGCAGAGCCTTCAGCCGAACGGGGACTGGAAGGAGGAAGTGAAGGATGCCAGGCAGAGAATTGAGCGTTTCTTCCGCGAACGGTGCTTCCGCGATGAGCTGGTTCTAGACCAGGAAGTCAGGGTGCTGAAGGTGGTGAAGGTGAGCGCCTGGGGTGAGCGCCTGGGGACTTAAGACTGACTTTGAATCCCTGCCCAAGTTACTTACAGACCGTGCGACCTTGGGGGAGGGGTCATTTCGTCTCTGGACTGCCCCCCCCCCGGCCCGCCCCCCCCCGCCCTTTAATCCGGATTTGTTGTAAGAAAGAAAGGAGATAAACACTGGGAAAGTGCTTTTGAGCTGTAAGTGATCCTACAAATCTGAGGGACGATGATAATGATCAGGATGAGGAGGATTATTTGGGATCCAGCTGATTGCCAGGGTGGCACGTGGAATGCAAATAACAGGTCTCTGATAAAGTGTACGCTTTTGTTTCCTGTTTAAGAAAACCGGTGGGGCCCCCTGGGTGACTCAGTTGGTTAAGCGCGGTGGGACTCATGGCTTCTGCTCAGGTCATGATCTCTGGGAGGGGAGATGGGGAAATAGAGCCCCACTGGGGCTCCACTCTCAGCATGGAGCCCTCCCTCTCCCTACCACCCTGCCCCTCCCCCGCCTCGTGCTTTCTCTTATGCTCTCTCGCTCTTGCTCTAGAATAATAGAATCTTAAAAAAAAAAAAAAAAAGACCTACTGCACCCTCCAAGTCATAATCTGTATTTTTCTCCTAAAATGGCATTATAGCTACATAATTATGTTTGAATCTACCTAGCAATTATGAGTACTTCATAGGTTAAACGGATTTTTAGGAGCTGACCATGTAATTCAACTTTTTTTTTTTGTAATTCAACTTTTAACATAGCACCCAAAATCAAAAGTGTCTTGATCATAGGTCTAGGTTTTGCCAATTCTGTTAGATGAAAGATACCTGTTAACCTTAAAAAAAAAAAAAAATTTAACAGCTAGTTATTTTATAACAAAGTGGCGACTCAGTACAGGCCAGCTCCCAAAAGATCACAGGCTCAAGTCCAACTCACAAAGGAGAGGAATTAAGGGAGAAGGAAGAGGAAGGCGCAGGGGTTGTTTTGAAGGGAAGTCCGTTCAGAGTGATGAGACTCTCTCATTGGCTGAGTTGCTGGGGTAAATTTCCTGTAGAAAATGCAATTCAGTGGTTTCCTGCTGGGGCCTGTGATTGATGTTTCTTTCCTGTTTACAATTCTGTTGGGGTCTGCAACCGACAATTCCTATAATTGGCGTTGGCACCCCTCCCCTTGCCGACCTCCCCCTCTGGCCTCAGACTCCGTTTTGTGAGGCTTCTCTTAATGTCCGTGTATCTAGTTACTTAAGTAAATCAAGCTTTCCCTGGGGGTAGTATTGTTAGGAGCTAATTGGACACTTGGGTAGTCAGGGCCAGGGTCCCCGGCAAGGAAACAGGGAGCCGGGACTGCTAAGACAAAACCGCGCCAGCCTCCTGTGTCACAGCTTAGACAAGACCACAATGGCATCCTGTCTAGCAGCCTCTGTAGGAGTGACTCTGACACAATATCCTGAAACAAAACAGTTAACCACAAAACAGGGGTCGCTAGCACAAGTTGAGACACTTGGTCTCCAAATGTCAGCCCAAACGACCATCAACACAGGAGCGATAACCGGATAGATGGGTGCATGATCGAAGCCTTAACTGGCACACCTCCGTAGCCAATCCACAGGGGGCCCACACTCTAGTCGTTCAAGATAGTTCTGCAAAAGAGTTTATAAAAACCCCTGAATTGGAACACCAAAACTGCCTCGCCAGGAGCTTTATTCTATCGCTCAGTAAACTTTGCTTTGCTGCCCACCACTCTTTGTCTAATCTACCTCTTCATTCTTCCAAGTGGCAGGACCAAGGACCGCAGGCACTAAGGGGACAAAAATCCTCTAACACTGGGGCTGCCAAAAGAAGAGTGTGCAGCCTTAAAGAATCTTTAGAGTTTTGTTTTGTTGTTGTCGTTTTTGTTTGTTTTTTAGAGAGAGCAGCAGGCTTGATCGATCCCATGATCCTGAGATCATGACTTGAGCCAAAATCAACAAGTCGGTGGCCCAACTGACTAAGCTGCCCAGGCACCCCCAAAGAATCTTTAAAGAGTTGAAGCCAAAGTTTCAGGAGTGTTATCAGCAAAGCACGAGCTTCCAAATGGAATTTCAAGAAATACAGGCTACTGTAGTTGCTTACAAAGATACTAACTTTGCGCTTCTGGGCTCTGACTCTTCCAAATACCTGAACTTCCTGGAGTGATTGCATGTATGCCTTTTGCTCTAGGGATTCCTTGAGCATCTTTGCTTTCAGGACCTAACAGCAAAAAAGGAATGTATGCTAAATTTATTCTGTGGATTTGAAAGTGCTGTGTTTCCGTTGGAGACCTGACATTTACATGACCTCAAATACCCATGTCTTGAAGTTCCCATTCCCTCCTTTATGGGTAGTATGGGTCAAGTGGAGACTATTTGGAGAAGAAGAAAAAAATCACTTTCCCTTTCCTCTCGTTCTCTCAATGATCTTTATTTCTGAAAGCTTAAATACTCCTGCAATAGCTATGTCCAACTATTATGAGCAAGATCAAAAATGCCTAGAGCCAGATATTTATGGAGTTTATAAACACCGTATTTGGATAAACATTGGTAAGCCAGCAATAGCATAAAAGGACACACATTGTAATCACTGTTTCTGTTTCTATATGAGGAGGAAGGAAGAGATTACATTGTGCATTGTACAGTTTTTTCTCTCTGCCTTCCTGGGACTTGTTTAAGTGCTAGATTTTCTAAGTTGCATCTAGTTTTCCTGGTTTCGTTTATCTCTATTGTGGTGAGAGTGCTGTAATTTTCTTGAGTTTGATGTATTGATTTCATTGGATTTCCTACCATGAGTGACCTGGAGAGTCTTCTAGGACCAGAAGGACTTTTGCAAAGTCCTCTCAGGCCTGATCACTGCCACCCACTGACATCTATATGCTTTCTTTTTCTCCTATTCTTTTTCCTCAGGTCAAGGAACCTGGTACCGAAATTAAGGTTACGTAGGAATCTGGGGTCAAAATTGCCTCATGATTTTTAAAATTTACACTAGTAATTGCTGGTGCCAGCCAAGAGGAAGTAAGATTCTTAAAAACTCACAAATTATAGCTGGAACACTGGACAGACATCAAAAAGCAAGTATTTGAGAACTCTGAACAGTAAACAATAAGCAGACAGATTGGGGACTGAAGTCAAAGCTCGAACAATCTATAACGATGATAGTGGAGCAAACTAGTAATATATGGAACAACAGGGGTGAATGTCAAAAGCACCGTACTAAGGGCGCCTGGGTGGCTCAGTCAGTTGAGTATCTGACTCTTGATCTCAGCCCAGGTCTTGAACTCGGGGTTGTGAGTTCAAGTCCTACACTGGGCTCCTAGTGTAGGAGCCTATTTAAAAGGGGGGGCGGGTACCTGGGTGGCTCAGCCGTTAATCCACTGCCTTCAGCTTGGGTCATGATCCCAGGGTCCTAGGATCGAGCCCCACATAGGGCTCCCTGCTCAGTGGGAAGCCTGTTTCTCCCTCTCCCATTCCCGCTGCTTGTATTCCCTCTCTCTCGCTGTGTCTCTCTCTGTCAAATAAATAAATAAAATCTTTAAAAAAAAAAAAACGCAAAACACTATGCTAAATGAAAACAAGCAGCTTTAAAAAGTCACATACGGGGGACTCCTGGGTGGCTCAGTCGGTTAAGCATCTGCCTTCAACTCAGATCATGATCTCAGGGCCCTGGGATCGAGCTCCACGTCAGGCTCTTTGCTCAGCAGGGAGTCTGCTGCTCCTTCTCCATCTGTGCTCTTTCTCTCTCAAATAAATAAAATCCTAAAAAAAAAAAAATGTCACGGGAGGAATAGACCTTAGTTTCATCTGGTCCCAGAAATTCAGCTAGATAGCTGTCAAATCATTATGAACACCTGTGAACTCAACCTGAGGGCTAAGAAAAGAGTAGCTGCGGAGTAAACCGTGGAGGGAAGGAGCCTCCATAAGCCAGTTACTGGAAAGGGATAGAGCAGTGTAGCACAAAACCTTTTAGAAGTCTGCAAATCTGCTCCAATGAGGGATGTTGCTGGGCAGCTAAGCAGGGGGCAGAACCCTTGCTGTGGTCTCAGTATCCTCAGGGTTGCAGGAAGACCACGGGTGCCCTAGTGGGGCAGAGCACTCAGGCATCAGAGCCTGGAAGCCGGCTGCAATCAGCGAGCCCAGGAGCGGGTTGCCATAAGCCTCGAACTACAGCACCGTCAGGTGACTGCTCCACAAGCCGGGGCCCAGCAAGTGGCAGAACAGGTGAGACACCCCTCTTCTTTTCCAGGGGAGGAGTGGTGCAGGAGCACGCTGCAAGAGTCTGCAGGGTTTGGAGACTTCGAAATCGGGTTGCGTGCCTGCGATAGAAACCCTTAGTTGCAGGCTGGGAGAGGGCAGTGTGGCCAGAGACCAGAGAGACAGGAGTGACTGACTGCTTTTCTCTGAGGGTGCACTGAGCAGAGGGACCCTGAGCTTTAGGCTCTGGGGCCAGAGACTGGGAGGCTGCCATTTTCATTCCTCTAAAGCTGCAAAGAAAGCCTTCAGGGAACAAAAGCCACATAGAGCAAACCAGAACAGATTATTTAGCGTGGCCTCCAGGCAAGGTGCAATTCCGCCTTCCTTCTGGGGCAAAGACACTCTGTAATCAACGCAACAAGCCCCTCCCCCAGAAGATCAGCAAGAACACCGGGCCAAGACCAAGTTCACCAATGAAAGAGCATGGCAAAACTCCAGCACTAGGGGAATATAGCACAAAGAAGTCACGGCTTCTCCCCTATGATTCTTTAGTCTTTCAATTTTAATTCTTTAAAATTTTCTTCACTTTCCTTTTTCAACTAATTTCTAATTTTATCAACTCTTTTTTTTAAATCTTTTTTAATTTTCATTTCTTCCAGTTACATTCTATCCTTTCAATGTATTTAATATTATTTTTGTATATATAAGTTTTTCTTTCTTTACAATTTAGGGATACAGTTTCTTCTAAAAGACCGGAATACACCCAGAATCTAGGGTATGTCTGTGTTGTATTCACCTGCCTGATCATATTTTCTCACTTTTTGTTTTGTTTTGGTTTTTTCCTTTCTTAAAAGTCTTTTTTAATTTCCATTTTCCCAGTTACATTCTATCCTTTCAATGTATTTAATATTATTTTTGTATATAGAAGTTTTTCTTTCTTTACAATTTTGAGATGTAGTTTCTTCTAACAAATTGACCAAAATACACTCAGGATATAGTGTATTGCTCTATTCTGTTTACCTGCCTAACTATATTCTCTCTCTCTCTCTTTTTCAGTTTTGGGACTCTTCTAATTTGTTTAGTGTATATTTCTCTGGGGTCAATGTTGCCATTTTAGTATTTGGTTCTCTCATTCATCTCTTCTTCTCTGGACAGAATGACAAGATGGAAAAACTCACCTCAAAAAAAAGAACAAGAGGCAGTACTGACCGCCAGGGACCTAATCAGTTTGGACATAAGATGTCGGAACTAGAATTCAGAATAACAATTATAAAGATACTAGCTGGGCTTGAAAAAAGCATAGAAGACACTAAATAATCCCTTTCTGGAGAAATAAAAGAACTAAAATGTAATCAAGTCAAAATAAAAAAGCTATTAATGAGATGTAATAAAAAATAGAGGCTCTAACTGCTAGGATAAATGAGACAGAAGAGAGAATTAGTGATATAGAAGACCAAATGATGGAAAACAAAGAAGCTGAGAAAAAAAGAGACAAGGGGAGAATTTGAGAGATAACTGATACCATAAAGTGAGACAATATTGATATAATTGGGATCCCAGAAGAAGAAAGAGAGAGAGGGGCAGAAGGTATATTGGAGCAAATTATAGCGGATGAAGGAAATAGGCATCCACATGCAGGAGACACAGAGAACCCCCCCTCAAAATCAATAAAATAAGTCAACACCCCAACATATAATAGTGAAACTTGCAAATCTCAGAGACAGAGAAAATCCTGAAAGCAGCTCAGGACAAGATGTCCGTAACCTATAGGGGTAGAAAAGTCAGATTGGCAGAAGACCTATCCACAGAGATCTGACAGGCCAGAAAGGACTGGCATAATACATTCAAAGTGCTCATTGAAAAAAAATACACAGTCAAGAATACTTCTTCTATCTAGGATGTCATTCAGAATGGAAGAAGAGATAAAAAGCTTCCAGGATAAACAGGAAGTAAAAGAATTTGCTATCACCAAACCAGCCTACAAGAAAGATTGAAAGGGATCCTTTAAGTGAAGGGAGAGCCCAAAAGTAACATAGACCAGAAAGAAACAGAGATAATATACAGAAACTGTGACTTTACAGGTAATACAATGGCACTAAATTCAGATCTTTCAATAGTTACTCTGTGAATAGTCCGAATGATCCAATCAAAAAACATGGGGTATCGGATTGGGTAAAAAAGTAAGATCCATTGATATGCTGTCTGCAAGAGAGTCATTTTATATTTTTTAAAGGTTTTATTTATTTGACAGAGAGAGAGAATGCACAAGCAGGGAGAGCACCAGGCAGAAGTAGAGGGAGAAGCAGGCACCCAGCAATCAATCCCAGGACCCTCAGATCAGGACCTGAGCTGAAAGCAGACACTTAATCGACTGAGCCACCCAAGGGTCCCAAGAGACTCATTTTAGACCCAAAGACTCTTCCAGATATAAAGTGGGGAAGTGGAAAACCATTTATCATGCTAATGGACATCAAAAGAAAGCTGGGGTGGCAATCCTTATATCAGATAAATTAGATTTTAAACCAAAGACTATAAATAAGAGATAAGGAAGGACCCTAAACATAATTAAAGGGTCTACCCTGCAAGAAGATCTAACAATTGTAAATATTTATGCCCCTAACCCAGAAGCTGTCTAGTGTATAAAACAATTCATAACAAAGTTAAAGAAACACATTGATAATAAATAATAGTAGGACACCCCACTTTAACTCCCCACTCACTGCAATGGACAGATCATCTAAGCAGGAGATCAACAAGGAAACAAGGGCTTTGAATGATACACTGGACCAGATGGACATCATAGATATATTCAGAACATTCCGCCCTAAAGCAACAGAATACACATTCTTCTCAAGTGTATATGGAACATTCTCCAGAATAGATCACATCCTGGGTCACAAATCAGGTCTCAGAACAGTGGCTGCCTTTCTACACTTTGGAGATAGAGGAAACAATTTCCGTTTTTCTCACTGAGATTTCTTTGACCAAATATTAGGAACACGTATTTTTCTAGTTCATTCTCTGTAAGTGCATCGGCAGTAGGTGGGGGAAAGGACCAGGCAAGAGGGAAATCATTTGCAAATGCACTAAAGGCAGGCAGGACTTTCCATCACCCTCAGTTTCCCTCTAATGGGGGAACTCCATCATCACCTTGTCCATGAATTTGGATGCTTGTCCATGACATCTAAATTCCTTTTCCAGCTTTTCTCTTATCCAGGAAGAAAGATTTATGATGCACCTTCCAAGGCTACAGCTCGGCCTCATTCTATGAACATGTATTCTACCGATGCACTAGGGTTTCCAGCATCCTTCATATACACACATGCACACACACAATGTCCAACAAATATGTTTGTGCCTACACACACAAAATGTATGTACAAAATATATATGTTAAAGTATGTCTGTCTAGGCCAGAGAGGTCCAGTAGACCTTTCCTAGTGATGGAAATGTTCATGAGCTGCCCATCACTCTCTGTGGGTGGCTATTGAGCACTTGGACCGAAGCTAGTATGGCTGAAAGACTATAAATTTCCCTTCATTCAAATGTAAATATCCACATGTGGCTCTTGGCTACCATATTGGACAGCATGGGTTTAGGCATCAAGCATCTCTGGAATGATATAGAAGAAGCCGGTAACTATGGGTGCCTCTGGCTTCACCCTGACCTCAAAGCTTCAGGCTCCAAGAGAAGTGAAGCTTCACCATTAATTTCCTCCCCAGGGTGGCTCCTCTGGAAAGGGGACGATGTTGAACTACATCTCTGATGTGGACTTGGTCTTGTTCTTGAGCTGCTTCTCCAGCTTCCAAGACCAGGCAAACCACCGTGAACTGATCATCAGCTTCATCAAGAAGAGACTGACCAAGTACAGCAGGAGTCTGGCCTACAGCATCACCATGGTCCCACGGAAAGAGACAACCAGGGTCCCCCGCTCCCTGTCCTTCCAGGTCCAGCTCAGGAAGAACAGTGAAGCCATTGGAGTGGATGTTCTCCCAGCCTATGATGCTCTGAGTAAAGACAATGATGGTTTGGGGCCAGAGAAACTAGTAGGGGCCCTTCACCAACCTGGCCTTGGGGGAGGTTTTGGAAAGTAGAAACGAGGGGAGAGAGAGTAGAGTTTGCTTTTATCTGGGGGGCTGCAACTAGAGCTGTATCTTGAAGTTAAGTCATTCCATAAACGTATGTGCTACCATGTCCCATGTTGGGGGGATAGGGGACTTCTGGATTCTCACCCAGTCCAAGGAAGAGACTCTTCTCTGACCCTCTGGGAAACACCATGGCAAGCAAGCACTTCAAGGTCTTTGGAGTTAGGATTAGATTGGAATCATTTTAAAAACCGGACTCTTAATGTCTTTTAATTTTAGCTTTAGGACTTACTAACTGTGATCTTGAGCAGGGTATCCTACACCTATAAGACTCAATGTATCAACCTGTTAAATGGGATAATATCAGGTTGAACCATAGGGAATTGACAATATTTGACCATGTTTGATCCACAAAAATGGCACTCCTTATGGTTCCGCTTAATTTTACCTGCTTCATGGAGCTATTCTAAGGATTCCATGAGCTTAGCCCAGTATCTGACACATGGTAAAGTCTTTGGTCATTGCAAGTTATTTAAAATCTCTGTGACTTTTGAGGGGGCTACCAAACTCGGTAAGCTTTCCCCTGTTCTGACATAAAATGGGGAAAAGAATACAGTAGTGAGGACTGCATGAGATCATTTACGAGCCCTCTAAACCTAGCAGTTTTTTCCCAGCTTCCTGTCCGCAAATGGGGGATTTTCTTAAACCAGGTCCTTTTCTCTCCTAGGAAATTTTTGCCGGGACTCTAAACCATCACCGGAAATCTATGAAGATTTAATAACCAGTGGTGCCCACCCTGGGGAGTTCTCGCCCAGCTTCACAGAGTTGCAACGGCATTTTGTGAAAAGTCGCCCC
The DNA here is from genome assembly GCA_028533885.1 of Nasua narica. Taxonomy (NCBI): domain Eukaryota; kingdom Metazoa; phylum Chordata; class Mammalia; order Carnivora; family Procyonidae; genus Nasua; species Nasua narica. The sequence goes on along the minus strand of CM052808.1, from coordinate 14,333,913 downwards.
GTTAAGCTAAAGAACCTCCTTCGGGGGGTGAAGCACTGGTACCTGCAGGTGCGGGGCTCAGAGGGGGCTGGGTGCTGGGCTGGGAGATGCAGAGACAAGAGGGAGGGCAGGTGTATGCTAACGTTTTTTTTTTTAAAGTTTTGTTTATTTATTGCGGGGGTGAGGGGTGGAGAGAGAGAGCACAAGCAAGCAGGGCGAGGGGCAGAGGGAGAAGCAGATTCCCCGCTGAGCAGGGAGCCTGCCATGGGCTGCATCCTGGGACATCAGGATCATGACCTGAGCCGAAGGCAGAGGCTCAACCGACTGAGCCACCCAGGTGCCCTTCCTTTTTATATATTCCTTTTTATATATCCCCCTGCTTGGAATAAGGGGGAAAGAGAATATTAAACTCCTGGCTGAGTGCAGAGCCCAAGGCAAGTCTCCATCTCCCAACCCTGAGATCATGACCTGAGCTAAGATCAAGAGTCAGATGCTTAACCCACTGAGCCACCCAGGAGCCCCGCCGATGTGATTTTCCACAGACTTCAGACCTCAGGTATTTCATATAACAGCAATGGGAAGAAAGCTACTGTTTACTGAGCATTAATTGTCTTCTAAGTGCTCTGTACGTTTTTTCTCAGTCTTTCCAACAGCCCTGTAAGGTAGGTATTATACATTAGCCCCATTTCAGGGATGAGAAAAGTGAGGCTCGAGGGCTAAAGTTGGGCTGAGATTTGAACACAAAGGTGCCCGACTTTGTGCTCTTAATCAACAAGGCTCGTTTTTATCAGAGTAACTTATTTCATAATAGTAATAGTTTTCATAATAATAATAATCACTTTTTCTGATTATTTGAATATTATATTGGGCTTGAGAAAAATTCAAGTAATGCAAAAAAAAAAAAAAAAGTATAAAAAGGAAGGTAAAATTCACACGAAATGCCTGAAATGACACCAAAAACATTTTTGGAGACTATGCCTTCATTCCTCTCTTTTTGTTCACTCCGCTCATGCCCAGAGCTTACGTAAGTGGAATCCCATGACGCCTACTCTTTCTGTAATCCACCCTTTGCAAAAATGCATTTGCTTACTGACATTTGGAGTTGAACTTTGGGGAGTTAACCTGTTAATGTATTTTGCATCTTTTTCCATTGGGTGTTTTGTTTTTCTCTTATCAGTTGTAAAAGCTTTTCGTAAATTATGTCGATATTTACTGCTATTTCTCATGTATTGCAATGTTTTCACCAATCGATCACTCCTCTGTGGACCTTAATTATAGTATCTCTGATAATATAATTTTTCTAATGTTTAAAAGACACAAAGTTGGAGGGGGCACCTGGGTGGCTCAGTCAGTTGAGGGTCAGACTCCTGATTTCAGCTCAGGTCATTGTCTTGGGTCCTGGGATCCAGCCCCCAGTCAGACTCCGAGCTCAGCAGGGAGTCTGCTGGAGGATTCTCTCTCTCTCTCTCTCTTTCCCTCTCCCTCCCTCCCTCCCTCCCCCTCTCCCTCTCCCTCTGCCCCTCCCCATGCTCACGCAATCTCTCTGTCTAATATGAATAAATAAATCTTTAAGTAAAATAAAATACACAAAGAGGGGCGCCTGGCTGGCTTAGTTGGAGGAGAGTACAACTCCTGATCTTGGGGTCTTAGGTTCAAGCCCCACGTTGGTTGTAGAGATTACTTAAAAACACACACAAATAGGGGCCCCTGGGTGGCGCAGTTGGTTGAGCGACTGCCTTCGGCTCAGGTCATGATCCCGGAGTCTCAGGATCGAGTCCCACATCGGGCTCCCAGCTCCAAGGGGAGTCCGCTTCTCACTCTGACCTTCTCCCTTCTCATGCTCTCTCTCACTCTCTCTCTTTCCTAATAAATAAATAAATAAAATCTTTAAAAAAAAAAAACGCACACACAAATAGGTCTGACTTTTCTAAGTTGTAGGTTTTCTATCTTGCCCACAGTGTATAGATGGTCTTTTAATTTTCTTCTGCTATGTTTCACATATCCTTTTACTCCATTAGTAAACCCTGTTGGTATTTGGTGCGACAGTGGGATCATCTTTATTTTCTTCTACATGGTGGACAAATTGTGTCAGCGTCATTCGTTGGATTACAGATTTTTTCCCATCTTCAATCACCCTTGTCAGTCTTTTTTTTTTTCCTAAAGGTTTATTTATTTACTTATTTGACAGAGAGAGAGAGAGATCACAAGTAGGCAGAGAGGCAGGCAGAGAGAGGGGAGAAGCAGGCTCCCCGCTGAGCAGAGAGCCCCACGCGGGGCTCGATCCCAGGACCCCGAGATCATGACCTGAGCCGAAGGCAGAGGCTCAACCCACTGAGCCACCCAGGCGCCCCTGCCCTTGTCTGTCTTTGTTAAGTTTTTGTATCTACTGGGAACTAGTTCTGGGCTGTCCATCCTGTTACACGTGGCTATTGTTTATTCTGACACCAAAAATATACTGTTTATAAGACATACCCAAGAAGACAAATCCAACCCTATTTTTCTTTCTCACAATTTTCTTGGATTTCCTAAGCATTTATTCCTGTATTTGAATCTTAAGATCATTTTTTATCCCACTAAAAAACTAGTGGGATTCAAATTGTAATTGCAATAAATTTCTAAGTGAATTTTTGAAGAACTGAAAATTTCACACTCATACGCCTCTTCCATCTTTCCATGTGTTCTGATTTTGGGGTTATATTTTCAGTGTGTCTGTGTGCTTTTGTTTTCTTTAATTAGATCCTATACTCACTATACTGCATGGCCTCCCCCATTCCAACTCAAAAACATAGACCGATGAGGCCTAAAATGTCCATGAGAGGCTTCAATTTCCCCTTTCATGGAAATTTTGCTGGTCACAGGACATAATCCATCTAGAGACCAAACTGCTAGACCCATTTCAAATTTCATGGACATGCTACATAATCCAGATGTAAAATGGAGTCGACCAAGTAGTTCTTTTCTTTATTATTTTTATTATTTACTTTTAAGCAAGCTCTACACCTGACAGGGGGCTTGAGCTCCCAACCCCGAGATCAAGAGTCCCATGTTCTATCCATTGGGCCAGCCAGGCATTCTCAAAGTTGACAAAATATTACTGGGATCTAGAAACAGAACTGGAAATTCTCAATTCCCAGGGTAGCATCTCATATTTATTCTCTCTCTCTCTCCCTTTCCTCCCAACCCCACAGGAATTGAAACCTAAATATCGAAATGCAGCCTTGCCCCCCAAATATGCACTGGAGCTACTGACCATCTACGCCTGGGAAATAGGTACAAACCAAAGCGACAACTTCATCCTGGATGAGGGGTTTAGAGCTGTGATGGAACTCCTCACCAATTATGAAAACATCTGCATATATTGGACCAAGTACTATGATTTCCAAAACGAGACTGTCAGAATCTATATCAAACAACGGTTGAAGGAATGCAGGTGAGTGTGTTGGTGGCATTATTTTCAGCTGCAAGGAACAAAAAACCCTACTCACACGCTTTTTTAAATAAGGGGAATTTATTGGCTTTTGCAACTGAGAAGCCCAAGGATAAATAAAGCTTCAGGTATGGTGTGATCCAGATGTTCACTATTTCATCAAGGTTGCAGTCTATGAAATCGCTCAGCCCTGTCCTTCCCTGTGTTTTGCCTGGGGATTTGGACTAACATGATTACCTCAGTTCCAGTCTTCTCATCTGCACTCATTTCTTCCACTACAGAGGGAGAGTGCCTTGACCCTAGCATTCTAAGCAGAATCCCCAAGATTCACTCTAACCAGGCCAACGTAGGTTACACCTCTAATCATGAACCAAGAGGGTTAGCTTGCAGGAAGGCCTTCGTACACAGAGGCATGCACAGTCCTCCAGACTTCAGTGACAGAGGCCAGAGTCCTAAGTGTGATGGAGATCTACTCCCCTTTCTCTCTCCCAGGCCAGTTATCCTGGACCCAGCTGATCCCACCAACAACCTGGGAAGCAAAAAGAGATGGGACCTGGTGGCCAGAGAGGCTGTTCGCCACCTGAGCCAGACCAGCTTCCAGATTGGAGGCCCCCGCCAGGGCTGGTATATACAGGTATGATCACCCCCATTCCTCAGTCATGACGCAGTGCTGACCCCACCCCCAGCAAATCCCCTCAACTTCTGGCCACAGCACCTCTAAGACCCCAGGACAGGTAATACCCCTCCCCCATGGAGATGTCCCAGCCAACCCGGTGTGCAAGTGGTTCCCCTTCTGCTCTAAGGATCTGGGTCTCAGTTCTTTCATCTGTAAAATGGGCAGTTTCTGCCCTGCTCTGTAGCCATTGGAGAGATACAATCAAAGACTTTATCACATACATACACCCTGCGGGGTAACATTTTCCCTATTATAGGTTGTTGAAAGCTCAACTTCTTACTGTCAAAAAAAGAGATTGAAGGGGCATCCCGCTGGATCAGTTGAAAAGCATGCAACTCTTGATCTCAGGGTTGTGGGTTTGAGCCCCTTGTTGGGTGCAGAGATTACTAAAAAATATTAAAAATAAGCTTTATTTTTAAAAAGAGAGAGGGGGGCACCTGGGTGGCTCAGTGGGGTAAAGCCTCTGCCTTCGGCTCAGGTCATGATGTCAGGGTCCTGGGATCGAGCCCCACATCGGGCCCTCTGCTCAGCAGGGAGCCTGCTTCCCCCCTCTCTCTGCCTGCCTCTCTGCCTACTTGTGATCTCTCTCTCTGTCAAATAAATAAATAAAATCTTTTTTAAAAACAAATAAAAATTAAAAAAAATTAAAAAGAGAGATTTAAGAGATGTATCCAGAAACGATCAGTAAGGAGCACTGGATTCCACTTCAGAGAGCAACACCCCTGGTGCGCAGCCCCCACCACCACCCCAAATGCACGGCTTTCCCCCAGACGACCACAGCAGTCCTGGGTCTGAACACTATGTAGGAATCCGGGGTTCAAAGACCAGGACACGGCTATTGGCTCAACTGAGAGAGATCTCATTTCCGTAACCTGCTACTCCCCGGGAGACCGCATTCCCGGTCCCACATCTCCTAGCCTGCAGGGAAATCCTGCGGCCTCAAAGGCAGATCTGCGGCAGTTCCAGCAACGGGAAGGACTCACGCATGACGAGGACCCGCCACCCAGCCCTGGCCCACTGACTGGCACGTCCAGTGGACTGGGAGGCTCCCTCGAGACAAGATTCTCGAAATGATCCTCCAACTCTTTTTTTTTTTTTTAAGGTTTTATTTATTTATTTGAGAGACAGAGAAAGTGAGAGAGGAGAGGAGAGGAGAGAAGGCCAGAGGAAGAAGCAGACTCCCTGCAGAGCTGGGAGCCCGATGTGGGACTCGATCCCAGAACTCAAGGATCATGACCTGAGCCAAAGGCAGTTGCTCAACCAACTGAGCCACCCAGGCGCCCGATCCTCCAACTCTTGCTAAGAACCCTCCCCATCACCTTTTTTAGTATTACTGTTTTGTGGGAAAGTAACACACGTGTTCAGCAAAGAATTTAAAAAATCACACTGTTGAAAAGAACACGCAACTAAAGTAAGTTGCCCTTCCACCCTGATCCCCAGGCTCTTGGTACCACCTTCTCCCCAACATCCCCTTACCAATGTCCTGCATCTCCTTCCCTGAGGGGACAGACCCGCCACCCACACACTAGCACATTCCTGTCTGGCTGTGATCTAACTTTTTGCCTTTTTACCTTTACTTACTTAGATGATCAGGCTATTTGGGTTACTCGATTAAATTATCATATCCACACCTATAGACCTAAAAGGGCTTGACCATGTAACATAAAGTCCAAACCAGAATATTTTTGAGCATGAAATGGGGTGACACTAATTATGCCGGGACAAGGGACACACACTTGGACTGCCCTAGACTTCAAGTCCCCCTGGATTAACAGCCATATCCCGACCCGATGGAGGAAAGTACCTTCTCGTTTATGACCACTGCCCCACTGAAAGATTTTTAGGCTGCTTCCAGACTTTTGCTATTATAGTGAATATCCTTGACCACACATCCCTGTGCCTCCATCTGTTAAATGATTTAACCTAGAGCAGCCCTATGATACACCTATGTAGGTACTAATGTTATCCCCACAGGACAGATAGGGACTCTGAATAGGTCCACATAGGAGGAATGGTTATTTCAAGAACTGTTGCCGGCCGTTACTCTGATCAGGGTGAGTCAGTAGGCGAGTCAGATGAGTCAGGTGACTCAACGGTCCCGTAAGCCTGGGATGACCAGATGTGCTCCTCTGCCTGAGACAGTCCAGTGTGCACCTGTTGGCTGAGATAATTACCAATAGCACCTTTTCCGACTGTACGTATCTTCGTAGGTGATCAATTATATTGTCAGTCGGCAGGAAGGGGAGGATTTGGAGACAATAGCCATGACCGTGAGATATCCTTATCTGGTCCTCCTTCCCTTCCAGCCAGCAAGGGATGTCCAGGTGACGGTGAAAAAGGCAGGAGAGGAAGCCTGGACATTCCCAGTGAACCCCTACAGTCCCATCTGGAAGATGAAAGCAGACATCAAGAGGACGTGGGGCTTCAGGGGGCAGCAGCGTCTCTCCTTCCAGGAGCCAGGCGGGGAGCGACAACTGCTCAGCAGCCAGAAGACACTAGCATATTACGGGATTTTCTCTAAGGTGAGCATTCGGGTCCTGGAGACCTTCCCTCCTGAGATCCAGGTCTTCGTGAAGGACTCTAAAGGCCAGAGCAAACCTTACGCCATCGACCCTGAGGATTCTGTCCGTGACTTGAAAGAGAAGATTGAGGAAGCTGGGGGACTTTCTGTGGCGGATCAGATACTAAAGTTCCAGAATCGGACACTATGGAATCACCGCAGCCTCTCAGACCTACAGATCAAAGACTGTGACACCATCATACTCATGAGGAGAACCTGAATGAGGAAAGTGTTAAGGTATAGGCAGGGAGAGACAGGGGGTTCCTGGCTAGGCTCTGAGACTATTCAAGGCAGGCAGAAGCGCTAAGACAAGAGTGAACGAGAGATAAAGGAACAGCCCCCTGGTCTCTGATGGCTGATGATTGGGAGTACTTTTCTTTGGCGGCTATCATGTATCATAGAAAATGACCAGACTTCAAAGAAGTAAGTCATTAAGGGTGTTATCAATAGTCCATGCTCAAGCCAAGATGACACCAGAAACTCAAGGCTGTAAGTCTCCCAGTCAGTTCTCAATAAAAGGACAGCCTACAAGCCCTCAGTGGCAACCACATCGGGAGCCCTCACTCCTGAGAGCTTTCTCTGTACCCTTGCTAATAAAGCTCTATTGCTTTACCCACCCTCCTTTGTTGACAAGATTCATTCTTCAACTCGGTGAGACAAGAACCTAGCTTCCCGATTCAAAGCCACAGGTTCCCAGAAGTGCCACACGATAGAAACTTCTATGGTTCTGTCCCCTCACCCACCCCTTTCCACCCAGACCACTGTGATTTTCAGAAGCATAAATATGAATGTACCTTTCCCTGCATGAAGTCCTCCAATGGCTCCTATTACCTATAGAATAAAGTTTAAGTTCTTTGGCTCGGCATTTAAGGTCTTTGACAATTGAGCCCTTGCTTAGGTCTCAATCTCTCCTCACCACTCTCAAAACACACCAGATGTGCCCAAACTCTTGCAGCTCCAGAGGACCGAATTCCGGATCATGACGCTGTGACCGAACCAACTATCCCTTTCCCTCGTGTTTCCATCTGTCAACACTCAAAAGCTCTAACCCATCATTCTCCAAGTATGGACCCCAGACCAGCAGAATGAGCCCATCCCCTGGGAACGTCTTAGAAATGAAAATTCTCGGCAACTATCCCAGATTTACCTGAGTCAGGTCCTCTGGTGGTGGGGCTCAGCAATCTGAGTCTTTTTTTTTTTTAAGATTTTTATTTTATTCATTTAACAGAGAGAGAACACAAGCAGGCAGAGAGGCAGGCAGAGGCAGAGGGAGGAGCAGGCTCCCTGCAGAGCAAGGAGCCCGATGCGGGACTCGATCCCAAGAATCACGACCCAAGCCAAAGGCAGTCGCCCAACCAACTGAGCCACTCAGGCGTCCCAGCAATCTGAGTCTTAACAAGCTTTCCAAGAGGGGCGCCTGGGTGGCTCAATGGGTTAAGCCTTTGCCTTTGGCTCAGGTCATGATCCTAGGGTCCTGGGATCGAGCCCCACGTCTGGCTCTCTGCTCAGCAGGGAGCCTGCTTCTGCCTGCCTCTCTGGCTACTTGTGATCTCTTTGTCTCTGTCAAATAAATAAATAAATAAATAAATAAATTTAAAACAAACAAAGAAACAAACACAAAACAAGCCTTCCAAGGCATACTCCGGTGCGTACTCAAGTTTGAGAACCATTGCTAGAAGCCCCATACAGCCAACAGGGTCATTTCCTGCCCCTACACCCAATTCAGAATTCTGTGAAAACACTGGGGACCCTTGTTGTGTTCCTTTGTTGGGTCATCTGTCTCCCTGGTCTAATGAGACTTGACAAGTGCCTTATTCCTGTGTCCCCATGGTCTCGAATGTTGTCTGCCTGGTACACATGTTCAGCACGCGCTTGCTGAATAAACGAATGAACAAAAGAATGACTTTGAATTCTTCCCTCTTATCTTTCTGAGGGTCTCAGTCCAATGCTATTTTAGAGGCCACATGGTAAGTGCTGTCTCATTCTTTGAAATTGCCCACTCACCTATATGCGCCCCATGCCATAGTGTAGATCATGCCAAGCTTTGACCCAATAGCTTCGCTCATCTGTCCAAACCTAATTGGACCGAGAGCAATCAGCTGACCTAGCGTAGACTCCGTCTATTGGTTTTTACTCAGCCTATCAGATTTCGAGCCCTGGAGGGGGTGGAACCAAGTACAGCAGTTCCCGTATAGTTAAATGAGGGTGAATGTCTAAGGAGAAATGCCCCCGGAGCAGAAGAGCCCAAGCTCAAGTATGAGTAAAAAGACTTCCCTCCGCATAGAGAATGGAGCCACGCATAGCAACAGAATCAAAAGCGCTGTTAGACCAGCCTGTTTTTTAAAAAATCAAATCCCCACCCCCCTATCCTTTCATCCACCTAATTTGAATGAACACCTACTCTTTGAGTGAATGTGAGTAGGTGGGGTATCTTTTTTACTCCAAAAGCCTTGACTAAGATCTGCTTCTGCAGCTCAATAAAATTACTAATTTTTTTTCTATTCCTTAGTAAATTAATAATTCCATGCCTTTGCCCGGCACTGACACCAAGAGTCTTTATCGACACGATGTCATTAGGTTCCTGTCCTCACAGCTGCCCTGGAAGTTAGGTGAAGGAGCACGAATAACACTCTCTCCCATTATACAGATAGGAATTCTGAGGTTTAGAGGTATTCTACAGTGCGCCCTTCCCAGTCTTTCCCGTCTCACTTAGGGACAATTCCGAGTGGTCCTTGCGTCCAGTCTTTGTCTCAGGTCATATTCTATCCATTAGCAAGCCCTGTTTATATTCAAAATAGGCACAGGGAAATGATGTGACATCTAGGATTTACGCTTACATAACGCAGGACAGGAGATGTGGATGCGAGAATCGTGGGATGCCGTTTTGTTGCAGGATCACAGAGTTCTTGCTCACCGAGCTGAAGAAGGAATATCCCGGTCGCAAAAGAGTGAAGGCAAGTGAAAGTTTATTAAGTGAAGGTGAGAGCAGAAAGGAAAGAAAAAGCTCTCTAGAGTGAGAAGGGTCCCACACGGGTTTCCACTGAGGGTTTTTAGGGCGGGTCCTTTGTTGAAAATTTGACCAGGAAACATGTGGCCTTGAGATTCTTGTGCCATCTCGGTTTGAGCAAGGACTATTGATAACACCCTTAATGACTTATTTCTTTGAGGTGTGGCCATTTTTCTGTGATTACACGGTAGCCACCAAAGAAAATTACTCCCTAATGTCCAAGGCCAAGGCCCGGCTGTCTGGTCTATTCCCTTATCTCTTGTTTACCCTGTCTTCTGCCTGCCAGGAATAGTTTCAGCGTCTACTCAGGGGCCCCCATCCCTCCCTACCCTTAACCCTTTCCTTACTCAGTTTGATAATTGTGGAAGCTGAATGATGGTCCACAGAGGTTCCTTTTGTTAGTCCATTTTTGTTTATGCTTGAAATTTTCCACAAGGGCGCCTGGGTGGCTCAGTTGGTTGAGCAACTGCCTTCGGCTCAGGTCATGATCCTTGAGTTCCAGGATCGAGTCCCACATTGGGCTCCCAGCTTCACCGGGAGTCTGCTTCTTCCTCTAACCTTCTCTCCTCTCATACTCTCTCTCACTTTCTCTATCTCTCAAATAAGTAAATAAAAAAAATCTTTAAAAAAAATAAATAAAATAAATTTAAAAAATTAAAAAAAAAAGAAATTTTCCACAATAAAAAAAAATAAGGCGTCAGGGACGCATGGGTTTCTCAGTGCGTTAGGTATCTGCCTTCTGCTCAGGTCATGATCCCAGGGTCCTGGGATCGAGTCCTAGGTTGGGCTCCTTGCTCAGCGGGGAGTCTGCTTCTCCTTCTACTCTGCCCCTGCCCCCAGCTCATGCTCTCTCTCTCTCTCTCAAATAAATAAATAAAATCTTTAAAAAAAAAAAAAATTAAATCATACAACTTCTCCCTACCTTCACTACTACCATTCTGATCCAAGCTGCCAGATCCCCTGTTGGGACTTTATTTATTTATTTATTTATTTATTTATTTATTTATATAATATTTTGGTTTATTTATTTGAGAGAGACAAAGAGCACAAGGATAGGGGTGGAGCAGAGGGAGAACCAGATTCCCCTGCTGAGCAGCGAGCCCGACATGGGGCTCGATCCTAGGGCTCAAAGATCATGACCTGAGCCGGAGGTGGACACTTAACCGACTGAGCCACCCAGGAACACTCCTGTTGAGACTATTGCAGTAGCTTCTTAACTGAGCTCCTGCTTCCCCTCTCACCTCCACAGCCACCCTCTGCTTTTAATCTAAACTTCCCCCCAGCAGCCAGTGTGATCTCATTAAAATGAAAGTCAGACCATTTCACTCCTCTGCTTGAAACTCTCCCATGGCTCTCCATTTCGTTCAGAGTAAAAGTCAGTCTTAACGAATGGTCTTCAAGATCCCACACTATTTGCCCCCCAACCTTTTACCACTTAAACCCTATATCCTCACACTCTCTGCCTTTGGTCATCCCATTCCAATCATGCTGTTATTCCTCAAACCGACCAGGCACACTGACACCACAGGACCTTTGCACTTGCTGCTCCTTCTGCCATGAATTATCCTCCTCCCCCTGGCATACACATAGCTCACCTCGCCTCCTTCATGTCTTTGCTCAAATATCTCCTTTTTAGGCCTTTCCAACCACCTTATTTGAGACTGAACATCTAAACCATCCTACACACACACGCACACACACCATGTATCTTAACCTCTTGCCCTGCTTTATTTTTTCTGCTTAGCACTTCTTACTATCTTATTTACTACAACTTGACTTATTTATCCTGTTTCTGATCTGTCTCCACCATCAGAATGTAAGCCCTCTGCAGGCAGGGATTTTCGTCTAATCCCTGCTGTATCCCCAGCACCTGCTTGGCACCTAGTAGCCACTCAATAAATATTTGTTGAATGAATGATGGCTGGCTGGATGAATGAATACTCAACCCCCTGTCCAGACACATCTCTCACCTCTCTCCTCCTTACTTTCTGTACCAATGCACATTTGACAACCGAATCCCTGGCACACACCAGGATCATTCAGACTTCTACTTTGCCTGTGGTCTGCCCTCCTCTTCCTCCTGGCCAGCTCCCCAGTCTTTTAAGGCTCACACTGGACTCTCAGAATCTCTTGTCCCTCTCCCCTACTGCTCTGAGAGCCTCTGGGGATAAGAAGCACGTCTTATTTAGTCTTTTTTTTTTATATTATATTTATTTGACAGACAGGAGAGAGATCACCAGTAGGCAGAGAGGCAGGCAGAGAGAGAGAGGGAAGCAGGCTCCCCACTGAGCAGAGAGCCCGATGCGGGGCTCGATCCCAGGACCCTGAGATCATGACCTGAGCCAAAGGCAGAGGCTTTAACCCACTGAGCCACCCAGGCGCCCCTTATTTTGTCTTTTTAACACGTTGGCACGTAGCAGGTGCCCAACAGGTATTTAATAAATGAATAATAATATTTGCATTTACTGAGTGCTTTCTGTGCTCAGTGTTCTCATGCTTAATCTAATCTCATGCTTAACCTATGGGGTAGGGTATTTTTACTAACCCCATTTTTATGGGTCAATTATGGGAGGGTCACAGAGGTTAAGAGTGTGGCAAAGGGCAGACCGGAACTGAAAATCTGTTCTGCCAGACTCTGGACCCTTCGGCTTTCCCTGGCTCACCCTGACCAACCGTGAGTTCCCATCTCTCTGAGCCTCAGTTTCTTGTAACAAAGTGGCGTCACTGGATTGATGGATACCATCCCACTCTGACCTACTGGGCGCGTTCCCTCCTCTAGGACCAAACTCAAGCCAGTTTCAGTTTCCAAATGTCATCAAAGGGAAACTAAAGCAGCTGAGAATCGAAACTAATAGCAAAAAGATTAGGCTGGGAGGCAAGCTTGTTAAGGTGGCCCCAGAACTCCCAGCTGGACTCAGTGTCCCTCAGTGTCCCTGCTGCGGCAAAGCGTCTCCAAGAAGAGGAACCCGGGTCAGCCCAGTAACCTCCTGGTTTCCTCTCCACTCTGGCCCCTTTACCTCCCAGGATGCTGGTGGTCAGCTGAGGAGGAGCCTCCTTAAAGAAGTGGGCGTGCACGGAGCCCGTAGGTGTGGGACTATATGTCTGTGCAGCCGTGGTCCTCGGGCTCAGAGATGGCACTGACCAGGGAGCTGTATGCCACTCCCGCCTCCAGGCTGGACTCCTTCGTGGCTCGCTGGCTGCAGCCCCACCGGGAGCAGAAAGAAGAGGTTCTGGAGGTTGTGCAGACCGTGCAACAATTCCTGAGGGAAGAGCACTTTGAGGCAGACTGTGGACTGGACGAGGAGGTGCGGGTGCTGAAGGTGCTCAAGGTGAGAATGGTCCCTTCCATCCACAGAGCCAGGGCCGGGCAAAAGGCAGCATGAGGGTCCTCGTCCCAGAGGATGCTGGGAAACTCTTGCCTCATTATCCTTAGCCCACGCTGCTGACATGTCAGGGCACCCCACCTAGCTGCCTGCACCCTACCCTGCTTCTGCCTTGAGCGGAACGAACCTGGTAAGGAGACTCATAACAATAGTTCACTTTTCTGGGATGCACTTACCTAACCCCTTAACATACACAAGCTCTAATTCATGCACCCTGTGAGGTATGCACGATTCTTTTCCCATTTTACAGATGAGCAAAATGGAGGTTCAGAGCCTTAAGATTCATAATGACTAAATGCAGTGCAAGGTCTCTGATTGGATCCTGGTGTGAATAGACCATCCATAAAATACAGTTTGGAGACAAGTAGGGAAATTTTAATATGGCCTGGATATTAGATAATAGGGGGCAGTCACTGTTGATTTTTTAGGTATAATCCTTTTGTGGTTATGGGCCAGAAGGAAGTGCTCTCTTTGGTTGGATACAAATGCTAAAGCAGGGGCGCCTGGGTGACTCAGAAGGGTAAGCGTCTGCCTTTAGCTCAGGTCATGATCTCAGGGTCCTGGATCGAGCCCCGTGTTGGACTCCATGCTCAGTGGTCAGCGGAGAGTCTGCTGCTCTCTCTCCCTCTGCCTCTCCCCCTGCTTGTGCGCTCTCTCTCTCTCTCTCTCTCAAATGAATAAATAAAATCTTTTAAAAAAGAAATGCTAAAGTATTCAGAGACAAAGTTCCTTGGTATCTGTAATTATGCTAACATGGTTTTGATGAAGCAGATGTGGCAAGGAGTTTAAACCTGTTGAAACTAACTGGCTGGGTATGTGAGTGCTCATTGGATTCTCTTCCTAGGTTTCTGTTTTAAGTTTTTAATTAGAAGTTTTCTTTAGTGGAAGCTCAGAGAGGTAAGGTGACTTGCCCAAGGTCACACAGCTAGTGGTGGAGCTGGGATTTGAACCAGGATCTATCTATTCCACAGCCCATGCTCTAGGCCGCCTCCACTGATTCCCCCCCCCCACCCCCCGCCCATGCCCTCCCTTCAGCTGCTTCTTGTCCTAGCTAGAATCAAAATTCAAGGAGGTCAAAGCTAGAAAGACACTGGAGAATCAGACAGTCTCGGCCAACACTTTATATAAACATTAAGGAAACTGAAGCAGAGAGATGGCCAGAGATGTCCCAAGTTCCTACAGTGAGCTAGTGGCAAAGGCAGGGCTAGATTAGGGTGCCTGACTCCCAGCCCAGTGCTCCAGTTCTCTCTTCAGGGGCAGCCACCTTAGGGAAGGATTTAGAAATCTCAGGTCCTCAGCCCTTCCTTATACCCACCCCAGCACCTAGATTTAGGCTTTAGACAGGATTTAGGCAGACCAGGGTTTGACTCTTGGCTTTTTTCCTTCCAAGCTGTGTGATCTTAGACTCCTCTTATCTCTCAAACCCTCTGTCCCCTTATCATCATCATCACCGTTTCCTCCTTGTCCACCAAAAGCCTTGTCAATGTAAGCTAAAAGATTAGCACATGGTAAATGCGCCAAACAAAGGCATTGTTATAAATTATTGCTCTGAGTCCGGCAGACCCCCCAGCCCGCCCCACCCCTGACCATCCTGAGGGCGAAGTGGATGAAAAGGGGGAAGTCTGGAGATCAGAGGATGCTACCAACAGAACGAGTTTTGATGACATAAAGTGGCATTTACCCAGCCTTCAAATTCTGCCTGCAGGCCAGAGACACTTCCCCCTCTCACCAAAACCATAAAATAAAAGAGATACCCCCAAAGCCGTGGTAGAGGAGAAATAATGCTTTATTCAGGTTCTACACCCTCTTCCCACCCCGACAAAAACTTGGTGAGCTGGTCTGGTTCACATGAATGAATGCTTGAATGAATCGAGTTTAAATGGATTTTGACTGGGGCAAGTCCTGAAGCTTATTCTGGAATGTTCTTTCTTCTCCTCCTGGGTCTTCACTGAAAAAGGCAGGAAGTCTAGGCAGAGCTTTCAAGGGGATGTACCTTTCATCCACACACAGGGTTCCATCCCCAGCTCTGCCAAATGGGGCAGAAATGTTGGGTCTCAATGAAGGTGCAGAAAGAGAATGCAAAAGTAAGGAGGAAGAAAAGATGGCGGCCTTCCTCTCCTCAGAACTAGGGCCTGGCTCCAGACACCGTGAGTGTTCAACCTGCGATGGTTGGATTCTAATCAATCTGTCGTGATTCCACCTGCCAGGAGAGGTAGCCACCCTGAGGTCTGAGGGATCTCCCAACCGGGGGTGGGAAAGACAGGAGGCCAGAGAGTCGTAGGGCTTTGTATACCGGAGGCAAGAGGGGCTGGAGAGCAGGTCTGGATTCTCAGAACATCAAATAGACTGCTTCCAAACCATCCAGCTCAGGCTTCTTCCATCCAGATGGGGGAACTGAATCCCAGGCAGAGAAGGGCATAAGTGAATAAGACAAAGAAGAGGATGAGAGCTAGACAGCTGATTTCCTGCACGCCGGGCCCCCGGCCGGGCCCCAGCACACCTTCTCTTCTCTAATCCTCCCACGAACCCAATGACTCATGTTCCACGGTTACTCTCGTTTCTCAGACGAGGAATTAGGGTTCACAATTAGGGACCACAGCTGAGAAACAAGGGCAGGCATCAAGGTCAAAGTCAGGCTGCCCCATGGCTCTTACCCACCAGGCAATCCTGCTCCCCCCTTTATAATGTCATGAAATGACTCAGATGCCTGGAATGCTCACGATACCCCGTGGAGTCGGCCTCGGTGGTCTCTTGGAGGAGGCATCACTCTGCAGCTGAGAACACCCCATCTCAGAAGCAAAACAGTGTCTGGGCTCTGGAGTCAGGCTGTCTGGGTTCAAACCCAGATTCTGCTGTGTACTGTGTGTGGGCCCCGGGTGAGGGACTGCTTCTCTTGAAAGCCCAGTTTTCTCGCCTGTGAAGAGGGGATGTTGGTACCACCCGCCCACCCTTCTGGGCTGTGAGGAGCGCCGGACGGGACGATTCACGTGAGCAGCACCGGGGACTGCCTGGCGCAGGCAGTGGCAGGTGACCGGGCTCTGTGTCCTGCAGGTAGGCTCCTTCGGGAACGGCACGGCGCTCAGGAACACCTTGGAGGTGGAGCTGGTGGCATTCCTGAGCTGCTTCCACAGCTTCCAGGAAGAGGCCAAGCGCCACCAAGCCATTCTGAGATTGATTCAGAAAAAGCTGTGGTGTTGCCAGGATCTGCTGGCCCTTGGGCTCGAGGATGTGGAAATCGTCCAGGGAGTCCCCGATGCTCTCGCCTTCACCATCCACACCAGGGGGACTGCGGAGCCCGTAACTGTCACCATCGTGCCTGCCTACAGGACCCTGGGTAAGGGGAGGGGAAGCCCATGGGGTACACACACCTGCCATCTCAAGGAGACCTGAACTCCCTCGCCTCTCATTCATGGCCACCTGCAGACACCTGCATTCATCCATCCAACCTACGTCCTGAGCTGGGGGCTTGGCGACCACAGGACACGGGGCTGGCCCAACTCAGGCCATTGTGTTGGCTCACCTCGGGAAACACTTACCAAAGAATCATGTGGATAAATAAATGATTGCAAGAGGTGATGAGATGGGCAGAGGGGAAGGTGTTAGAAGCAGAAACTGGGGTCCTCCTGTAGCACTTATCAGGGGTGCCAGGGGCTGACCTTGTTTGGGCTTTTCCAGAAGGAGACCCTGGGACAAGGGTGTGAGGATAAGCAGTCGTGGGAAATGCTGAGAGGGAAGTAGGGGACAGGGACAGGGAAGGGAGGAAGCATTGCAAGGTCACCATCATGAGCTGCTGGGCTTCGTGCCCCTGGAGAACTCTAGGGGACAGCACAGGGGACCCCTCAACCGAATCCTGTGTGCGATGGTTTTTCCCCAACTTCCCATCGTGCTTGGCTGAGTCTGTTCTCAGGCAAAGAGTCCTCGGGGTTGGAGTAAACAGTATCAGCTACAACCCCAGCTGGGCAGGTTTCATCCTGATGGATGGCTGCCAGAATCCGCCTTGTAGAGAAAGTGTCAGAAACGGGATCCCACCCAGGCAAGAATGGGAGTGCCGGGATGCACTAGTGATGCCTGCGGCAGAAGCACACCCTTCAGCAAACGCCCTTGAGGCGGCCAGCTCTCTTACCTGGACCCAGTTCTCACTTCCAGCATCAGGAGATTGGAATCAATCACTGAGAAAGACATCCCAGACATCAAAGGGAACTGGGGTGTTGGGGACCTCGAGAGAGGACAACAGTCCTTGAGTGGCCTGAGGAATGGCAAGCCCACTTTCGGTTCTCCAGAAGGACAATCAAGCAAGGCAAACCTTGATTCTCAGGCTCTGAGGTGTCGGGTTTCCCTGGGGAGACACTCCGGTGAAATTGGCAGGCTCCGCCCCCCCTACGCAGACCACCTATCAACCTGGGGCTTCCTAAATCCACGCTCTCTACTTTTGCTCCCTCCTACCCCAGGGCCTTCCAAGTCGGCTTCCAACCCTCAGCCACATCCTGAGGTCTATGTGAGTCTGATTGAGGCCGGTGGTTACCCTGGATATTTCTCCCCAACCTTCAGCGAGCTGCAGAGAAACTTCGTGAAACATCGGCCAACTAAGCTGAAGAGCCTCCTACGGCTAGTAAAGCACTGGTACCTCCAGGTGAGGGGGCTGCCAGGATAGGCGCAGGAGGGGGAGCTGGCAGAGGGTGGGGCCCGATTTGCCATTTCGGGGATGCATCAAGGCGGGGGTGGTAGTGGGGGAGGGGCAGAAAATGATAATCTCAAACTGTAAACTGAAACAGTGAAAAAGGTGGAGGAGGAGGAAGAGAGAAGGAAGGAGGAAAGTAAGGAATATACAATATTTTCCAGGACACAAGTGTTTGTAACACCCCGGTATTGGTCTATACTGGCTAGCATCCACTACATTGAGTTCTCCAGATGTTAGTCGATTTCAGCTGGTTAAGGACTAACAAGAGGAAAGTTTCTGTTAACTGCACCCACACCAGTTTCCCCCACAAATAGCCGTGTTCCTATCACGATCATTACTGAGTGAATATACCCCTAACAGCTAATTTTTAGATTTCACATGTGATGGCTTGCATGGTACCAAGTATATTTCAAAATATCTCCATGAACAAAGTCATATGAACTTATGAAAGGAAGACTCAGACACAAACCGAAAGTTAGAAAGGGGGGGAAGAAAGATGCTTTCTTATATATATTAAAATAAATAATATATATGATATATTATTATATATATAATATATATACACATATCTCAATCATGATCTCAGGGCCCTGGGGTCAAGCCCCATGTGGAGTCCCACATCTAGTGGGGAGTCTGCTTGAGGATCGTCTCTCTCGATCTCCCTCTGCTCCTCCCCCACCCCACTCGCTCACTCTCTCTCTCTCTCTCTCTCTCTCTCAAATAAATAAATAAATCTTTAAAAAACAGAATCAGAAAATTTCCAAGGTTAGTAAGTTTACAGTTACTCTGTTTATGGTGGGAGAAACAGCCATTTTCTTCTTACATGATTACCAAGTCAACCAAAGTTGTGAGATATATCTTCAGACATCAGTATCACCAAAGCCAAGAATAAAATTGGTTTTGTTGGTTAGCCAATCACTTACAGGAAATGCAATGTTTTGTGGCTTTCGAGAACTGGAACTCTGCAGAATGATTCATTTGCTTGCTTTGTCTGTTTAAGAGCACAAAGTGTTGTGTCCCTACATAGGATATGCCCTTTGTTTTTGTAATGTCCACGGGACAATATATCAGCTTTGCTTCTAGAATCCTCCATTCTGTTTTTGTTCAAGCCTCCTCCTTAAGACAAGGATTTGATCACATATGGTTTCTCTCTCTCTCTCTCTCTCTCTCTCTCTTTTAAAAAGATTTGTTTATTTGAGAGAGCAGAGGGAAAGAATCTCAGACAGACTCCCCGCTGAGTACAGACCCCCCACCCCACCCCCACCCCCCCACCCCACCCCCCCCACCCCCGCTATGGACTCAGTCTCACAACCCTGAGATCACTACCTGAGCCAAACTTAAGAGTGGACCTACACAGACGCCCCTAGAAAGATTCTTTAGACAAGAAGTGACTGGTATCAGTTAAGATGCTTTCTTTTGCAAGTAAGAGAAAAGCCAACTCAAACTGACTTAAACAATAAGGACAATTATCAGCTCATGTGTGAAAACTTGTAACAATGGGAAGGGGGTTTCAGGCACCGATTGGTGGGGTCTCCAGGCCTGTTTCTCTATAATGCCCTCTGGTTCTCTCTCTCCCTCTGTCACCTTGGACTTCAGGTGGTTTAACCTCATGATGGCAAAATGGCCACAGCTATTCCTGCTCTCACATCCACACACAGAAGATTTCTCTTTCAGCCACCAAACCAAAGAACTGGGCTTCACTCACATTTCGCCAGCTTATATCACGAGCTCCTCTTGAACCAAGCACTTAGCAAGGAGAATAGGTTTATGCTGAGGACCCTGTTGGGTCAGGATCCACCCTGGCGTTGAGGGGGGTGGTAATCTGTTCCAAACAGCGTGGCTACTATGCAGTGGAGAAGAAAGAAATGCTTCCTGGAGCCTTCTGTGTTCCCCCACAGAATCTCAGCTATTGCCAAGTTCTATGGAAACCTCTCACCCCTCTTTTTCTATCAGCTAAGACGACTTTTCTTTAAAGGAAATCTTCCAGAAGCCTAACACAGTAAAATAGATAGAAATGGAGTTGCTTAGGCTGGGATCTAGTGGCAGAGCCCAACACGCTCGCTCTTTGGGACACCTCTTCCTAAGTCCATTCCAGGAGTTATGTGGGGCACTTGGCTGGCTCAGTCAGTGGCACGCGCAACTCTTGATCTCAGAGTTGGGGCTTGAAGTCCCACGCTGTGTGCAGAGATTGCTTAAAAATAAAATCTTAAAAAAAAAAAAGTAATAGTTTGAAACCCATTGGACCAACTGAGCCCCTTACTTCTAAAACAGGGAAACAGCGGCGCCTGGGTGGCTCAGTGGGTTAAAGCCTCTGCCTTCGGCTCAGGTCATGATCTCAGGGTCCTGGGATCGAGCCCCACATCGGGCTCTCTGCTCAGCGGGGAGGCTGCTTCCCCCCTCTCTCTGCCTGCCTCTCTGCCTACTTGTGATCTCTCTCTCTCTGTCAAATAAATAAATAAAATCTTTGAAAAATAAAACAGGGAAACCATTTAGGGCCAGAGAGGGAAAGCGACTGGCCAAGATTACACAGTCGGTAGGTGGCAGAGCGGAGACAGGAAGTTGGATTTTCCAGTTTCTGGTCCATCCAGAGCGATCCTGACACAGGATCTTGGGGTCTCTCCTGTCTCTTTCAACAGTACGTGAAAGCCAAGTGCCCCAGGGCCGCGCTGCCCCCTGACTATGCCCTCGAGCTGCTGACCGTCTACGCCTGGGAAATGGGTACTCAGGAAGATGAGAATTTCAGGCTGGACGTAGGCTTCACCACAGTGATGGAACTGCTCCAGGAGTTTAAGTTTCTCTGCATCTATTGGACCAAGTACTACACATTCCAGAACGCAGTCATCAAGGATTTTGTCAGAAAACAGCTCAAAAGAGACAGGTACTGGGCCCCTGCACGTCCCCCACATCTCACAGAGAACAGAAAGGACAGAGACAAAGGCTGCGTCGCACTGAATGGGTGGGCTTTATCAAGTAGTGACATCGCACTGGCATCTCAAACCAACACAGGACCCATCTCAAGTTGGCCGCCTTTCAAAATCGCCGGGTGAGCAGAGGGGCTATCAGCCTTCTTATGCCTCGAGGAACCCCACCCTACTTAGCTCTCTCGCTTCCAAAAGACCATTTCGGTGCATTCTAGCAACGGCATGGAAATGTGGAAAGAATCTCGGAGAGCTAGGTTTCATCCCAGCTCTGGCTTTTTCTCACTTCTGTGACCCTCAGCTCCTCCTCTGTAAAGCAGACGTAAGGGCATCTACAGTGCAGGCTGTTGTAAGGGCCGGGGAAATACGTAAAGGGCCCGCGGTGTCTGGTCTACGGTAGATGCCAGAGAAGTGTTCGCTCTCATGGGGCACGTAGCTCTACGGGGCACCAGCACCCATCCCCGCGACACCTGGAACATTTATGTGAAGGCTGGCTCAGCCTACAGCAGTCAGCACTCGCGTGCCTTTGCCCGAGGGCTTTCAGCCTCCCCCAGTGGCCAGTGGAGGTGGTGGATAAACACCCAGGCTCCCTCCCATCTCAGATGGAAGGACTCTCTCTGGGTCACGTGTGCTACATCGTTTCCCAGAGTCCCTGCCTGGGACTAACCTCCAGTGGCCCCCAGTGCTAATCACCCCAGTACAAACCCTTCATGGGTGTCCTTCCCTTCCTGTCTCACTCTCCCACTCCCTTACTGGGGCTTCCTGGCCTGTCCTTCCGAATCAACCCCTGGCACGCACATCCCTCTCGGGATCTGCTTCTGGGGAAACCCAGCCTGAGACAAGTCTTTATATTAGAAGCTCTAGGTCAGTGCAAGCAATATCCCCAGAATGTTTATTGTTTATATGAATCTTGGGTCTTTTTTTTTTTTTTTTAAACAAGGAAGAAAAACCCAGTCTCCTGATGAAGAGAGATTTTATTATAAGGATGCCCAGAAATTTGAGGTTAGGAAACCATCAGGACCTGAGGCAAACCTACAGACACCCCCTTTCTCTGCCACTCGGTCTCATGGTCCACATGCCCTCTTTTCCTCTGACGGCCTCTGCTTCTCTCCCCACACCTGCCCTACTCCCCTCTTACTTCCATTTGATGAGGGACCTCCATCATCCTTGGTCCAAACCTCAGAGGGAATCAGTCTACTAACTGGGCCCAGGCCCTACAGGTCAGGTCACCCGGTGGGTCACTTTGGGTCAGGTGATCTTACCCTGTAGGACAACCTGGCACTGCTCCCTATTTCAGGCAGGGCTGTTTGGGGGATGCAGGGATGTTGGGAGTAGCAAGCTTAGAGCCGGCAGTGTCCGGCACCCTCCCAGAGCATACTGTCACCTTCTGTCATAGATGAGGTCACAGCTCCCTCCTAAGCCAAAAGCTCCTGGAGGGGAAGAGTCAGATCTTAATCATGGGCTTGGCATCTGACACATGTGCTCACCCCAAGCAACCTAAGGAGGCTGTTAGACCCCCTTCAAGCCAATATCTCTAAGTATTCATTCACCATTTATATAGAAGAGAGACGCTTGGGGGGCAGCCCAACCTCGTCTCTCTTGGAGCAGAGCAGAGGGATAAGGATACCCATTTGCTGGCTGGCAGAGAAGTCTGTGCCTCAGTTTTCTCATCTGTGCAATGGGGACAGCAACAACAGCAATAACCATAGTCTCTCCCGGGGCACCTGGGGGGCCCAGTCGGTTAAGCGGCTGACTCTTGATTGCAGTTCTGGTCGTGATCTCAGGGTCCTGGGATCGAGCCCCACATCAGGCTCCCGCTCAGCAGGGGTCTGCTTGTCTCCCTCTCCCTCCCGGTGCTCGTGCATTCGCTCTCTCTTAAATAAATAAATCTTAAGGGGGGGGGGGGAGAAAGAAACCAGTCGTCCCTCCCTCCTGGAATTGTTGTAAGGATTAAAATAGGTTACTTCGCATAGGGCTTGCTGGACCCAGTGCCTCAGTAACTCTGAGTAGTTGGTGGCGGAGATGTTTCTATTATCCAAAGCAACTCAGTCACCCTAGCCTCAAACTTACGTATGTGCTTAAGTCTGCTCAGCAAAACAAAAGTTCTGAACTTAAGAGGCCCACCTGCCTGAACCAGCGTCTGTTATTGCTACAGCATGCTTTTTTCAACCCTCCACACCCCAAAAAGGACTTCTTGGAAATACAGCCGTCCCCGTTCTGTTCCTCTCCAGCAATGCGCTCAGGCCCTCCTGGACCAGCGGCCCTGGGGCTCAGTGGTTTTGATTAGATGATTGCTTGAACAGGCTTCTTTCCGGCTTGCTGGCCTCCAGACCGGAAAGAGCCTGGGAACCCTGTCCCTGTGCTGCAGGCCCATCATCCTGGATCCAGCCGACCCCACCCACAACGTGGCGGAAGGGTACAGATGGGACATCGTCGCGCAGAGAGCCTCCCAGTGCCTGAAACAGAACTGTTGCTATGACAACAAGGAGAAGCCAGTCCCCGGCTGGGCCGTGAAGGTAATGGCTCCTCTGTGGGGCTGTCAGGGACTTGAAGCTCAGAAGGAGGTAACTGCAGAGAATTTACTTATTTACCTTCTGTGTCATTGGAGCCAACAAGGCTTTAGAACCGGACAGGCCTGGCTGCAGCACCCAGCGGCTCTGTGAACTTGGGGACATTTTTTAGCCCTCTGAGCCTCAGATTGCTTCCTTTAAATTCATATCCTCCTTTTTCTTTCTCTTCCCCACGACCAGGTCATGCTCCCAATCGCTATGGACAGGAACTGAGGCCACATGAGTGAATTCAGTAGCTGTTTCATGCCAGCACTTGGGGCTGGTGGGGACAGCGGTGGGGCAGAAATCAAACATGGCTCCTACTCTCAAAGAACTCACTGGAGTTGGGTGGGAAGCAAGCCCATGAAACAACCTTGCACAAAACTGCTAGAAAGAAAAGAACTGCCAGGGAAGTTACTCGGGGAACAAAAAATGCCAAATAACATTATTATGTAATGGCAAACCTATGGTACAGGCAAAGATCATCATAATCAATTTGATTCTATTTCTCTCGTACTTAATAACTTGCCAAGCACTTGTCCCGGGACAAGTCTGTCAAATAGAGAGGTCAAGTATTATTATTATCACCTTCTCGAACATTATCATCCCCATTTTACAGATGAAGAAACTGAGGCCCAGAGAGGCTAAGTGAATTAACCAACATCACACTGCTAAGAGCAGAGCCAGGATCTACACCCAGGTCTTTGTGGGGCCCGCCGGCCAAGTGAGGCCCACAGACAGACTGAAAAATATACGCCTCTGGATTTTTCCTGAGTATAAAAACCATTGTGCAAAGATGTTTATCTTGAAAAATCAGAGGACGTGGGGATGCTGGGCCTATATGCCTTCTTGAAAAAATCCGTTAGGGGCCCAGCCCTCCCCAGCACCTTCCAGGTGCTGTTCTTCAGCCACTGGGGACTTCCAGACCCTTGAGCATGACCTCTGGTGGTGGCAAAGAACAGACTTTGGAGTCTGATTGACCTTGGTTCAAATACCTGCTGTGCTCCTCCCTGCCTCTGTGATGGTCAGTAAGTCACTTAACGCTGCTCAACCTCAATTTCCTCATCTGTACAAGGGGATGATAGGAACCAACCTCATGGGGCTGCTGTAGTTACAGAATCGGGGCTGGATCCTGGCCAAAGAACCCAGCAGCCCTGGGAGGCCTTGGAGGATTGGAGGTTTATTTAACATCGGCAGAGGAGAGTAATCTCTCAAGGTCTGAGCCCCAAGCACAAAGGGAACAGTTTCACACTTTTACTTCCGTACCTATGCCACTCTTGCAGCCACGGCCAGTGGGGCAGGGGGGGAACCCGGAATGGCCCTGGGGCCAGGACTGGGATCCCCTGCTGGACTGGTCGGCCACGTTAGAACACAGATTTCCCTTATCGCTGTGAGAATAAAATGCATTCAGGAGAGTGTGACAGGCGCCCAGCACAGGCCCTGGAAGGTGGCTGGCACAGCCCAAGTGTGTTGCTGCTGCTGCTGCTGCTGCTGTTGGAAACATGGGGACAGGTAAGGCGAACTTCTGCATGGCAGGCAGAGGAGTGTGGAATTAACCCCCTCTCCCTCTTCTCTCCCTTCCAGAGGGCACGAGACATCCAAGTGACTGTGGGACAGTGCGGTTACTCAGATTTGATTCTTAGGGTGAACCCTTATGAACCCATAAAGAAGGTTCAAGAGAAGATCTGGGAGAACTGGGGCTGCTCGGGCCTGCCGCGTCTGTCCTTTCAGGAGCCCAGTGGCAAGCGACAGGTCCTCAGTAGCCAGTGCTCCTTGGCCTATTACGGTATCTTCTCCAACATTCGCCTCTGTCTGGTGGAGACCACCTCCCACGAGATCCAGGTCTTTGTGAAGAATCCCGATGGGGGGAGCCACACCTATGGCATTGACCCCAAAAGCTTCATCCTGGGCCTGAAGCAGCAGATTAAAGACAAGCAGGGGCTGCCCAGAAAGCAGCAGCAGCTGGAGTTCCAAGGTCAAGTCCTGCAGGATTGGTCGTCTTTGTGTAGCTACGGGATCCAGGACAGTGACACCCTTATCCTCTCCAAGAAGCCTGAAAGCTTTCGACCTCCACCCCGCTAATCCAGTCTGTGGCATATCGACCACTGCCTCCAGCTCTCTCCTGGGGAGGTGCCATGACTTCACTAGCTTTGTAAATAGTTAGCCTAGCCCTGCCAGTGGGGGAATGAGGAGGGTTGTGAGACACCTGGTATACAATGGACAATGGCCAGACCACATAGGATGATAGGATTCTGACCCACACAACCTCTGCAGTTCCCAGCCCAGGAAGCCGAACAACCACCTCTGCAGCAATCTACCCCAAATCATCAGGACTTGGGTCACTAACTGCCAGCTGCCCTAATTCCACCGCACTTCCAACTTAGAACCAACCAGAGAAAGGCAAATAAGCTCCCTAACCAATCACAGAGGACACCCTGCTTCTAGTTAGCCGTGTACTGCTGCCCCATGCCCAACAGCTTCAATCAGGAGATGAGAAGCCTTCTCTTTTTACCACTATAAAGCTTTCTCTGTCTCTGCCAATTTGCAGGGGACAGTGGCTGGCTCCCTTGTAATAGGAAGCTGGGAATAAAGAACCTTTGTTTATTCTCTTTTGGGTGTTCTTCATCTCTTTCCACATGTGCTAATGCTGTCCTAGTGATTCTTGCTGAATCATGGGAGCCTCCTAACTGGGAGGTGAGGATTGCTGGGAAACTGAGAAGGAGGGAGACAAAGTCTGGGGCAGTGAGAATGATGAAGTATAAAACAATTCTCTCAACTCCTGATGCACACACACAAACAGTACGTAATAGTCCAAGGACTTCAGGAAAAGAACAGTATCTCTTCATCAGAGGACTTCATGTGATCGGGTTTACTCCAGTCACCCAATAAAAAGTTTCATTCCCCCCCCCTTTGCCCTGGTTCCTTTTTTTTTTTTTTAAATACATATTTTAAAGATTTTATTTATTTGAGAGAGAGAGAGAGAGTGCCCGAGCAGGGGTAGGAGCAGAGGGAGAGGGAGAAGCAGGCTCCCCCAGGGGGCAGGGAACCAGATGCCTGCCACCCCAGGACCCTGGGATCATGACCTGAGCCAAAGGCAGATGTTTAACCGAATGAGCCACCCCGGGGGCCCTCCTTTGGTTAATTTTTGTTGGACACAACAATCCGAGTTTTAGTAAGTTCTCTGTGGTGTTTCTGATGCCTAGAAAAATTTGGGAATTACTGGAATAAATGGAAAATACTGAAACTACATTGGATCAAAACCTAGGAACCAATGCTGTTTCTATCATTAACTCCCCCTATGACTTTGGGCAATTCCTTCTCCTCTGTGGGTCTCATTTTCCTCATCAAGAAAAGGATGGACAAGTTCACCTCTCAGGCCCTTCTAGCTCTCACGTTTGAGGAAACCCTCAGAGTAGTTCGTGGTATAGGGCTGCCGGCGTCAGAGAACTACAATCCCCGCAACACTACAATCCCCGCAACACCTTGCGCTCTTCCGCCCTCCTGCGGTTGTGGAGATGGTTCGCTAGTAGAAGCGCTCCCCACAATCCTTTGCGGCAGTTCAAGATGGCAGCGCCCGGTGCCCCCCTGAGCGATTTGGAGAGCAGCAGCAGCAGCAGCGATGCGGAGGAGCTGGCACGGTGCCGGGAGGCGGCGATTCCGGCCTGGGGCTTGGAGCAGCGCCAGAGAGGGCCGGAGAAGCCACGAGCCGGTAGGACACTGTTCTGGGAGTCTGGCGGAAAGGCGTTGGATCTTCCCCCGTGGTCTCAGAGATGGATGGTGAGGAGGGTGTGACGCGGACTCGATTCTCTCCCTTAGAAAACTCCAGGGACTGGGTGGAACTCCTATTCAAAGAGCTGGCAGGTGCTAGAGGGACGGTTGTTCCATTATCCCAGTCAGGGAAAGTGAGGCACCTGAATGTCTCTTGACTCTGCTTCCTTTGGTCCGTCCTCACTGCCGCACTCTGGCAGCCCGCCACCTCTCCAAGATGACTTCGACAGCCCCCTTAGTGGATACTCTCCAGCCTTAACCTCGGGTCCAGCTCGTTCTCAGACCTTGGGGCCGCCAGTGACGTCAGTCTTACACGTGTCTGACGGTGACTCTACTACCCTGAGAATAAATCCAAAGCCCTCCAACATAGGGATTCCTAGTCATGAGTAGAATCCGGAGGATACGTGAATTTGGAATCGGAAAAATATTTCACCTTTACTTTCATTAACCTGCATCTGAAATTTAGCATCCCTTTCTGTCATGCATGTGAGCAAAAAACTAGTCATTTGGGCAACACCTGTTACTTTGTCCTAACAAAAGCACAGGTTTTCGTATTGCATTACAGTCTTTGTGTATGTATCAAAGTATCATTTTATTCACATTAAAATATTGGGAAAGAATAATTTACACTCATCCCTGCTTTAAAATTGCAGTCATTTTTAGGCCCATCGGTAGATCTTAACTTAATGCATTAATAAAGAATACATTAATAAATAAGCACATATAGTAACGTTGCAGGGTTCTTTTCTCAGAGTCAAAGAATGAATCTGACAGAGGAAGGGTGAAGTGAAGGTTTATTAAGGGAGAGTGAGAACAGAGAGGAAAGCTTTCTAGAGTGAGAGGGATCTGGAATGGGTTGCCACTGCAAAAAAAACCATTTTTTTTTAAGATTTTATTTATTTATTTGACACAGAGATCACAAGTAGACAGAGAGGCAGGCAGAGAGAGGGGGGGAAGCAGGCTCCTTGCAGAGCCGAGAGCCCGATGCAGGGCTCGATCCCGGGACCCCAAGATCAGGAACTGAGCTGAAGGCAGAGGCCCTAACCCACTGAGCCACCCAGGCGCCCTGCCACTGAGGGCTTTTATTGGTAAATATCTTGTTTATAACATTTAGGACAAACAGGATGGATTTGTAAATATCATGAAAATATCTTGTCTATATTTAGAACAAACAAGGTGGATTTGTTTTGTTCCCTGCTCTCTGGTTAATATCTATAACATTTCTCCACCCTTGGAATTTCTGTGAGCCTGATGACAGAGCCCCCTGAATGAGCCTGGTCACAGAGCCCCCTTCTTGTCTCCCCCTCCCTGGCCTTACCTGTCGCTTGCTCAGTAATGTGCCAAAAAAAGTTTTCTTAACTAGTAATGATAACTGGATTTCTGTATCATTGGTTTTCTTTGTAATTGTAAGTGTTGTGTTTTATACATTTCAAACATTGTTCTGGGGAGGATCCAGGCTTCACCAGACTGCCCAAGCAAGCCATAGCGAAGCAAGGTTAAAGAACCCCCGCTTTTGTTTGAAAGGATTTGCAAGCCCTTTGGTAATGCATTCCCTGCTTGCCTCTCCCTCCCTCCCGCCCTGCCACATTGCGTTTCCCATAGGTGGATTCCGAACTGTATTATATCCTCTCATCTCTGGACACCAAAGCTCAGCACTTTTCTCTTCAGCTCTCCATACAGGTCTTGCCTTTCCAACTCCGTCATTCACAAGCAGTGAGAATTTGGGCAAGGCACTTGTCAAGTAAGGCCAATGGTAGTCTCTTCCTCCCCTCCGCAAGGCTGAGCAATAACTGAGATGACACATCTGCAGTGCTTGGCCCGTATTAAAGGCCCGATAAGCGGGTAGTAGTCTTGTGACTGCTCTCTCTACTGCACTATTTTCTCTCTCCTGCTTGACTCCCGCTTACCCTTTGATCAGCTGAGGTAACCACCTCTTCGGAAAAGCTGCTTACATGTCTCCACTGTGTCACCATCACACCTCGTGCGATTCCCTTCGTAAACGGTGCCTCCTCCTTCCCTACCCTTGCCACTTGTCTCTTTTTTCCTTTCATCCCTGCATCCCTAGCACTTGTGGGTGAGTTAACGGCTGGCCTGATTCGCTCCACAAATATTTTAGTGAGAGGTTGTGTAGCGTGAACTTAACAAAGGCTGGGATCTGGCCTGTCCCTTCACCGTGGTATCTCCAGGGCCTAGCACGCCGCACAGGAAAATAGTTCTTACATGAATGAACTTGCCAGAAAGGCACTTCTCTGATAAGTGAGGGACTGAGACTCCAACCAGACTTCCAGTCCAGTTGTTTCTACCTTGACGGAATGGATTTCTCTGTGGAGCTCTGAAGCTGGCCCCAGACAAGTAAATAATTTCTGAGAGCTGCAGTTGCCTCGTATGTAAAATGCCTGAGTCCTAGGATTGTTGTGAGTCTCAAACATGAACAACTTTGACCAACAAATGAAGAGGTACACATGGGACATGTGGCGTCTAAGATACCCGCTTTACGACTCACTGTTTTTGTGAAATTGTAAACCTTCTGCTGACCAAAGTAGATGTAGCTGCTGATAATAAGTTCTGTTACTTATTGAGCACCTTCTGTGTGCCAAGAAGAATACTGAACACTTAACATACACTCTTGGACAATTCTAGTAATAATAGCCACCATGAGTTGAGAGTTTACTATGTGCCCGGTTCTTTCTTTCTTTTCTTTTTTTTTTAAAGATTTTATTTACTTAGAGGGAAGGAGGTAGCGTGTGCAGAGGTGGGGGAGGAAAGGAACAGAGGGAAAGAGAAACTCACGCAGACTCCACGCTAAGCCAACATGGGGCTCCATCTCACAACCCTAAGATCATGACCTGAGCCAAAATCAAGAGTCGGACGCTTAACTGACGAGTCACCCAGGTACCCCCATGTGCCCTGTTCTAAACACTTTGTGTCTGTTGTCTAGTTTAATTTTTCCAGCAATCCATTACAGCACTTAGTAGCCCCATTTTACAGATGAGAAAGTGCATGCTCAGAAAGGACATCCAGGGCACCTGGGTGGCTCAAGTCCTCAAGCATCTGCCTTTGGCTCTGGTCATGATCCCAGGGTCCTGGGATTGAGCCCCACATTGGGGCTCCCTGCTCGCAGGAAGCCTACTTCTCCCTCTCCCGCTCCCCTGCTTGTGTTCCTTTCTCTCTCTCTCTCAAATATATAAATAAAATCTTAAAATAAAAAAAAAAAATTTAAAAGAAAGGTCATCTGGCTTGTAGGAAGCAGAGCCAGGCGTAAATCCAGGTCTTTCTGACTGTAAGGCCATGCTGTGAACTGCTGTCCTTGCCACTCCCTGCCACAGACAAGCGCCTATGGCGAGCAAAACTCCCACCCTTTGGTCCATGACTATGCGGAAATGTAGGTCACTATATTAAGATTTTTTTTTTTTTTTTTTTGAGAAAGAGAAAGAATGTGTACATGCGAGTTGGAGGGGGCATAGAGGAAGAGAGAGAATCTTAACTGGGCTCTACGCCCAGCCCAGAGCCTGACACCGGGCTCAACTCCACAACATGGACGTTGTGACGAGCAGAAATCGAGTTGGACACTTAACTGACTGAGCCACCCAGGCGCCCCAAAGTGACTATATTATTATTAATGTAACCCCTGATACAGCTCTTTAATCCAGTAGTGATAACCCATGCCTCAAACCACTTACATTTTGGGCAGCATACACTTCGGTTGCTTTATGCAACATTTCTTTCACACCACTGCACTAGCCAAGAGCTGGAGATGCGAAGATAACAGGAGGCGCACCATGTATTCCAGCAGATTACAAATCCAGGGAGGAGCCAGACATGCAAACAAAGTGTCCAAAACAGTGTTAAACTTCACTATGTCCTCATGACAACTCTGGTAAATTGGTGGTCTTATCTCCATTTTATAGAGGACAAAAACAAAGCTCAGGGAAGTCAAGTGACATGCCCGGAGTCACAGTGGAAGAACCAGAACGGAGCTGAACCCTGTCTCCTGGGGTCTGGGGCCTCATACTGTTGCTGTTCCCGGACGTGACCCGTCACTACCCTTGCTCTATAGTCATGCCGGAGGAAATACTCCTCCTCCTCCTGAGTGTGTGCTCAGAAGGAAGGACTGGGTCCATCCCAGGCTTCCAGGTTCCCCAGCTCCAGAAGCATCGGGCACTCTGCATTCTGGGCTGTTCTCTAGAGCACATTTGACACAGAACACACATGAACTGTGTGCCCTGGAGTGGTTCAAGACCATGAGGCCTTGCTTGGGGCCCAGAGTTACCAAGTGATCGTTTTGTCCCATTGGCTCCCTAAAGACACAAGCACATTTTGTCCCATTACTCAAGTCAGAGACCTGAGAACCATCTTTCATTTGTCTCTCACACCATCCATCTAGTCCCATCAGCAAAATCCTGCTGACTTCTTCAAAATACATGCACCCAGAACCCTGCCACTTCTCCCTGATTTCCACGGCCCCTTCCTGCCCTCACCCCACTATGGCCTGTGTCCACACCACAGCCAGAGACATGCTGGAAAATGCCAAGTCCATTTGTGTCCCTCCTCTGTGCAGAATCCTCCAGTGGCTCCTCACCTCCCTCAAGGCCCAGGTCCTCACATTGGCCCACCAGGCCCTTTCTGCTCTGACCCCCACAAGTTCCCCATTTCTGCTGCTCCCCCAACTCACTGGGCTGCAGCCACACCAGCCTTTTGGCCAGTTCCAAACATCTGCCTCAGGGCCTTTGCAGGTGCTCTTCCCTCTACCTGGAAGACTCTTCCCCAGGTATGCACTTGACTCACTCCCTCACCTCTCTGAAATCTCTGTTCGTATGTCACCTATCAGTGAAGTCCTCTCTGACCACCTTTATGAAATGACCCCCCACCTAGGCCCTCCCCGATATCCTTCCTCTGCTTTGTTTTTCCCTCTATATTTATCATTATCTAATTTTATATTTTAATTGTATGGTTTTTGTCATCCATGTCCACCAACTAGAATGCAAGTTCCATGAGGGCTGGGATCTATGTCTAAATTGTTTCTCAATTGTAACACCACCTGGGTAGTACTAGAGCTTCAGGATTTCGTTGGGCGAATGACCACCAGGCCAGGCATCCCCAGCATCTTGGCTTGAAAAACGGAACCTGTGCAATTGAGCCACCTTCTCCTCCACAGCACTTAGCACACAGCCAGGCACGTAGTAGGTGTGCAGTAAACACTGGAATCAAATACACTTAGACTTTCTTGTTCAGCATGGTGGCTACGAGGCGCCTCTGGAGCCAGATGACCTGGGTCTTGCCCCAACTCTGTCGCTTACTAGCTGCGTGACTCTGGCCAAGTTAGTTTATATCTCCTTGCCTCAGCTTCCTCTTCCGCAAAATGGATAGTAACTCCTTTAACAGGGTTGTTGGGAGCATTTGATGTGCTGTACGTAAATCACGCCCAACGCCCAATTGATATTATTGTCATTTCCTCTATAAATGCCTCAATTTTCCTTATTTCTACAGATGCCAGAAATAATCAAGGGCCAGCCACTCAGCCAAGCCTCAGGTACTATGCACGTTGGGTTCAAATTTAATCCACCCTTTGAACAAATAGTGATCCCCTGCCATATGCCAGACGCGAGGTTAGACCCTGGGATGTCAGGGTGAAACAAGACCCATGGAGTCCCTGCCCTCGTGGGCGGGTTGGGGGGGGTGGGGGACAGCTGCTGAGCTGGCGGGAAGTGAGGTCCTTTCGTGTGTGTTGTAGGCGTAGAGTGGACGACCACGAACAAGATGGCAATGAACTTCGGACCACCCCTGAATTCCGAGCCCATGTAGCCAAGAAACTGGGAGCCCTGCTGGACAGGTAACCAAAGATGGCCCTTCTCTTCTCCTGCCTCCTTTAATACAAACAGGGATGGCTCACGTCGGCTGGGAGCTCAGCGCCTGGTGCAAGCAGGCGCTGGGCAAGCATGTGGTGTATGTCCCCTCCTGGCATTCGCAACCAGCCCGTCATACAGTTCCTATCGTTGGCCTTATTCCGTAAATGAGGAAATAGAGTCTCTGGGAGAAGGAGCATTTGCTTGAAGCCACAGGATGTAAGGACCAGGGCTGGGACTCAAACCCAAGTGCATTTGGCCCTAAAGGCCACACTCTGAAGCACTACATTACCCTGCTACCATGAAAGTAAGAGGAGCCCAAGAAGCAAGAGCTCATGCCACAAGAGGGTAGAGACAGCCAAAACTACTATGTTGGGGGTGCTTTATGGCCTGTGCCATGCTGGTTCTCTTTCTCGCATTTGGGAATATGATCCGTACAGGTCCCAGTCAGCGTTCCTCAAGTAGGCGCCAAGTCCAAAGCATGGCTCTCAAAAGAAGGGGTCCAACAGCAAAGAAGTTGGGAAACGCTGCAATCCATATACCCCCATGTGCCCCTGGAGACTTAGATTCATAATAGTATTTTCAAGGCTTTGAGAATCCCGCAGTCAAGAGACCTGTGTGGTTTTGCTTGGCCTGGCAGTTTCCAAACTCATCTGGCCACAGGGGCTTTGTTTCAGGGAAGACTGGCAACATGGAACACATTTCCATGGAACGTAGCATGGAACACATTTCCGGATACGCTGGTCTGCATCCGTTCCTGGTTGGCAGAGCCCTGCCAGATTTTGAAAGGGAGATGAAGATGTTCAGGCCGTAGTCCTTCGATTTATCAAAAAGACTTAAACGTGTCCTCCCAAAGAATAAAGCAGCTGCTCTTCTGAGACAGGCAGAATGTCGGCCCAGACCTTCGCAGCCTGAGCCACCAGTCCCCCCGGTACCAGTCCCCCAACTCGAGAATGTGGTGAACATGCGTAGGGAGGTCTAGTGGCATTTCAACACACGGGAGCAGTTTTTGTCCATGACCCTTTGGCCTCGGGGTGAACAAGGCCGGGCCGGCATCGTGGTGATCCACGTCGGACGTTTCCCCAGGGGGACATCCCACAGGATAGACGTCAACCACGGTCAGCATATTCCCTGTGGTGTTTCTGCATTTCTCTGAAAAGAGACTGAAATGATACCCCAGTTGGTTCCTTGTGTCAGATCAAGGTTTCTGAGCCTTGGCACTCCTGACATTTTGGACTGGATCTTTCTTGCCTGTGGGGAGCCATCCTGTGCATTGTGGAGCAGTGAGCAGCAACCCTGGCCTCGACCTACTATGTCCTAATAGCATTCCCCCCCCACCCCGCCCCCAGCCACCACCACCACCACCACCAAAAATGTCTCCAGACATTGGCTCATGTCCCCCACAGACCGACATCAAACCACTGTGTCAGATACTCGGGTCGGAGTTGGGCACCTGGGCAGAGGTGGCTCTGCCCTCTCCCTGCTTTCCTGCATGGCACTCCGGGGGATGCCTTCAGCATTTGGGGAATGCAGTTAGAATTGCCCAGTGTGCTGCTGTGTTTGCCGCTAGGACATCGTGAGAGCATTGTTCTCTGCCGTGCATGGTGACTTCATCAGCATTCACCAGGGAGATGCTTCCTAGGCTCAGTACTTCTCCCTTCTCATCTTGATGGCAGTGACCATCTTCATCATCATAGCTATTTACTGAGCACCTGCTTGTGGCCAAGCTCTCTGCGAAGTGCTTGATATCCACTGTGTCATTGCATCCCATGACAACTCTAAGACGTGGGGTGACTATTCTCAGTGTGCAGGTGAGTAACAGAGGCTCAGAGTGATGAAGTCAGTTGCCGGAGGGGACACCACAAGGAAGCGAAAGGCAGGATTCAAAGCCAGGTCTCTGAAGTGTAAATCTGATTTGTGATCCTGGACTCTGGTTATGCACGTGTTACCAGAGGAAACACGGAGGAAAGGGAAGAGTATATGGGATCTCTGTTTGATTTCGTACAGCTGCATGTCAACCCATGATTATCTCGAATTTTTTAAAAAATTAAAAATTAAGAAAAGAAACAAAAAACAGGGCTGCCCTGTTCTAGAGACTGACCTCTGAACCAGTTCTCCAGTTGGTCTTATTTCCCTTTTCATGCTTGCTGCCAGGAAGCTCAAAGCAAACTATGTCCTCTCTCTCCAGCAATGTCTGTTCCTCTTGGCCTGTTTTTCCTTTGTTCTATTTGAAATTGCACTCATTTTGTTTTACTGTGGGTATCTTTAAAACTTCAACACCTTCTGGAATAAAGTGAGGTTCAAACAAAGGAAGTGCTGCGATTTGCCCCCGACAGGGGCCGTTCAGCATATTATGGCTATAGATGTTTCATCCTTAGGCAGGCAGGCGTGCTTGCCGCTATCGCATTTAACATCACATGCCCCTGTCCCCTCCACTTTAAAAAAAAATTGTTTTAAATTTTTTTCCTGTTACCTCAAACCTCATCCTAACTCAACCATTTCCTCCTTCCGTAGTTCGATCACCATCTCAGAAGTGGTGGAGGAGCCAGGAAAGGCTGAGGTGCAGCAAGTCCCCACAGAGGATGACGGTGAGCAGTCATTGTCATGGCGGGTGTTGTTTCCTTACACACCCGATCTGTGTCCAGGCTGGCAAACTGTTTCCGTACGCTCTCTGACCCACGCAGCCCTCTCTGAGGCAGGCATGTTGATGATACTTACAGGGGGAACCAGAGGGGAAGCTGAGGCTCTGAGAGATGAAGGCACTTACCTCAAGTGCCTTTGTGCGTCGGAGCCCGAGCGGGAGCGGTCCCAGCTGCCCTGGCTGAGTCTGTCTGTCCTGTGCTCAGCCCACTCGCCACTCTGGAAGCTGCCTGAAGGTTCACCTGCTGGCTTCCGGTTCCTCTTAGGGCTTGCTGACCTGATGGGGCAGCTGGTGTCCCCTCAGACACCCTGTCCCCTGGCTCCAGCAGGTGTCACGCATGCCTCTTGACACACAGGGCATCTTTTTGTAGTCAGCCGACGGTGATTCCTGGGTGTTCGCCTCTGGACGGAGCTCCTTGAGGTCAGGGGTGGGGCAGCCTTGGCCGCTGGGAGGTCCCCCCGCCACCCCCAGCAGTGCTGACCCTACCCCTTTGGATTTCAGGCTTCCGCCTCTTCTTCACTTCCATCCCTGGAGGCTCCGGGAAGAAAGCTGCTCCCCAACCTGGCCGAAAGCGATTACCTTCCGGCTCCAGGTGAGGTCTCACACCCTCTCCTCACGTTCCCTCCTTTCTGCCCATTGTGTTCGCCAGTCCCCTGGAATAGCCGAGTAGAATCTGATCAGATCCAGGCCAAGAAGGAGCCCTGTCAGGTAGCTCGAGAAATGGTGTCGGTGGGAAGGGGAAGAGGTTCTGTTGGGCGTTGGCTTTGGATTTTTACTGCTTCTTAGGCACCATCTACTGCCAGACACCTCACTCCTGGGGCATCCCTGTGAGGCCTGGGCTCTGGTAAGATCCCCATTTCATAGATGAAGACACTGAGGGTCAGAAAGGTGAAGTCACTAATTGAGGTCACACAGCTGGGAAGCAGCTAAGCCAGGATTGGAACCCAGGCCAGCCTCACTCTCAGGCCGGAGCTCTCTAGCCACCTCCCGCTATGACCTCTTCCCTGTGGCCGAGGCTGAGGGCGGTAAGAGGCGGCTCCGGGCCCCGTGCCCACTCCGTGCCCTCCCCTTGCAGCAGTGACGACAGCGAGGAGGAGTGGCAGCGGTGCCGGGAGGCAGCTGTGTCAGCCTCCGACATCCTCCAGGAATCTGCCATCCACGGCCCTATCAGGATGGACGGAGAAGCAAAGAAGAAGAAAAAGAAGTTAAAAAAGAAAGCCAAGAAGAAGGCCAGTGCCGACTTGGATGCCGCCACTACCGCCACAAGCGAGACCACAGTTGGGAAGCAGGAAAAGCAGTCACCCAAGCTCAATGGAGACCAGGCATCACTTGGGACCAAAAAGAAGAGAAGGAAGAAAAAAGCCAAGAAGACCAGTGAGGCTTCCCCATTCCCACCAACAAAGAGTGCAGTGGCCACACCTGCAAACTGATCCCTGCCCACGGGTCCAGGGCTCAGCTAGCCTGGAGGACAAGGTGCCCGTCAAGGACAAGGCATTTCCAAGCCCTACCTCCATCTCCCAAGTTCAAGGACTTGGCTGGCAAGTCCATACTTGGCCCATGATTGGGGCTTGCCCAAGGATCTGGACCAAGACGGCTGTAGGGTGAGAAGCCTAATCAAGACCTGCCCATCGGTGCCCCCTTGGGGGCTGGGGCAGACCCGTGGTACCAGAACATTCCATGGCCTCAGGAAAAAGGAGCCATCCACTTTTTCAAGACCATTGATCAGGTGGTAAAGCTTCTGTCTTCCCTGTACTGTCTAGGAGAGTGAAGGGAAGGCTTTTCCTTTTCCTCCACCTTCTCAACCTGATGGGGATATGGCGTTAAGGAATTGAGGGAAGGACCCGACCCAGAAGGAGTTTTCTACTTTTGTCTCCAGGCCACACAGACTTGATATAACATTATCTGAAAAAGGAGAAAAATTTTATCCCTCCCAGGTTTCCAGAATTCTTTTTCTCCACATTTGTGAATATAACATGCACGATCGTGTCCCTGAGCCAACCAGATAATTGAAAATAAATTGTCGCGAGACCCCAAACTTAACAAAGTGATCGGGGTTCGGCCTCCGTATCAATGCTGAATCCTGATGAGAGTGTTTAAATAAACATCACTTAGGTGGAGTCCTCCTGCCTACACCCCAAGGTGTGCCCCCGCACGCCAGCCTCAAGACTTCAGGAAGTATCACAGCACTCACAAACGGGGTTTCACACACCAGGAGTGATCCATGGGGAAGAGGAGAAGCTCAGGGTTAAGGTGAAATGCTGGCTTCCTGGCTTTGCCTTCAGGGTTCCTCAGAGCAAGAAAGACAGAGGTGGGCCGTGAGAGTATGTGTGCTGCCCCATCTCCCCTCGGGCCCCTGGCCCACCCTCGCCTCCCTCTGCCCATCCAACCCCATCTGGGCAATGTGTGCACAAGCAAGAAGTTTCCAATACTCATTTCCTCCGTTCCTCATTTCCTTTACTAAAAGTTAAATAAATGTACAGGTTCGCCCTTAGCTGGCTGCAAGCTGCAGGGGGCGCCGGTTCCTCCCCGCCCCTTCCTCAGTCCAGGGTGGGAGCAGTGCAAGGCCAGGTGATCTGAGGCAGCCCCAGGAGGGGAGGTCATGGGGCCCTGGGTTTACACAGCTGCCTTGTGTCTCCTGGGGGCACTCGGAACCGCAGGCTCCTGGGTGTGGCTGTGAACTGCCTGGACCTTTCCCTCCTCCCTCTGGGTACCTCTACTCTGCCACCTGCTCAGGCCTTGGAGCCCTCTGAGCTTAGCAGCTTCTCCCCCAAACCAGGGAGGGGCTGCAGGGCCCCACAGGCCAGAGGCGCTGTTGCCCAGAATCCTGACAGCACCAGGCGCCGTCGCAAGGCTCCCATGGAGCAGGGATGACTTCCTAGCCCTGAGGGGGGCTTTCCCATAGAGGCAAGATGCCGGGCTGGCATTAGAAGGTGTGATACCTAAGGGAATGAACAGCTAAGAGGAGAGGGATGGCCCAGGATGAGAGAAGCCGGAGAGCCGTGCATGCCTCCGCTGCTAGCTTGAGCTCTCCCAGGGGTGGGCATCTGAGCCGCAGGCCCCGGCACAGAGTAGCCACTTGGGGAAAGCTCATGTGATTGGGGGACAGGTTGGTACAAATGGGCATGCGGGTCTGCATCTGAAAGGGGAGCGGGGGGAGGGGCCTGTTCGGGACACGGGGGACAGAATGGGGCCACGTTGACTCTGGGCTTCTCAGAACTGAGTGAGTCACAGCTACACCACCTCGTGTCCTGAGAAGTGCGGTTCCCTTGGGGGTTCTGGGGCTCTCCACAGGCACAGGCTGGGGGCTCCAGAGTCCAAAGGCTGCCCCCTTCTGTTCCAAGTGTCAAATTTGACCCTGAGCATCAGGAACAGTCAGTCCCTCCTGTGTCTTGCTCTGCTTCCCAGCTCTCCACAGTCCCCTCTTGTGCACGGAATCAGCCCCCCTGAGGTGAGGGAGCCTTGGAACCCTTTCGGACGCTGACAGAGCAGGGTAGGGACCAAGGCACGGTTTACAGGGAAGGGCGCTGTCCCGTGGCAGTGAAAGTTTCACAGGTGCAGATGTCCCAGTCACCCCCCAAGCAGGCCATGCAGGCTCCAGGCAGGGCCCAGCCCCTGGGAGGCGGTCGCCGTGGTTACTGGGAGGATGAAGCCATCTGCGTGGAAATGAAGGTCTCGATGACGCTGTGGTTGGATGGCAGCAGGTGGCTGTGGCCATTGTTGGAGTCGGAGCTCTGGTACAACACCAGGCTGCTGGACGACACTGCAGGGGCAAGTGAGACAGCTGGCTGCCGGCCCAGCCCTTCCTGACCCCACCTTCACCCACCCATCCCGAGGGGCACTTGGCACAGGGGACGCGGGGCCTCCACCACCTCCTGAACTGCCACAGAGAACAGACTCCAACACCAAACCTCTATGCGTGGCTCTCAGCAACCCCCCAGCCAGGCTTCGGGGCCGCCCAGGGAGTGGCCAGCTCAGGCCATTTTAGTGGAAGCATTCGAGAAGCCCTGGTGAGACGGCGTGGCTAGTTGTACGCGTCAGCGTTGCTGGGCGATAGTACGGTCACTGAGCCAAACACTCATGCGCTGCGGTGGTGACGTTTTGTAGATGTAGTTAAAACCTGTACTCCATTGCGCCGAAGTGATGGAGATTTCTCTGGATGACGTGAGTGGGTCTCATTGAATCAGCTGAAGGCTTTAGGAGCCAAAGCTGAGGTTTCCCAGAGAAAAGGGAACGCTGCCTCAAGACTGCAGCATAGACTGCCGCCTCGGCTGCCCTACAGCTTTCCGACTTACCAGCCCCGCCGGCGCGCGAGCCAGGTCCCTAAATACACGTGTATGTGTGTAGTTGACCCTCGAACAGTGTGTGGGGCCGGGGCTACCGGCCCCCTGCACAGTCACAAATGTGCATCTAACTTCCAACTCCCCAAAAACCGAACTCCTGACAGCCTACTGTTGACCCGAAGCTGTACCAACAACCTAAACCGTCGGCACATGTTTTGTACGCTCTATAGGTATCATATACTGTATTCTTACAACGAAGTGAACTAGAAAAAAGAAAAAGTTACTGAGGACATCATAAGGAAGAGAAAGCACATTTACAGTCCTGTGCTATATCGAGAAATATCGCCGTGTAAGTTGACCCGTGCCATTCAGGGGGCAACTGTATTCCCTTTGGTTCTGTGTCTCCCCGGAGCCCTGACTGACTCCAATGGCTAAGAGAATGGGCTTTGATTTTGGACCTGGGTTCAAATCCTGGCCCTGCCACCTAGGCGGTGTCAGAGGCAAGGCCAAGTCCCTCACCTCCTAAGCGTCTGCCTTCTCGTTTGTAAAATGGGGATGATGACACGTGCCTGGGGGATAAAGCATGGGGCCTGGCCCCTGGAGCCCTCAGTAACTCAGTGCAGCCACGAGGGCTGGATGGGGGAACCTGAGGCTCCCAGAGGGAGAGTAGCCGCCACAGTCACGCACTTAGCCAGTGTTCACCCGCGGCCCCAGAGCCCAGCAGCCCGCCTCCCAAGTGCCCACTCTTCATTACCGCGGACGTAGGGCATCGGGGGATGGAAATGAATGGGTCGAGGGGGACATGGCGACCCGGACAGCCCGCACACCGTTGCGGCTACGTGGGAACACGAGTCTCCCAATTTTCCAAGGAAAGCCAGAAACTACGATTTCTTTGCGAAAGCTAATTTTTAAAAGTGGGCAGCATACTCAGACGGCGCCAAGCCCTGAGCCAAACCAGCACGCCTCTGAGCTGCTTCTGGTCCGCAGCCCGCCTGGCGAACTGCTCCTTAGTACCCTCTGCTGTCCCTTGCGATTACTTAATCTCTTTCCTCCACTGAGTCAGTGAGTCACGTGAGATACGCCCATTTTCCTGTGGTTTCGTACCCCTCTTGGCTGACTTCAGGGGAGCACAGGGTGCCCTCCCGTTTGCTGCACACACCTTCCTCCCCTGCTGAGGGAGCAGGGAAAGGCCGCTCACCGGTGGGGCTGGCGCTGAGCCGGTGGGCCGGCGGCAGGTGCTGGATGCCGGCGGGGTCCTGGCTGGGGATGTGGATAGTGGTGGTCTGAGACGCCGGCGTGTGCAGCCCGGACTCACCGGAGGCCTCGGTGTCTGAGGCGAAGACCTGGGGGAACACAGCAGCCTCCTGAGCCCCGCAGGGGTGCACTCTGAGGCGGGGGGGGGGGGCTGCTGAGCAAGTGGCCAGGAGGGCCTGGGCCTTACCTGCTTGGTGGGCGTGAGGCTGGCCAGGGCGCTCAGGTTGGTGTCGGTGATGAGCATGGTCTGCGGAAGCAGGCCTGTGTGGGTATACTGGGCCACCTCAGGCTTGTGGCTGTAGAGTGCTGGCCAGGAGGAAGGAGAGGGAGGAGGATAAAGACACGGCACCCTGGGCCACACTGGACCCCTCCCAAGGGGGCCTCAAAGCTGGGAGCTCTGGGGGAAGTGGGGCAGGGGACCTGGTAAATGGCCCAACGGAGCAATGGTTGAGGACTCGGGACAGATTTCCAAAACTGGGAGCTCCAGATAGAGGGCCTCGACCCTTTCCCCAACTACAAGACCCTGCGCAGGCTGGCTTGGTGGAGGAAAGGCTGAGGCGGCCCCGGAACCCACACCCACCGCCCGGGGACGACAAGCGTGCGGGGCAGTGGGAGGCACGGTGCAGCTGTACTAAGTACAGGCTGTGGAAGAGGGGAAAGCCGGCAGCCCCCTCGGGAGGTCAGCAGGGCAGGGGGGCAGCATTGCTCCGCCTCCAGGACACCTCTCCAGAATGTACCCTGGAGCTCCAGCGACCGCCCGGCCTCATGACGATGCACACACACACCAGCAGAAAAGCACGTGAACCACATATTCTCATGTCGACTCCGATAAAACCACACACACGAGTACGGCCCCTCAACCAAACCCACACAGATGCATCAGCCCACGGCCCCTCATCCCCAATTCCAAATTCCAGAAAGGTCTGAATACCAACAGATTTTCGTAAAGTCAGCACTCGAGCTCATTTGGTGACAGACTCTGACCTGAGCCCGACGGGAGGTTCTGGAAGTCTTTAGGAACCCACTCCGTGGCCTTCTCCCTTCTGCAGAAGTCACAGGGCTTAGATGACGGAGGCCGCCCCGAGCCCTCCCGGGAGTGGGATGGAGATTACGGTGGACACCCGTATCCCTCTCTAAAGTCGGAGAAGTAGTGATTCTGAGATACACCTGGGCCCGTGCGTTTCAGAGAGAGGACTCAGACCTTCCTCCCACATGTGGGTTTGCACCTGCAAACACCGACGGACACGCACGTGCACACCCACTCACCGAATCTCGTGTGCGCACACGGCCACACGCATTCACACGCTGACACATATTCTGGCCCCCAGACGCGCATCTGAGCCCCTGTAAACCGCCTCGTCACCGAAGCACACACACGTGTGCCCCCCCAACACACACACACACACACACACACACACACCGCCTCATCTGCTTGTGGACACCGGGCCTCTCCCCCCCTCCCCCAGCCTGGGGCTAGGGGTGCTCACCGTGGGGGCTCTGCAGCTGGGCCATGGTGGCCATGAAGGGGCTCTGGGCCACATGGCTCTGCATGGGGGGCACGAGCGGCTGCTGGTAGGAGGGGTGCAGCGGCTGGGAGAACTGGACGGGCTGCAGGGTGGTCAGGCTGCTGCCCATGCTGTTGATGACCGGCACGCTCTGCGCCTGAGTGGAGGCCAGGCCTGCGGCGGGAGCAACAGGAGTCAGCCCGGCCTCCTGCCGCCTCCGCTGCCTCCGCGGGCCCAGCACTGACCCCGGGGCACTGTCCCTCCCTCCCAGAGCTGGGCGGGGGGGCGGGGAGAGGCGACCAGGAGACACCTTTGCCCTAGGACCTGGCACGCACTCCCCCTCTCTGAGCCTCTTAATTCATTTTATGGGCAGGGGGTGTGTCCGGTTAGGTTCCCTGGAGCCCTGGGGTTCCACAGCAGTGCATGGGCCCTGCGGCTCGACTCTGTTCCCCTCTCCCAGTAGCTCCCTGTCGTATATATTCAGCCTCTGCATAATGGTTTCTGCAAATAAAGTCTTTCTGGGCTTAAAACAAAACAAAAAACGTAAAAAACCTGCAAGATTTTGATCTGCTTTTCCCTGCTCCGTTTTCCCGTAGACATTTTGCCTCCTGAGACACTATATAATGTCCGTGCTGTGTGTGCTGCCTGCCTCCCCACCGGAGTCATTGAGATTTTGGCCTGTTTGGCTCCCTTGTTTATCACCGAGGTGGCATAGTGCCTGGAATGGTGCACGCACTCAGCAAGTCTATGAATGAATGAATGAGTCCCAGTGGCTCCTCTGGATTCTGGATTCTGTGGGGTCCCTGTGAGCCCTCCCACCCAGGTGCCCCCTCTATGGCCTCCGACTTACCAATAACCAGGGTGGAGGCACCTGTGTTGGTAAACGTGGGGCCCAGGGAGGCAGGCTCACCAGGCCCAATGGCCATGACCCCAGGAAGCGACGCCATGATGAGGTTCTGGGGCTGTTGGTTGAGTCCTGGGGAGGTCTGCTCCAAGCTGTGCAGGGCTGTCAGGGTGCTGACAGGGGGCAGGGGGCCCCCAGTTGCTGAGACCTTGGAGGGGAAACCAAGCTGAGCCCGGGTGAGCCCCCACACTCTCCCTGGGGACCACTTCAGAATCTCCCAGCCAAGGGATAGTGGAAGATGGGGTTGAACGGGTCTTCCTCACCTGTGGGGCGTGGGGACACTC
Source organism: Nasua narica (assembly GCA_028533885.1). NCBI lineage: Eukaryota > Metazoa > Chordata > Mammalia > Carnivora > Procyonidae > Nasua > Nasua narica. Next base: position 14,290,257 of record CM052808.1, on the reverse strand, counting down.
ACCAGCTTGGCTTCGGTGCTCAGCAGGCTGTGGCTGGGCTCCAGGCCCGTGGGGGACACTTGGTGCAGGGGAGCAGACACTGTCACCAAGGGGCCACCGCTGCTTGAGGGCACTTCCGCCCCCTCGCTGGTTGCTGGCTGTCCATAGCGCACACCTGGAACGGGAGCCGCGGCCGGCCTCAGCACCCCACCTCTCTGCCCTCCGTGGCCCTCATCGCTCCAAACTGCCCCAGTTGGCTGTCTTGCCCCATCTTTCTGTGTGCGGCCAGCAAACCTCACTTGAGTGTCCCCCTGCCGGGTCCTGGGCCAGCTGCTTCCAACTCCCTGAAGGCAAGACCTACATGTTAGTAGCTCTGTGGCCCTCGCTGGCCAGAGCTGTGCATGACAGGAGGGAGGTGTGCAAGGAAGGACACGTGGGTCAAAACGAACCGAAGCTGATGAACTGAAACCGCAGTGAACGGAGTTGAATAGAAGGAGCCAGAATTAGTTAAATGAACTGGAATCTGGTTGAATGGAACCCGAAATGAATTGAAGTAGATTGAGCACGATGGAGCTGAACTGCATTAGATCAAATGGAACTGAACTGAACTGAGCCGTACAAAATTAACTTGGTTTCCCCGGGTTATATTTAGCTGGACGGAGTAGAATGGAAGGGAGTTCAGTTGGATTATTGTGAGTGTAACAGAACGGAATTGAATCGAACTGAAGTGAGTTGAGTTGAGTTGATGTTAAATGAATGAACTGAACGGAAGAGACCCGCGTCAAGTTCAGCTGGATCGAACGGCAGGGCGTGGTCACTGGGGTAGGGAGGAGGGGACTGGATAGAGGATAGAGGAGGCTAACGAGTCGAGGGGAGGGATAAGGAACCAAGCCGAAGCGCGGAGGGGTTTGGGTGGTTTCTGCCGCTGGCGTCGTGCTCCGCAGCTCACCAGCCTGTCCTTTGTCCCCTCTACCCACTCTTTCCATCCCCCTGCACACAAAGCACTCACCGTGGACCTTACTGGGGGAGAGGGCAGGTGGGGGCAAGCCCGGGGAGCTGTGGGCAGGCAGTGTGGGGCCCGGGCCTGGCCCTGGCGGCGGTCCGCTATATGTGTCCATGGCCAGCTTGTGACGAAAAGCTTCTTCCTTGCGCCGATTGGCAAACCAGTTGTAGACACGCACCTCCGTGACGAGGTTGGAGCCCAGCCCCTGGGCCTGCGACGGGGACACCCCCCTCTGGATGCACTCCGCCCTGCAGAAATGGCCACCCCTGAGCCTCCAGGCCAGGCTCAGAGGAACCCTCTCCTGGCGCTGGAGGCAGGGGAGAGAGTTCGGAGAGGTAGGCCTCTCCCTTAGTATCGAAAGCTGGCAGATCTGGGTTCTAACCCCAGCGCTGCTGTGTGCCCCTGAGCAAGTGTCTTAACCTCTCTTAGTCTCTCCATTCATAAAGTGAGCAAAAGAGCCATAGGGTCATAATGAGGGTGAATGAGATGAGCAGCCCCTCAAGGACCGCCGGGATGGGTGGGGAGTGGCTGCTAGGAACGGAGCTAGGTTCCAGACACTGAGCAGGATTTGAGTGCTCCTGGGCCAACAGCAGGAGCGCTCAAGGACTGGGGAGCCTCCCCCAGGACCCAGAGCCATGCTCCCCCAGCCTCGCCCCCGCCCTGTCCCAGCCCAGACCCAACCAGCCCTGCCGACCCACCAACCATCCTACCTATTGCACTCCTCCACCAGTGCCTCTCGCTCCTCCTTGCTGGGGTTCTTCTGCCTCTCATAGGCCTGGAACAGGATCTGCTGGGAGGCCGGGCCCCACTTGAAACGGTTCCTCCGCCCCTTCTTGGTTGGCAGCTCATCACCAGTGGGCTCTTCAATCAGGCCCCCCTGCCCTGCGTGGGTGAACTCTGTGGGCACACACAGGGCCGTCAGCAGGGCGCTGGCCACTCGCACCTGCCCACTTCAGTTCATCCAACCACACTCCTGACTCTTATTCCCAAGGCGTTGAGCCAAAGGAGCTTATAGCTAGAACCTAGAGTCCATCTAATCCAGTGATGATAAACACACAGCATGTGTGCCACCTGTCTCAACCTGTGCCCCAGGCAGACATCGCTAATCGACTCCTGCACGGTTTTCTACTGCTCCGGATGGAAGCTCGTGATCCTTCTCGATACAAGGCTCCAGGAAAGCATTAGTGTTTGTTCAGACTTAACACGTTTGCTCTCTTATTTTACAGATGAAGAAGCTGAGGCTCAGAGAGGCTGAATTTCTTTCCAGGGCTGCACAGTAGAACAGAAACCTGAGCCACATCTCTTGAGTAGACTCAGAGCTATTTTAAACTTCTTGCACCTGGAAATCGTATTTAACATGCAAGTGTTAGCCAGGAGAGGAGGGACCCAGCCAGCCCTCGTCAGTTCATTCCACTTTAATGCTAACTCTTAGGTTCTCCCTGAACAAGGAACCGAGAGACTAGAACAGATAAATCTGAAGCCATCTTTGTGGGAGGGGAAGCAGGGAGAATGAGTCAGAGATAGCGCACACGCTGTGCCTTCACCATCTGAGTGCCCAGAAGCAGAAGCCAACACCAGGGCTCTGGAGAGAGGCGGGCTTAGACCCACCGAAAGCCAACCCAGAAGCCACTAGAAGCCTGCTTGACTCAGATTCCAACGTTCTCAGCAGCAGAGGCTCGGGTGCCACTCACCCTGACTCGGTTGGCTATCTGGAATACCAGACACTGTGACTTGGCCCAGAAAACTAAAACATTTCAGCTTAAAAAAAAAAAATTATCCTGCCAAGGCTCTCAAAAACAAGGAAAATCTGAGAAACTGTCACAACCCGAGGAACCTAAGGCGACATGGCAATGAAATGCAGTGTGTCCACACCTGGATGGGATCCTGGACCAAAAAAGGACGTTAGGGGAAAACTGAGGCACCCTGAACAGTAAAGTTAAGTACAGATTTAATAATAGTGTGACAGTGTTGGTTTGTTAATCATGACAAATGTCTCCTACTCGTCTTAATAAAAGGGAAAACTGGGTCTGGGGTAAACTGGATTTCTCTACTACCTACCCATAAGGTCTACACTTACTCTAAAATTAAGAGTTTGTTATGTGTGGGACGCTTAGGTGGCTCAGACGTTAAGCTGCTGCCTTCAGCTCAGGTCGTGATGCCAGGGTCCTGGGATCAAGCCCCGCATCGGGCTCCCTGCTCCTTGGGGAGCCTGCTTCTCCCTCTCCCACTCTCCCTGATTGTGTTCCCTCTCTCACTGTCAAATAAACAAATAAAATCTTAAAAAAAAAAAAAAAGAGTTTGTTCTGTTATTTAAATTTTACCTGCTAAGAAGGGTAAATTAAAGCCGTGCTAGTTTTCTAAAAACACTTAGTGATAGTGCCTTCAAAGTACGTCATATACAGTCCCAGCCACCTGAGACCCAAAGGATGCCCCTGTTGGGTACAGCTGGTGGGGACACCGGCTCCTAGGGCATTGGTATGTGTTGCTATTTCTGCATGAAAAAGCAATCAGTGATCATCTTTGTAAGGAAATATTAACATTTTAGCATAGTGGTTGTTCAGTAAATGTTCATTAACCTAGTAGGGTTTTTGGTAGTTTGGGGGGGGATTTTATTCATTTATTTATTTTAGAGAGAGAGGGAGAGAGCACGTGCAAGCAGGGGGAGGGGCAGAGGCTATCTCAAGCAGACTCCTCACTGAGCACGGAGCCCCGTGCAGGGCTCCATCCCAGGACCCTGAGATCAGGACCTGAGCTGAGAACATGAGTCGGACACTTAACCAGCTGAGCCACCCTGGCACCCCAATTAACTTAATGTTTTAATCAGCCCCTTGATAAAACCGATATCATAGTTTTGGGGGGGGCTTGGGCAGAGGGAGAGAGACAGAATGTTAAGCCGGTTCCATGCCCAGCGGGGAGCCCCAGGAGGAGCTCGATCTCATGACATCATGATCATGACCTAAGCCAAAGTCAAGAGTCAGATGCTTAACCGCCTGGCCACCCAGGTACCCCTACCAATATCATCGTTTTGAAAAATAAGTTATATAAATGATCATCACAGCTTTAAAAAGTTGTTTTTTGTGTTCAACAGAAAATGGTAAATAGTAGATGCTCAATAAATATAAACTGAGACGGGGCACCTGGCTGGCTAAATCAGCGGACCGTGTGCCTCTTGATCTCAGGGTTGTGAGTTCGAGCCCCATGTTGGGTATGGAGAGGCTTAAAAATAAAATATTTTTTAAAGGATAAATAAATATTAGATGAGGTGTAGCTTGCTCTCGACCTCAACTGCTCTCCTATCTCAAGAGTGTACTTTTCACATTAATAAACTTTCCAGCTTGAAAAAACAACTTTTCGGCTTGTAAAAGTAGATAAGTAAAAAAATTGAGTATTAAATGAGTGAGCAAATCAATATGTGAATTTGAGGACCTTAACTTTTTTTTTTTAAAGATTTTCTTTATTTAATTGACAGAGACATATCAAGAGAGAGAACACAAGCAGGGGGAGTGGGAGAGGGAGAAGCCGGTTTCCACCATGCAGGGAGCCTGATGTGGGGCTCGATCCCAGGACCCTGGGATCCTGACCTGAGCCAAAGGCAGACGCTTTACGACTGACCACCCAGGCGCCCCAGAGGACCTTAACGTTTTAATAAATGTATCAGAAGCATGGGGGAAAGAAGTTTATTTTTTTAATTACCAGACATGCAAATTATCACCATGTCTTCATAAGGAGCTTCAGGAATATCTGTCAGAGATTTTAAAGTACATACTCCCTGACCCAGAATTCCACTCCTAGGAGTTACTTTACAGACATAGTCTCGTGTGAGCACACATACAAAGAAGAATGTTCTTTGAAGCAGTTGGTTATAGCAGCACATCGGAAAAAAACCTAAAAGTCCTTTGGTAGGGAGCCAGTTAAACAAATAATGGTACCTCCGGATAACAGAATAACCAGCAGCACTTCAAAGAGCACAGGAAAGTGTGTATATATATTATATATATAATATATATATTATATATTCTAGTATATGCATAAAAGATCTCTGAAAGGATGCATGAGACTAGGAATGTCCTTTAGGAGGACACCTAATTTTTATTGTAAACTCTTTATTTTCCCCTATTTTTTTAAAAACTAATATGTAGTACCTTTTTTAAAAAACATGGATAAAAAAATAAAAAAAATAAAAAACATGGATAATTAATAAATGAAATTTAAAAAAAATTTTTTAAAGACACTTGGGTGGCTCAGTCAGTTAAGCGTCTGGTGTGCCTTCAGCTCAGGTCATGATCTCTGGGATCAAGCCCCGCATCGGGCTCCCTCCTTCTTGGGGAGCCTGCTTCTCCCTCTCCCTCTGCCTGCTGCTCCCCCTGCCTGTGCGTGCTCTCTCTCTCTCTAACAAATAAATAACATCTTTAAAAGAAAAAATTTTTTTACACATAGGCTCAAAAGTGTGAGAGTGCACTTGAGATTCTGTGGGGTATGAGGTCAGAGTAAGGAAACCCACCCTTCGCTGAGCGATAGTGTGGCGGGTCTCCAGGGGTTTCAGGGAAAGATTCCCTGAGCATCCACCTTGCCTCTGAGCCTTCACTCAGGCCACTCCTTCTGCCCCAAACACATTTCCTTGTGTCTCCGTGGGCTAAAATTCCACTCAGACTTTAAGACTTAGTCTGAAAGTTCCACTTCTGGGGTGGTCCCTCCCGATGCCCTCGCCTCCCCGGGGAAGAACAGATTACTCTCTGGTCCTCTGCTAGCTTAACAGTTTGAAATACTTTGCGTAGTACTATGCCGCCCTGGGCCTGGCGTATGGTGACCATAAGCCCTCGATGTTACTGTCGTTTTTATCATATTGTAGTACGCGTCTCGCTGCATCGTAATGATCTGTTCTCCAACACAGAGCTCCTAGAAGGCAGGGACCCAGTTCATCCGTCCTCGGATGCCCGGGACCAGCCTCCCCCTCCCCGCCGAGCGCCTTGTGTGGAACGGGTCATATGTGCCCAGTGAATCCTGCTGACTTCCTCTCAGCCGCCCTGTCGGGGCAACGCGGGGGAGAAGCTTCTGGCCCCCACCCCCGAGGCGCAGAGTCCCGGGCCCCGCCAGGGAGGACGGGGCTGTGCTCATTACTTACGCTGGGCCACCTCTCGCTGCTTGCGGACGTACCAGGTGTACAGGGCGGCTCGCTTCTGTGTCTTCATGGGGGTGCCCTTGTTGAGGTGCTGGGACAGGTGCGACTGGTTGAGGCCGGTGGTGTCGACCACCTCCCGCTGTGGGATGTTGTGCTGCTGCAGGTAGGACTTGACCATCTTTGCCACGCGCCAGGGGTCCTCCCTAGGGGGAGGGCAAGGACAGAGCCTGCTCGGGGCGGGGCGGGGGCGGGGGGGGGGGGTGGAAGCAGGGGCGGAGCCGGGACCTACACTCAGACTGCAGGACAGCAAGGTAAGGGCGCTCATGCCAGGACATTTAGGGACAGAGGCGAAGATATGAACAGACTCCCTCCGGAACGCTGTACAAGCCAGAAAGGGAAGGCCCCCCACCTTGGTGCCTCCTTCGAAGATCCTCCCCCCATCCTGCCTGGAAATGATATTTGTGGCTGTCTTATCCACCGTGACAGACTGTAAACACTGTGAGGGCAGGAACTGTCCGGTTCTCAGCCCCCGAAATAGGCCTGACATAACGTGTACCCGTGGGGAGTGCGTGAGTGAATGAGTGGACGGGTGATGGGTCAGTGGGATGGTGGGTGGATGAAGGGGGGGGAGGGCAGGTGGACAGGTGGGTAGGGGGCTGGGGGACTGGATGCAAGAGACCTCCTGACGAAAAAATGGGTCTGAAAACGAGGAGAGAAACATGATTCTCTCACTTTACAGCCAGGGCCACTGAGGCTAAGAGTGCTTGTGTTGTATCTTTTGCCCAAGGTCACAGAGCCAGCCCAGCAGAGTCCCGTCCCTCCTGAAGGGATTCCATTCTAAGTCAACCTATCAGGTAAAAATCACATGAAGTCAAAACACCTTCTGATAATTGGTACTAAACCCTAGGCTGTGGCCTGGCCGGTTTCCCTACAGCAAGGGGGGGCAGGCAGGTCCTGGTGAAGGAGTTTCAGACTGGGATTCAGAGCCTCCCTACAAAAAATACACATACTGTGTGTGTTTGAGCCCCTGAATCTCTGCGGACTGAGACTCTCTCACTGGAAAGACTCGAAGAACCTGCAGCGATCTATGATTCACGTTCCCGTCCTCTGCCCACTGTGGGGAATGGCGGGTGGGGGTCTGATTCTCTCCCTCTCCTGCTCAGCCTCAGCGGTCCTCTCCTGAGCTTGGGTTGCAACTCCGGGGGCGAATAAAAGCAGGTGGGACACCGGTGCTGGAAGCAGGCAGGGTTGGGGCTTGAACCCAGCTCTGTGTGCTTCCAAAGCCTGAGGTCCTCGCCCCTGGGACTGAGCACTTTGCTTCTGAGAATTTGAGCTTTCCAACATCTGCACGTGTGACAAGCAGCCCGTGGAGGGGCACCTCGTCGCCGTGTTGCTTGCCGCAGCAAAATGTTGGCAGCGAGCTGAGTGTCCAGCAGAAAGGGCACCGCTGGCTGCGCTGGAGCAGATGCGCCTGTAAACACACACGGAGGGAGCCCGGCCTGCCTCCCCCGCCCCCTGCCCCGGCCTGCCTCCCCCGCCCCAGACGGAAGGGAGCCTGGTGGGTCTGCTGTGCCGTCGGTGTAAAATCTGAAATGGCACAGAAGAGTCCGGGCGGGGGGGAGTGCTTGCTTGGGTCTGCGTGAGATCCCAGAACACAGAAGAGACTAGCGACATCCATTGTCTCGAGACGGGAATGGGGTGCTGGGGACCGGGAGAGGGACCGTGTCCTCTGCTGCTTTTCTGCGCTTTTCAAATACTGTAATATCATGTTAGACAATAGGCTATACATGCATATAGAACATTTAAAACTCAACTGCGAAAAAAAACCAGCAAATAAACCCCCAGCACTTGGAAGCCCACCCCGTATTGCCTTCTCCCCACCCCTCCTTCCCAAGTCACCAGCCTGGCCTCGCCCCTGTGACAGTGCCCTTCTCAGGTGGGAGGGCGCAGAGCCTTTCAGCAGCTTGGGCCCCGTGACTCCCTCTTTTTTATCTTACATTACAGTTTTTATCTTTATATTACAGTTATTATTATATAGTTATATATATTATCTATCTATATCATACAGTTATATATATTATCTTTATATTACAGTTCCCATATAGGTAGGGAGGAAAGGGAGGCAGGGAGAGTGCGATCTGAATTGGTCTGCAGGGCAGAATCGCAGTTGTGTAAAAATGCTAGATGTGAGAATTCACGTTTCTTGAGTATTTACCGTGAACCAGGCACTGTGCTAAGGGCTGGTCATGTAAGTCTTGGGAAGTAGGTGCTGCTCGACCGCCCATTTCATAGATGGGAAAACGGAGCCTCAGAAAGGTGAGCACTTGTCCAAAGTGACGTAGCTGAGACTCCGAAATATTTTGCTTTGCCCAGATCCCCCAGAGCTCTCCCGGAGCTCTTCCTCCTCCCTGCATTGTGGGGCTCCTAGGCTTCTCTGCCTCCACCCCTCCCCTGCTCCCCGGGTGCCAGTCAGAGCCTGGAGGGAAGGGCGGTACAAAGTCCAGCCTTGTGCGTCGGGGCAAACATGTTTATCTGATTCTGGAGCCGGACTGCCGGATGGCCTCCCTCCTCCCCCCAGCCGCAGGCTTCACGCTCCTGAGCAACGCTCCCTGCCTCCCTTCCCCAGAGAGAGAAAGATGAGCTTAGTCTTCCTCTCAGCCAGGCCTCCCTGGCTCAAACTGAAGACTTACTGTCCCATCGCTGTGCGTTTGACTCCGTGTGTGTGCCTCTCTCTCTGTGCTAGTTTCTCTCTGCCTGGCTCTCTCCCTCTCGGTCTCTCCTGTCTGTGTGTGTGCTCTATTGTACGCTCTGTCTCTTCCTCCCTCTCACTCCCCCACCACACACACACTCACTCACTCACTAGCCCTCAGTCTCCAGGGACCTGACTCTTTCCGGGACAGTTTCCCCAGCCCAGAACTAACAGGCCACGTCTCCAGGTAGCTCCTGCTTTTCCTCCAATTGGCCTAAGAGTCGAGCCAACCTGGGTTCGCATCCCAGCATGGTCCCCTAGCACGTCCTGCGTGCGTGCCCCGCGCCCTTCCGGACGTCGGGAAGCCCACAGCTGCCTCACGGGGCCCTTGGGAGGACTAAGTTTCAGATAGGAGTGAACCACATAGAGCAGGGCCTGGGACATAGTAAGTGCTCAGTAGGTACAATTTGTCACCATCATCGTCTTCACAGATGATGTGGCCACGGGACCCCACCAGCCCTGCAGCAGAGGGAAGAGGGCCCAGAAGAGATAAAGATCTGCCCCCATCCCTTCCTCTACCTCCTATAGGGTCTGGGAGGGGTCGGCCAGAGGTTCAAGACTTTGGGCCTTTGGCTTGCTGGGCCCTAGGGTTTCAGAGGGTGCAAGGCTATGGAGCTCGGAAACCAGCCAGAAGGGCCACACGTCTGGAGGGACAGCGGAGTTCTCAGCGCGTGGTGGTTGGGGGTGGTGCAGAGAAACTCCCCATCTCGGTTGAATCCCAGCTCTACCACTCACTCTCCATGCGGCCTTGCCAAATCACTTAACCTCTGCGTGCCTCAGGTTCCCCAGATGTGATACAGGGCTAAAAAAAATGTCATAAGTTGCCAGGAGGAGAAAACAAGTTTAACACATTTGTAAGTAGTCCCGGAGCTCTAGAGCACTGCATGGAAGGGAGCGGATGTGAGGTTAAGAGGAAGAGTGACTTGGGAGGATAAAAGGGAAACAAACATATCAAGGACGGCATGCAGCCTCAAGGACGTTGTGCAGAGTGTGGGATTAGGAGGACCCGGGTCCAAGTCCCTGCCTTACCGCTTTGTAAATTACCTTGGGCAAGTAAGTCACTTTGCCTCTCTGAGCCTTAGTTTGCTTATCTGCAAAACGGGACTATTACTCATAGCAACCGTTTACTGCACTACATGCTATTTAACCCTCTGGGTAAGTGTTATGTCCTCTCTGCCTTGCAGACGAAACAAGGGCTCAAAGACATGAAATCACCTGCTGAAATTAGGGTAGAGCTGAGTCGGGATTTGAACCCAGGGAGGTTGGCCTCATTCGGGGATGTTAGACTGTCCCACCTTGCCCACTGTCTTCCTGGGTCTCAATGCCCTGATGCTGCCTGATGGAGAGGATCAGAGACCCTCAGGTTGAGGTTTGAGCTGTTCGGGGACAGGGAGGACCAAGGAGCACACCAAGGAAGGAGCCCTGGGTATAGGATCCTCCCTCAGCCATAACAGCAGATGTCCCTAGGGCTTCAGGGAATCCTAGCCACTCATTCATTCATGCTGTGTTTTAGCCACTGGGCTGGATATTAGGGGCACGAGTGGTGAACAAGGCCATGCCGGCCTTCCCTTTGAAAAACTTTTCACGGCAGGAGATAGAAAACAGACAGAAACAGATAGTCTTACGTACAGTTAAGGGACAAGAGAAAGTAACAGAAGGTAGTGGAAGAGAGAGTGTAGTGGGAACAACATTTAGATGGGGGCAGTGAGGGAGGGCCTCCCTGAGGAGGTGACATGTGAGCAAAAGGAGGAGAGGGAATCAGTCATGGGAAGAACTAGAAAGGAGTGTCCAGGCAGAAGGAGTAGTACATGCAAAGGCCCTGTGGTGGGAATCAGCAAATTCCGTATAACTGGAGGAAAGTGAGTGAGGGGCAGAGGTCCCTCAAGAAGAGGGAACCAGGGCAGGGAATTTGGGTTTTAGTCATTGGCCAGCTAGGGAAACCAAGGCAGGAGAAGAGACTTGTCCAATGTCACACAGCGAACTGAGGGTGAAAGTCTGCGGAGAGAGCTCAGGTTCCGGCTGTGACCTCGGGCACGAGGCACGCCAGCTGGGGGACCCCAGGACCCACCTGGCCTCTTCGCACATACATTCCAAAGAAATGGCGTCCATGGGAAACCCTGCTCCTGCACCATCCTTTCCCGCCTTAACCTCCCCCACCCCAGGCTGTCCAGGCCTTCATCAGGGGTGCCCACCCCACTCCCTCTGATACCCCAGGATAGAGGCCCCGGTTTTTTTTCCCTGGGGCGTTTTCAGATCCCTTTTGTTACCTGAACAATAAGTAACCCAGGTAGTTAGTTATAAACTCTGCAGGAACAAGGAGCTGGTTGATAATTTATAGCAACATCTCAAATTTAAATGGAAAGTAAATAGCATGCTGTTAGCATTAAAGAAAACCCAATCGGGGCAGGCGGGAAGCACTCCAGTGTTCCTGCAGCTTGGGGTGCCTCACTCTCTCCGCAGCCCCTTCTGGGAGTGAGCCCCTCTGCCCTACCGGCTCTCCTGCGCCCCTGGGCTTCTCCAGGCCTCTCCATCTGCCCCCATGCCCCCCCTCTTCCTCCACGGCTCCTCGCTCTCCCTCAGCTTCCAGGTCTCTGCTGGTCCCCAGGGAGCACTTTGACCTCTGCTCCCCCCTCAAGTGCTGTGGATGAAGCCTCCCCCCCAACCCACCATTCCAAGGGGCTGCTGATCCAGAGGCCCCACCCAGCCAGGTAAGAAAGGCCCTTGGCACCCCCTGCCCCCACTCCCACCTGAAAGCCCCCAGTCCCATCTGGGGCCCGGAGCAGGCCTGGCCCAGCCCCACCCTGTCCCGGTTGCCCTTGCCCTGGGTCTGGCAAGACCTGACTCTTTGCCCCTCCCCTGCAGCCCAGTGGGGCCCTTTGCCCTCTTCTTTCTGCCAAGTCAGGGGGGCCCTGGCTGCTCCCCTGCCCCCTGTCCAGGCCCTCACAAGGCTGGGCAGACCCTGAGGCTCCCCCCACCCCAAGCTGGGATCAGGACCTTGGACAGAAAAGAGATGGTCCCGCAGAGAGCCTCTTTGGGGCTCTTCCTCCCACTGCCTAGTCACGGCAATTGAAAGCACCAAACAGAGTGGCTGTGGAGTCCCAGCTGGGTGGCCTTAGTCAAGCTACTTCCCCTCTCTGGGTCTCAGTTTCCTCATCTGTGAGGCAGAGTTATCTCTAGCTTCTTTCAGGCATTCATCTGGACAGTATCGGACCATTTGCGTGTGAAACCTCAGCACAGGGCCTGACTGTTAGAATTGGAGCTTAGGAGCCTTTGGGGAGGGCGGTCCCTGCAGCCCCTAGACCCCTTCCCCCCCCCACCCCCACCCCTGCTGGGTAGGAAGTTGGTTGGCCCAGGCCTCCCCAGGTCACCATCTTTACAAGTTAATGATCACAGGCCTTATCAGAGCCTTTTGCCGTTTATAAATTTATAAAACAAAAGAGAAATAATAAAGCTCATGGGTAATTAGTAACCAGGTCAGCTCTGCTGAGGAGAGGGGAGGCATCAGGCTCAGACCCACCCAGTTCTGCGGGAGGGGAGTTGGGGAGCCAGCCAGTGGATGGGGGTGCACAATGGTGCCTGCCAGTGAGGTAGGGGGGCCTAAGCCTGTAGGAAAGGGGAACAGGTCCTGCCCGGAGGCTCCGTCTCCCTCAGGTAAGACCTGGGCTTTCCTGGGTTAATGCTTGAGTCCCTGGGTGGCAGAGGGAGCCCCTAAAACCCCAGCCTCGGCCCCCCTCTCACTAACGGTGCTTTTTGGCCCTGGAGCCTGCCGTCTGAATGCTTAGGAGGGAGGTTAGGGTTTGGGGAGTAGAAAGGGCCGTGGCGGTAACAATTCCCACCCACCCTCCGGCTCTCCAGGCACATGAATTCTGGATGGGCCTGCTTTTCCCCCATCTCAGAGCTCCCCTGGGGCATGCCCTTACTTCCCAAGCCCGGGTCTGAAAGCCTTGGCTCATGGGGACTTTGCAGAGTCCCAGGTCAGGAACCGAGAGGCTCCAGACTGGGAGCAAGGACGCCCCGGAGCTCTCGTGGGTCCCATCCCCGTTCCCAACAGCCGAGCTAAAAGCTACAGCTCAGGGAACTCTGGACTCGGAGGAAGGGCTAGTCGGGAGCTGGGTGGGGGGGCTCCCTGGGCTCCTTGGATGCTGGGGACAGGGGAGGGGTCCTTACTGCAGCAAGGTCTCCACCACGGCTTTCTGGTGGGCCGCCTCCTCGGGGCTGAGGTTCTCCAGCTCTTTGAGAATGGGTGGCGTGAAGTCTTCCCCATCGTCGTCCGTCTCGTCCTCGGAGCCCCTCGCCTCCCCCAGCCCATTGGGCAGCTCGGCCAGCTCCCCCCGACCACCGCCGCAGGACTCCCCCTTGTCCAGGGAGCCATCTCCAGCCAGCAGGTAGGGCCCCGGCTCACCCAACGCCTGGATCAGCGCCTCTTTGCTCAGCCCCGACTCGAGCAGGGCCGTGAGGAGCTCCGTCTGCAGCTGGCTCAGTTTAGAAACCATGGCTCCGCCACTACTGGGCCACGAGGCCTGGGGCCACCAAACCGGCCACTTCCCCCACCGATTGGGCCGTCTCCTTGCTGGCCGACCAGCAGGCAGACACAAACCAGGCTCCTTGCACCTACTGCCCCCCCAAACCCCACAAATCAAGCCCTGTGGGCACCCCCAACCCCCAACCCTGGCCCCAGCGGCCAGTGAATCAGGGCCCCTGCCCGCTCTGTTTACATTGGAGCTGGGGAAATTCTCCAAGGTTCATATTTATCCGTGTGCTTAGCGAAGGGACTGAACTTTGGACTTCAGCCCTGCAAAGTGCAGGCCTCATGGCAGCGCAGAGGGACGGGGGAGCCGAGGCCTTCAACAGGAGTGGGCAGAGGGGAGGGGGGAAGGCAGGGTGGGGGAGGGCAGCCAGAGTGGAAGGAGCTGGGGGGCCACGGAGGCCTTTAGGTGAACAGCTTTGGATCCCGCCCCTGAGGACTTTGTAGGGGTCTCAGGCTGAGACAGGAGGGCGAAAAGAGCAGGTTTCCCTTGGGAACTGAAGCCAGAAAGGGTTCTAGGCAGGTGGGCCAGCTCTCCTCAAGGTCAGGGCTAGGTCACATCCATTTTGGGTGCATGACCCACCACCAGGCCTCCCTGTAGGAAAGACATGTTGACTCAAGTCTACCGCGAGCTCGTCTATAAAATGTGACATTGCCTCATTGTAGACCCCCAATAGCTGTGAGCGGGCGCAGGGATTACCCCCATTTTACAGACCAGAAACCAAAGGCTCTGAGAGGTTAAACAAGTTGCCCAAAGCCACGGAGCTAGCAAGGGACCAGACTTGGAAGGTGGGGACAAGGGGAGGCCACGCAGGCTTGACTCACGTGTAAATTTTAAGGGGGCATCAAAAACCTCAGTAATCGAGAAAAACCGTATTTTTATACAATATATTAAAAACCAAAATTAATGCAAACCCCAAAAGAATTAAAAACGTACCCACACAAAAGCCTGCATGTGAATGTTCATAGCGGCATGACTTACAATAACCAAAAAGGGGGAGAAAACATAAATACCCATCAGTGGACAAATGGATAAGTAAAATGCTGTGTATCCGTGTATCTGTGCAATGGTATATTATTGGGCCACAGTCCCAGAGTCCTGGGATCGAGTCCCGCATCGGGCTCCTTGCTCGGCAGGGAGCCTGCTTCTCCCACTGCCTGCAGCTCTCCCTGCTTGTGCTCTCTCTCTCTCTTTCTCTGGCAAATAAATAAGTAAAATCTTTTTAAAAAAATCTCTGATGAACAAAATACTACAATTTTATTTTATTTTATTTATTTTTTTAAGTAAGCTCTACGCCTAACATGGGGCTTGAACTCCTGACTCCCTGAGATCAAGAGTCCCAAGCTCCACCGACTGAGCCAGCCAAGCGCCCCTAAAATATCACAATTTTATTTTTTTGACATAACTTTGGCTTTATTGAGGTATAATTGACAGATAAAATTGTAATATATTTGAAGTGTACAATGTGATAATTTTTTTTAAAGATTGTATTTATTTATTTGTCAGAGAGTGAGATAGAGAGAGAACGAGCAGGGGGAGCGGCAGGCAGAGGGAGAAGCAGGCTCCCCGCCAGGCAAGGAGCCCAATGCGGGACTCGATCCTAGGACCCTGGGATCATGACCTGAGCCAAAGGCAGACACTTAACAGACTGAGCCACCCAGGCGTCCCATTGTGCTAATTTGATATATGTATGCAGTCCCAGTAATTTTCGGAGCAATTGACTTTTTTTTTTCATTAACATATAATTATTTGCTTCAGGGGTACGGGTCTGTGATTCATCAGTCTTACACAATTTGCAGCACTCAACATAGCACATACCCTCCCCAGTGCCCATCCCCCAGCCACCCCATCCCTCACCCCTGACCTCCCAGCAACCCCTCAGTTTGTTTCCTGAGATTGAGTCTCTTACGGTTTCTCTCCCTCTCCGGTTTCATCTTGTTTCATTTTTCCCTCCCTTCCCCTATGATCCCCTCTCTTATTTCTCAAATTCCTCATATCAGTGAGATCATATGACAGTTGTCTTTCTCCTACGGACTTATTTTGCTCGGCATAATACCCTCTAGTTCCATCCACGCATGCCGTTGCAAATGGCAAGTTTTCATAAAATATCATAATTTTAAAATAAAGACAGGCGGCAGCCCTCACTTGCCTCCCCCCTAGTCCCAGCCCGGGGCAAAGGACGCCTCCCTCACACACCCTCACGCACACACACCCCACACCTCTTCCCTGTTCCAGTTAGATCCTTGACAAAATTCCTGAAGTTTGTCCCCTGGGGTGGCCCTCAGCTACCGGGAGAAGGAGTGCTGCCATTTCCTGGAGTGAGCAGGGGGCGTGGTGAGGGGCTGAGCTTTCCCTGTCTGTTGTCTGCACACACCCCCCTTACCTGGGGGCTCCTGTCCTGCTTTCCCTGGATTATGTCTTTATTGTTCTACTCCCCTTCTTGATTTTTTTTTAGATTTACTTATTTATTTTAGAGGTAGGGGGTGCAGAGGGAGAGAATCTCAAGCCGACTTCCCGCTGAGTGCAGAGCCCCACATGGGGCTCGATCCCACAACCCGGAGATCATGACCTGAGCCAAAACCAAGAGTCCATTGCTCAACCAACTAAGGCACCCAGGTGCCCTTTCCCTCCATCTTCTAACACAGTCCACAGTTTGTGGCTACTGAGTACTTGAAATGTGACATGCCTCTGGGTGAAACGGGATAGTATTTAGGATGTATTGGGAGAGAGTGAACATGTTATTAAAACACAATTTAAATTTTTCTAAATGAGGGGTGCCTGGGTGGCTCAGTGGGTTAAAGCGTCTGCCTTCGGCTCGGGTCATGATCTCAGGGTCCTGGGATCGAGCCCCACATTGGGCTCTCTACTCGGCGGGGAGCCTGCTTCCCCCTCTCTCTCTGCCTGCCTCTCTGCCTACTTGTGATCTCTCTCTGTCAAATAAATAAAATCTTTAAAAAATTTTTTTGTAAACGAAAAATCAAAAATTAACCTTCCCGGTTTCTGTTTACTTTTGTAACAGTACTCCTGGGAAATTGTGAATTACGTGGGCGGCTCCTTGTATTTCTGTCTGACAGCTGCTCTGTAATTGACCGACGTGTTGTGTCCCTTACTTAGGGTCAGTCTCCCTCTGCTACAGTGTAAGCCCCCTGAGGGCAAGGCTTTTTCCTCCTCTTGTTCATTGCTGTATTCCCAGTGGTTAGAATATTGCCTCGTACATACATAGTAGATGGTAAATAATTATTTGTTGACAATGAAGAGACAGCTGAATTTCACAACAGACCATGTATACTTAGCTGTGCACCAAGTATAAGCTTTCGTGATGTATTAAATTCTCAGAACAGCTCCACCTAGTAGGTACTGTTGTTCCCATCTGCAGAGGGGGGGAAACAGAGGCTCCAAGGGGTTAAATGACTTGCTCAGAGTCCCCCAGAGTGAATAGTCTGCCTCTGCAGGATGATGCTGGCAGTTAGCCCTTGGGAAGGTGGGACCCCCACCTCTCCCCCAGTGCTTTTCCTCCGATGCAAGTTGCTCTGGGGAGCAGGCAGCTCACTGCTGGGGGCAGAGTTCTCAAGTCCAAGCTGAAGGACAGGGAGGATGCTGTGTGCTGTCCCTTCATGGTCTCATTGGTCTCCTACCTGCTATCTCCTGCCTGGAGGCTGCCTGCTGCCCACAGCTGTCCATGGTGACTTTTCACCTAGAAAAAGGAACCGGAGGGAGGGGAAAGAGGAGGAGCTTGGATTCTTTGCCCAGCTTTAGACATCTAACTGCTGAGTCCCTGGTGGCTGAGCCTGGGACTCCAGACTGAAGGTAGATTTACTTGGGGGGCCGTAGCAGAGCCTCTTGGGACCTTCTGCTCCTGCTACACACAGAGGCTGCTGTCCTGGGTCCCCTGAGTAGGGGGCTCCCTAGGATATGAATAAGAAGGGATGACATCAGGAACATGACCCTGCTTCCCCGCAAACAGAAAAGGCCATGCTTCCCCCCACAATCAGGAGACAAATCTAAACTGAGAAGCCATTTGCCTTCTAGAGAATGACACAGACCTAGTTTGAATGTCACCGTCCCCACATACCACCTCCAGCCCCGCCCCTGGGGGGGGGGAGCCTCGGGCACGTGAGTTAGCCTTTCTCGACTCATCTATAAAACAGAGGTAGGGTTGCTTAAGACCACTTTTTGTAAAGAGCATGATGTGGCGATCCCAGACTTTCTTGGTTCAAGGCACCCAGTGTCTCCAAAGAGCCTCATGCTCGCACCTGCGCAACAAACATTCCCCCAGTAAAACCTAACAGGTTTAGTGGGTGCTGAGGTCAGAAAACTCTTAAATAGTTATGTCATAACAGCTTAGAGGCCACTTGAAAAATACACATAAATTGAAAGAAAAAATACTTTTTTTGTTCCTTCTTGAATAATGCTAACTACATACTAATGGAATTAGAGCTTGTTGGACTCTACACAACTCAACCCTTGGGATTAGATTGGGCATTACCACCCTCATTTCCTGTTCCACAATAATTTTCGTATGATACTTGCTTTTTATCAGAACTGCCATAAACCCAGCTTTACCGAGTTACCATGAAACTCCAACATTGAAACTGCGAACTACCTTGAACTAGCAGTTTTGCCTGGTGTCCGGCAGGTGTCGCTGTGGACCGCTCAAAAAATCCTCCGGTCTGCGAGCTGCCGACTGGATCCTGCAGCGGTAGATACTCAGTAAGTGGTGGCTGTGAGCTTTATTGCCCTTCTCTCCTGGGCGAGCAGCGATTTGCAAAGGCAGAGTTCAGGTAAGGCATAGGCTTCCCCGTCGTTCCTGGAGACAGCACAGGAAGGATGCCCTTTCAGCCAGTCTCAGAGCTCTCCACCCCCAATTCCAGCTGAGGGCCCACCTGGATTTCAAACTCAGACCATTCTTCCTCCCAGCCCCACTAGCCTTTCACCCTTATGTGGATGGTATATGCATTGTTCATTCGTTTTCTCATTTAACTCCTCAACAGCCCCACGAGGTAGGTACTTTTTTCTTTTTTAGATTTTGTTTGGCAGAGAGAGCCAGAGAGCACGCGTGGAGGGAATGGCGGAGGGAGAGGAAGAAGCCGGCTCTCCACTGAGCAGGGAACCCATGCGGGGATCCATCCCAGGCCCCTGGGATAATGACCCGAGCAGAAGGCAGATGCCTAACCGACTGAGCCACCCAGGTGCCCTGGTACTTTTTTCTTTTTAAGATTTTATTGATTCATTTGAGAGGGAGAGAGAGACAGAGCACAAGTCGGGGGGAGGCAGGGAAAGTGGGAGAAGCAGACTCCCTGCTGAGCAGGGAGCCTGATGCTGGGCTTGATCCCAGGCCCCTGGGATCACGACCTGACCCAAAGATAGAAGCATAACCAACAGCCACCCAGGCACCCATAGGTAGGTACTTTTATCCCATTTTACAGCTGAGAAAACTGAGGCTCTAAAAAGATATATAAGCTGCCCAGCTGGTGCATAGCAAAGCTAGGATTTGAACCCAAATCCCTCTGATGGCAGAATCGAAGCCCTGAGCACTATTCCATGCTTCCTCTTTCTTTGAGGCAATTTGCTCTCTCTAAATACTTGTTGCTATCACTTTGGTGGTGGTGGTGGTTCTGGGTAATTCTGCCTATCAGCCTTGTCACTTTTGAGCTGGTTTTGTAGATTAAGGGACTAAGATGCCCAGGAACAAAAAACAATGGTCAGGAGCATAGACTCTGGCTGTGACTGCCTGAGATTGAGCCTGGCTCTGCCACTTGCCAGCTGTGTTACCTTGGGCAACTCGCTTAACATCTCTGTGCCTTGGTTTCCTCTTGGCTGGAATGGGCCTGAAAATACTGTCTGCACCCTGAGTTGTTAGGGGGATTAATGAGGTAAAACACACACAAAGCACTGTGCCTGGCATACCATAAGCGCACCCCAATATGGAATGATTGTCTTTACATGGTTATTAACACGAGTGCCCCCACTCCCCTTGGCGAGGCTGAGTTCTCTTCTTTTGCAAAAGTTCTCCCATAAGAATCCCTGCCACCCGTCCCATTTGACTCACGGGCCCTGATTCTGGCGTTCAAGGCCATCGAGACCTCAGTGCCGTCCTCTCCCCAGCCCCACTATTGGGATCTGCAGAGCACACCTGGAACTCCCTCCCATCTATGCTTTTGCCCAAGTTCTTTTCTCTCCGTGGATGCCTCCATCTTTTCACCTGTGCTGAAGATGCTCCAGGGTCTCCTCCTCACCCCTTCTATCACCAACAGCCGTGGGAGCCTTCCCCAGCCAGCCTTCCCTGTTCCCCCCCCACCCCAGAGCAGGACCCACAGCACCAGGAAGCCCCAGACCGAGGGTTAGAAACACAGGTCCATGTCTCCACACTCAGAGGGTTTGATTTCGTAGATCCCGAGTGAGGCCCAAATATGCAAGCTCTTTGCATCTAAGGGCAAAGAACTATGTTGTTCTCTGTATAAGTGTTTGAGAAAGATGTGGAAGGACATGCTGTAAGCTGTCAACATCAGTTACCTAGGGCGGGAAGGTATCTACAAACTAAAAACCAACAGCAGGGTTAGGGAAAGAAAACTAAAAAAAAAAAAAAAAATTGTAACTATGTGAGATGATGGATATTAGCTAGAACTATTGTGATCATTTTGCAATACATACATATACTAAATCATTATGTTTTAGTACTTGCCTTAAACGAGTACAATGTTTTATGTCAATTATAGCTCTACAAAACTGGAGGCGGGGATTAGATTGTAGTGATAGTTGCACAACTTTGTTGCAATATCTTAAAACCATTAAATTGATACTTTAAATGGATGAGTTATATGATATATGAAATATATTTCAGGGAAGCTCTTAATAATAAAAAAAGAAAAAGAAAGAAAGAAAGGGAGGGAAGGAGGAAGGGGGGCGAGAGAGGGAAGGAGATCCCTGGCTGGCTCAGTCGGTGAAGCCTCTCCCTTTGGCTCAGGTCATGATGGCAGGGTCCCCGGATCGAGCCGCTCATCGGGGCTCCCTGCTCAGTGGGGAGCCTGCTTCTCCCTCTCCCACTGCCACTCCCCCTGCTTGTGCTCTCTCACTCCTGCTCTCTCTCTCTCTCAAATAAATAAATAAAATTATTATTATTAAATATTTATTTATTTGAGAGAGAATGAGAGGAGAGAACATCAGAGAGGGGAGAGTCAGAGGGAGAAGAGACTCCCTGCTGAACAGGAAGCTCCTATGCTGGGCAGGATCCTGGGATTCCGGGATCATGACCTGAGCCATCCAGGCACCCCAATAAATAGAATCTTTTTGAAAAAAATTGAAAAGAAGAAAAGTAGTCTCCAAAAGACACTGTGTGTATAATGAACTGCTTTGCTGTGTGTCGGTCTGCCGGGATAAAGCACAGGGAGCTGTATGGAAAGACGGTCTCCAAAGACGTATCCGCAATTACCTCGGAAATAGTGGGATTTCAGGTAGTTTTTACTTTTGTGCTTATTCTTTTCTATATGATTTGAAGAGTTTAACATGAATACTTATTTTTTATGTGAAAAATGAGGGTTTTTTTAAAGTAATCTCTACAGAGAGATTCAGAGTTCGTGGGGCTCGAACTCGTGACAGCCCAGATCAAGAGCCGCATGCTCTGCCGACTAAGCTGGCCAGGTGCCCTAAGAAAAAATTATTTTTATTTGAGTGTTAACTCCTCCCTGCCCCCCTCCCCAGGAGCCAGGCTCCCCAGGCTATGCTACAGCCAGTCTGTTCTCCATCTCAGGTGTTCATCTCTGGACCCCCACCTGGTGGCAGAATACACAATATGTCTGTTCCTGGGCACACGGAGTCCATAATGCTGATCCTACGCTCCTGGAGTCTGTACATAGCACCTGCCCAGGAAATACTTGTGGAATGGAGCCCAATCCACGTTTTCTGAACCTATTTCAAGGTGTCTTGTCAGTACAATTAGATCGTAAACCCCGTGAAAGCAGGAGAACCCTGCCTTCTTTTTATTCTCCTTACCCCTGCCCAGTTCCGATATGGGCACATAGTAACCTTCAAGGGCAAAACAAAGACAAGAGGCAGAAAAACACCTGTGGAAGAGGGGGACCAGCCCGCCCCGCGCATTCCTTTGCCTTGATGTCATCCTCTTCCTGGACAGCAGAGGGCGCTCTACTCCCACACAACAAAAGTTTCCACCTCTGCCTCATCCTAAGAACTCCGGGTCACAGATGACAAACTTTCCAATTCCAAGGGCCTGCCCTCATTGTTCCGGAATCAGACTCTGGCAGAAATTGACAGAGAATCTTTTATTTGAACAAGACCTTGGGCAGTTTTCTCAGGATCAAGCAAATTGCAGAAACTATCTCACACAATTCATTGGGTGTCCCCGATGTGGCTTCTGCTCTCCGTGCGTTTGGAAGCAAAAGCTAAAAGCCAGAGAGACTTCTTGTAATACAAGGACCCGGAATCAAAGTGAACAGATAAATACATTAGCCAGGACTTCCTGTGTCAGCCCCAGAGCTAGGCAGAGCTGCATTTTGAGCCTCAGCTACAAAGTAGGGATAATGCGGTTCTCAGGGTGTGGTTGTGATCATTCAGTGAGATACACCGCTGTTATGTCTCTGCAGCAAGCAGACACCGATGGAATGTTAGTTTTCAGCCTAATATAAAAATAGCTGATATTTTGAACACATACTATGTGCCAAGCCTCACATTAACTCTCTTGACTCCTTCAACCCTCACAATAATCCTGAGAGGTAGGTGGTGTTATTCTCCCCATTTCACAGGTGAGGAAACAGGCAAAGAGAGGTTAAGCAGCTTGCCCGAGGTCTCCCAGCTAGGGAGTGGCAGAACTGGAATTGGAGGCCAGGGAGTGGTCACACTGAGGGACAAATGTCCATCAGTCATGGCCTCCATCTAGGACATCAACCATCCCAGAAAGCATGGCTTCCAGAGTCCCCCCAAACCCGCAAACAGGGCCCTTGTGAGGAAACAAAGGGACAAGAGGGAAATCAAGCTGAGCCCGGGGTCCTCCGAACCTGACAATGGGGTCACATCCATTCACAGGTGTCCGCAGGCCTGGAGATTCACGGGTAATTGACAATCCAAAAGAGATCGACAAACAAGAATCATGTGATCGTGTTTCTGGACGGATTGATACAAATGAGCCTGGGAACATCGGTTGTTTCTGGTGGGGGGAACCCAGAGACCGGAGGACAGGGTGGAATGAAGGCTTCTCTTTTGTGCTACTTCATTTTTACAGAGTCCTGACAGGATACAGCAGGCGCTCTCGGATGAGGTGATGTGGGGGAGGCTGTCCATAAAGGGGCTCTTTACCCAAGTGGAGCAGATGTAGGAAAACCCAAGGGATGGAGTATCGGGCAGGAGCTGGGGCTGGTCAGCAGCCCCGCACTGGTGAGGGGGGGGAATGGCCGCCAGCCCTTCGAAAGGGCTGTCCCGAGGCTCCCGAACCACGTGACTCCAAGCCAGGCGTTGGGAGGAAGTAAACGCTTCCACCTCCACGTCGCCCCTGACCTGCCCTCCAGCAAGGTCTCTCCTGCCGGTCTCTCCTCTTACGGAAGGCAACCACCAGACACAGAGAGACTCCCGCACCGGGCAGGGTCCAGACAGAAGATCACCGCTGCAGGGCAGGCCAGACCGATGGAGGTCACCGTGATACTGGTGAGCTAAGGAATATATATTTGCCCCTGGATCTTGGCACAGAGGCCCTAAACCCTCGTAAAATGGAGTGACGGGTGATAGGAGCATCTTTTGTTGCACTATTTGACCTTAGTCCCCCTTCCGGAGTTAAGACCTTCCAAGATCTTGGGAAACTCCAGAGGGTTGAAATTGTCTTTTTGTATGTTAACGAGATGACTGATGGCTGATGGGCGGGTGCACCGTGGGGGCTCATCACCCGCAAGACCAGGACAAGATTAGAGGATTAGAAATTTCATGGGCGCCTGGGTGGCTCAGTGGTTAAAGCCTCTGCCTTCAGCTCAGGTCATGATCTCAGGGTCCTGGGATCGAGCCCCACATCAGGCTCTCAGGGAGCCTGCTTCCTCCTCTTTCTCTGCCTACTTGTGATCTCTCTCTGTCAAATAAATAAATAAAATCTTGAAAAGAAAAAAAAATTTCAGGCCCGGGGGTTGGGGTTTAAGTGTTTGCCCGGGGGCTCGTTTTGTGATCCCAGGGTCCTAGGATGGAACCCTGCATCAGGGTCCCTGCTCAGCAGGAAGCCTGCGTCTCCCTCTCCCCCTGCTTATGTTCCCTCTAGCTGTCTCTGTCAAATAAATGAATAAAATCTTTAAAGAAAGAAAAAGAAAGAAAAAGAAATTTCAGGCCCTCACACCCGCTCCTGACCTCTAATGAGGGGGGAGGGGCTGCTGACCAAGTTAATCAATGGCCAGTGATTTTTTTTTCTCCCCAAATATGTTTATTTTAATTTTTCAGTGTTACAAGATTGATTGCTCATGCACCACACCCGGTGCTCCATGCAATACGTGCCCTTCTCGATACCCACCACGAGGCTCGCCCACCCCCCCACCCCCTCCCCTCCAAAACCCTCAGTTTGTTGCTCAGAGTCCACAGTCTCTCCTGGTTCATCACCCCCTCCGATTTCCCCCCATTCACCCTTACCTTCCTTCTCACGATGCCCTCCATGATTTTCTTTATACTCCACACGTAAGTGAGACCATAAGATAATTGCCTCTCTCCGCTTGACTTATTTCACTCCGCATAATCTCTTCTAGTCCTGTCCATGTTGATACAAAAGTTGGATATTCATCCTTTCTGATGGAGACATAATATTCCATTGTATAGATGTACCACATCTTCCTTATCCACTCATCTGTTGAAGGGCATTTTGGTTCTTTCCACAGTTTCAATGGCCAGTGATTTTAATCAACTACACCTACATCAGAAACCGCTGTTAAAATCCTAAATTTTAGGAGAGTTGGGAGAGTGTGCAGGTTGGTGAACACGTGCTTGTATTCACCCCCAACTCCACGAAGACAGAAGCTCCTGGGGTAGGAACCCTTTCGAATCCCACCCTAGGTACCTCTTCCTCTGACCGGTCATTTGCATCCTTTATCACATCCTTTCTGATAAGCCAGTAATAGTCAAATGCGCCCCTGAATCTTGCGAGCTGTTATAACAGATTACTGAAACTCAGGATGGGTTCTCTCATGGGAGCTTCTGATGTGAAGCCGAGTCCGACAGACGTGTGGCTACCCTGGGAGCCCAGTGTCTGTGTCTAACATCTGAGACGGGGGCCTCTAGAAGGACGAAGCCCTTAACCTACGGGGTCTACAATAAGCCTAGGTAGTTAGTGCCGGGATTGAACTAAAAGCTGAGTCTCTTACAGTCTTTTTTTTTTTTTTTAAGATTTATTTACGTATTTGAGAGAGAGAGAGCATGAGTAAGAGATGAGCAGGCTCCCCAGGCAGGGCTCCATCCCAGGACCCTGAGACCAGGACCTGAGCCGAAATCAAGGGTGGGACGCTTACCTGACCCAGGCTCCCTAGACTCCTAGAGGCTTATACGGTATTTCTATCCATGGAACGGTTCATGGAACAAAATGCAGTCACGTGGCCACCCCTAGTTGCAAGAGAAGCAGGGAAATATCTTTATTCTAGACAAGATCAGGATTCTGTTACCAAGGAAAAATGGGAAGAATGTCTATTAGATGTGTAACTAGCTAAAATGATAATAGCACATCCAGTCATTAGGCCCTTCCTGTGTGCCGGATACAGTGTATCTGTGGTCAAACAGGATTGACCTCTGCCCCTTATGTAGCCAGGGACACACACACACACACACAAAGACAGAGGAGCCATTTGCCCCTTCCCTGTGAGCTGCCCATGTGAGAAGTCTTTGTAATGTGACCCCAAGCAGGGAGGGGGAATGTTCACTTAGCATAATAAGGTCAGGGTTACTGGTTCTCGCGAAATTCAATCAAAACGCTGTGACTTGGAGAAATATTAATTTCCCATGCAGATGGGGGGAATGTTTTCAGAAGGAGATGGTGGCTGGAGATACATTTGATTTTATGTACACTGAGACTAGACCAGCGCTGTCTGGCGTGGAAACCCCCCACCGTTGCACCCAACCCCAGCCTCCCCGCTCCTGCCCCCAGAGGAGTCAACAAATGGTGAGACCAAAGTCCCTCTGTTCCCCTCTGCGAGTCAGCAGAAACTCCGGAGAAGAAAGGCTTTTGATAGTCAGCAGACTCCGGGAACTGTGTACTTAGCAATTTACAAAAAGGGGCTTCGGTGGGGACTCTGACATTTTTACAGAGATGGGTGACGGCTGGAGTGGCAGGAGGAAGGGAGGGCACGAGTGGCGCAAAGGTAGGAAAGAGAAGTAGGCAGTGCAGAGAGGAAGGGAACATCACAGGGCTGCCATTTTGCACAACTCCAGGGTCACGGCCACCCACAGAGAAGAGAGGCCAGCGCTGTTTCTAAAGGGCCTGTAGAAAGGAGATGACGCTGGACCCTCCGACCCTCCGGGAGGGTCGGTGGAGGAAGGAGCTCCGGAGAGGGGGAGGTGGCAGCAGCGCCCATCCTCTGGGAAGTGGAAGCTATCCCAAGACTGGTTTGGGGTTCCCGAGGATCGGTGATGCGGGCAAAACCCGGGGAGGCTGGGCCCTGGGTATGGGGCAGCCAGTCTGAACCAAGACACCCGCTCCGAAGCTTGGCACAGAAATAGTGGTCTTGCCAGGCTTGGGGGCGGTTCCACAGGCTTGGACGGAGGGCATATCAGCGTAACCAGTGTACACGAAAGGCCAGAAGGCCCCCCGCAAACATGTTTGCCTGTAGAGGAGTCCCGTGACCTTTGTACAAGACTAAGAAGAGGAAGCCGAGCTATGACCGAGCATGAATGCCATCCTCCCTGAACACAAGGAAGCCTTGGGTCAGGAATAGTTGGATTTCAGATAAATAAAGCGCCGTTCCGTAACCTCTGTGGTGGAAATTCATAACCCCCCACCCCGCAACCTGAAAATTAGGGGTGTTATTTTAAGCAGATGGCCAGACACTTCTGCAGTGAGTCGGCAAACCTCAAGGAGAGGGACGTGACCTTTCACATGACTGCCCTCACCTCAGACGCCAGTTGCAAGATTGGAGGGGTCCCCAGGCCACCCTCATACTGCCCTTTTTAAATTTTGAGAACAAGTTGGGGAATGGAAAAAAAGAAAAGGTCAAGACTGATCAAAAATGTAGTTCTTGAAACAAGGGAAACAAAGTGAAAGCTATTAAGAAGGGGTGATTTTATAGCCTTGATTAAAATTCTCCAGTCTTATCCCCAGAAACCTTATCCACCCACAGCCTTCCCCAGCTCAGCTAAGGACAACTCCGTGGCATTATTAGGCGTCCAGTTTCTTTTCATCTTCTTTTCATCTTCTCAGCAGTCCACATCATCAGCTTCACTGAGTCGTGACTCCCCTCATGGTCACAAAGTGGCTGCCACAGCTCATCTCATTGAGGCATCTTGGCCTCCTGGAGGAAGAAGCAGAGGGAGGAGCTGCTTACATCCATTAGTCTAGCCTGCTCTGAATCAACCAAGGGCAAAAAGGAGAAGGAATTACCACAATTGATTTAGTCTGATGTTGATTCTTTCGAAGTGCAGTCCCAGGATCAGCAGCATCAGCCTCTCCTGAGAACTTGTTAGAAAGGCAAATCCGAGGGCATCTGGTGGCTCAGTCAGTTAAGCATCTGCCTTTGGCTCAGGTCATGATCCCAGGATCCTGGGATGGAGCCCCATGTTGGGCTCCCTGCTCAGTGGGGAGTCTGTTTCTCCCTCTCCCCTGCTTGTGCTCCCTCTCTCTCTCTCTGGGGGAAAAAAAATGCAAATCTTCCAGCAGACCAGGGAGCCAGCATTTCCTAAGCCCTGTAGGGGACTCTGATGCCCGCTCTTATTGGAGAACCACTACCTTCAGTAAAGGTCTTCATAAAGCATCCTCAAGGTCCAGGCATGAGGGTGACTTTGGAGGAAGGTAGGTGAATTGGCAGGAGGGCTGGGAGGGGAAGAGCGCCCTGCCCAGTGGGCACTGCAGGTCCTGCTGTGGGTAATGAGATGACAGGGACAATGTGGGCCCAGGAGTCCCCATCTGCAGCAAGGAGGCAGTAATACTGAGGTCTCTTCTGCTACAACTCCCAAGGGAAAGGGATCAACCCACTGAATAGACAAGTGTCTCCACATACATTATGTCATTGGATCTCACAGCGGTCCTTTAAGAGGTGTTACAAGATTTCCTTTGCAGCCATGATGAAATTGAGGTTCAGAAAAGTCGAGGCTACGCAGCTATATACAGCCACCCATCTGGGTCCTTTACGCCACGGGAGGCGGTCAGTCTCCCGCCACATGATCAGTGATGTACCAATGGCAGGTGATTGGAACAACTGGCAACAAAGGGGACTATTTCGTGCAGAGAATTTTAACATAATGATAAAACCAGATAAAAGTTAGTTTTTATCAAAATGCAATAGCAGTTCTCACCAGTGTCAGTTACAAAATACTCTCCCCGCCCCCATGTCCCCAGTTGGTTTAAGCTCTAAAAGAACTGCTGTATTCTAAAAGAACTGTATTGGGTTTTCATAAGATGAGTGATTCTATCATAAGTATATAAATTAAATTAAAATAGAACACAACATAAATGTAAAACTGGGGTTTTTTTTAAAGATTTTATTTATTTATTTGACAGAGAGAGATCACAAGTAGGCAGAGAGGCAGGCAGAGAGAGAGGGGGGGAAGCAGGCTCCCCGCTGAGCCAAGAGCCTGATGTGGGGCTCGATCCCAGGACCCTGAGATCATGACCTGAGCCGAAGGCAGAGGCTTAACCCACTGAGCCACCCAGGTGCTCCCCTGATTCCGATTTTTTTTAAAGATTTTATTTATTTATTTGACAGAGAGAGATCACAAGCAGGCAGAGAGGCAGGCAGAGAGAGGGGGGGAAAGCAGGCTCCCCGCTGAGCAGAGAACCCCATGCGAGGCTCGATCCCAGGACCCTGAGATCATGACCTGAGCTGAAGGCAGAGGCTTTAACCACTGAGCCACCCAGGCGCCCCCCAGTTTTTGTATTTTTTCTAATAATCATTGTAGTCTACTTGTCGGGAAATTAATTTGGAGAATTCCCAGTGATAATGGCTGGTCCCGGGTGCAGCTGGTCTCAGCTATTGGTTTCAAGAGTAAGTTTTTAATGATATCAAATCACTGGGGACAGTCATGATACCAGCCCTTATGGTACTATGTGTTCCTCCTTTAAACAGTAGATTTCAAAACAAAACAAAACAAAGAAACAGAAACAGTACGGTGATTGAAGAGATGAAGAAACAGAACTTAGCCTACCTCTAATTCGGTCATTTTTACAAGGCCACTTGGGAGTTTCTATTTGTGTTTAATAAAATTTACAACGGTGAAACACAGCGTGGACGGCAAGATGTACTAGTTTTGTTTGGTTGGTGCTAATTTTAGTTCCTGCGTGGTATTTCTATTGAACTCACTAATATGTTTAAAATTGAAATGTTTTCCTACTTCTTAACTGTTAATTGTTTTTAAAGGAAAGAATGGGGGCACTTGGGTGGCTCAGTCGATTAAGCGTCTGACTTTGGCTCAGGTCATGATCTCAGGGCCGGGGTGCGGGGGGGGGAGGCTGGGATGGGGCCCCTATGGGATCTGGTCCGAGCTCGGCGGGGAGTCGACTTCTCTCTCTACCCCTGCCTCTCCCCTGCTCTGGTGCTTGCTCTCACTTTCTCTCTCTCAAATAAATAAATAAAAAGCTTTAAAAAATAAATGAAATGAAGCCATGACTCGAGAAAATAATGATCTTTATTGGTTATCACATGATGAATACTGAAAACAATTTTATCATCTAGAGAACGGGAAGGTTGAGAAATGATGTGTTGAGGGTCAAATACAGTCCATCAAATGTCTGAAGGCTGCTTTCAGGCCACCACTGCTAGTTCTCCCTTCCTGGCTAAATGGCCCTCATTTTTTTTTTTTTTTCTCACTTCTCTTACCACTAGAGCCTGGCGGGGCATCTTCTACGATTGTGGCGTCTGGAACAGTAGGGTCTGCCGCACAGAAAAGCTGACAAGTTTTTGAACCAGGTGGGCCTAGATTCAAATCTTCAGTCTGGCTGTGTGATCTGGGGCAAGTCCTTTTCTCTCTGAGCCTGCTTCCTTATCACTACAGTTGGAGTAAAGATCTTTATAGTCTTTTGTGGTTTATGTGAGGATTAGATGAGCGAATTTATTATTATTTTTGAAAGATTATTTCTTTATTTGGGAGAGAGAGAGAGAACGCAAGTCCCTGGCGGCGGTGGGGTGGGGGGTGGAGAGTCAGAGGGAGAAGCAGGTTCCCCTGCTGAGCGAGGAGCCTGATGCGGGTCTTGATCCCATGCGGGGCTCGATCCCAGGACCCTGAGATCGTGACCTGAGCTGAAGGCGGATGCTTAACCGACCGAGCCACCCACCTGGGTGCCCTGAGCTAATTTATTATTATCACGGTTTGCTTGTTCATACTCTTTCCTTCCGCCCTTCCTTCCCTTCTTTCCCTCTTTCTTCTTTCATAATCCTTACACTCATTGTGGGGCTCAAACTCACAACTCAGAACGCCGAGATTAAGAGTTGCACGCTCTTCTGAGTAGAGGATGAAGGAAAATCTTTCTTTCTTCTAATGAAAGAATAT
This sequence comes from Nasua narica, assembly GCA_028533885.1. Classification (NCBI taxonomy): domain Eukaryota; kingdom Metazoa; phylum Chordata; class Mammalia; order Carnivora; family Procyonidae; genus Nasua; species Nasua narica. The sequence continues at coordinate 14,260,225 of CM052808.1, read as the reverse complement.
CCTTGCCAACTCAGCTCCATACCTGTCCTTTTATGATGCGGGATCCCAGCAACTGGTTTACATCTCGGGAGAAAAGTGGTCAGGGAGTTCGAGATCTGAGCCTATGTCTAAGGGACTGCCTCCTCCAGAGAGACCTCTGTGGGGGGAGAAATTGTGTTTTAAAGAAGTCTTGCTCTGCGTAGAAAATGTGCTTACTTCCAAACCACACCTAATCTTTTTTTTTTTTTTAAGATTTTATTTATGGGGGTTGGAGCAGAGGGAGAGGCATGGAGCCGGTTGTGGGGCTCGGTCTCATGACCCTGAGATCATGACCTGAGCCAAAATGAAGAGTCGGATGCGTAAGGGTGTGAGCCACCCGGGCACCCCCAAACCACACCTATTTGAATGGCCAAAATGAAAAAGCCTGACCATAACGAGTGCTGGCAAGGATCTGGGGCAGCTGGAACTTTCCGGGGCGGCTGTTAGAAATGTCTAACACCACACCACCACCTGTTTGGTGGTCTAAACACTTTGGAAAAGAGCTTGCAGTCTCTTAAAAAGTTACATATACAAATAACATGATCCAGCCATTCTACTTCTCGGTATTTACCAAGGATAAAACGCAAACATCTGCCCACAGGTAACCGTGGGCAGCTTTGTGAACACACACGTTCACAGCAGCTTTATCCGTAGTAGCCGAAAAATCCGAGGCAGACCAATGACCACCAGCCAGTAAACGGATAAACAAAGCGTGTCCTCTCCATACAACCGAATAGGAACTCGGCAGCAGCAGAGCGAAGGATCCGTTCACGCGCCACTACGCGAATGAATCTCAGGGTAATTATGCGGAGTGAGGAAGAAGCCAGGCAAAACTGGGAACGTACTGTACAAGCTGGGTTCCATGGAAGTCTAGACCATGCGAAGTAATCTCCAGTGATGGAAAGCAGACTGCTGGCTTCTGGGATCTGGGAGGGAGGGCAGGCCAGGGAGGAGGTGCGGATTACAAAGCGCACAAGGAAACTCCGAAGGGTTCTAGGTGTGTTCGTTATCGGGATTGCCATGATGGTTTCACAGGTGTGTGCTTGTTGCCAGCGCTTATCAAATTACACACCCGAGACACGTGCGGGTTTGTGGTCAATTACACCGCAACAAAGCTCTTTTTCAAAGTCTACTCGCCCCTTTGCATTTTTTCAAGGGATTGGGAAAAGATTTGAATTGCTTCCAATTACATTTTTTTTCTGCCAAGTCCGTCACCGTGCAGAGACCAGGCAAGCAGAACTTCTGGCTGCATTTGGCTTACATATATTAGGCATACAGCTTGGGGCCCGCCTCAGTAAATAGCAGTGATTGGGATTAATAATGCTGCACTCCAGGTGTCACCCGATTTAGACCGCACGTTGCAAAGTCAAAAGAGGCCTTTAGGGGCCAGGTTGGTAAACAAAGTAAGATAAGTGTTTTACGATAGGCAATGGCAGAGATGATGGCAAAAAGAATTTACCTCTGGCCCGAATGCATTCCAATTCTGAGCGCTGAAAAACAGACTTTGATTGGCCGCGCTGGGCAAGTCTCCAGGCGAGGGGCAGGGACCACCGCACCACCACCTTGACGGGAAAACTGGGAAAACTGTGCGTAAGAGGGGTCCTTGCAAACTTAGCGGTTCCATAGCAACAGCTAACATTTTTACAAAAGGCTTTTATTTGGTCCTCCCTACAGTTCTGTGTGCTAGGTAAGATTATCTCGTTTTTCTAAAAGAGGAGACGAAGGTTCAGAGGTATCCCCAAGACTAGCCCAGGGTCCGTGAAACCAAGATTCCACCTTGCTTCTTTTCAACCCCACCTGGGTTTTTGTCCCCACCCGGCTACACCTACGATTGTATGAGCTTTGTTTACCCCCGTGGAGTAAACCCAGGGGGAAAACTCAGCTTTCTCTTCTGTATCTCCAGAGCGGTCACTTCCTGGGGTCAACCTTGATTTGGAAGGAGAAAGACAACAGGGGGCCCTCTGGTGGGCATTCTGGGGAAAAAAGAGTTGGAGACGAACAGCTTCTTTCAACTCCTTATTTTTGTTTATAAATTCCCTCTCTAAGGAGTTCGTCTGTATCTGAATATCCTGGGATAATAATGCAGTTAAGTTCACTTCAAGGAAACCATTGCATGAGAACTTAAACTTGTAAGACGGATCTGTTTATTCATTCCACAAATACTTACATCTGGTATGTGAGCCACTTAACTGTTAATAGGACAAACTAGATGCCAGGCACCGTTTTAAGTGCTTTACAGGTATTAACAATGAGTCCTGAAAAAAACAACAACTTAGGTGGGTTCTGTGATGTCTTAGTTCGCCTGAGCCGCCGTAACTAAGTGGCTTAAGCAACAGAAATGTCCTTTCTCAGTTTTGGAGGCTGGAAGTCCAAGATCAAAGTGCCAGCGAGGTAGGTTTCTTTCCTTCTGTCTTTTTTTTTTTTTTTTTTTTAATTTGAGAGCAAGCGAGAGTGAGAGCACAAGCAGGTGGCGGGGAAAGCAGCGGAGGGGGAGGGAGAAGCAGGCTACCTGCTGGACAGGAAGCCGATGCGGGACTCAATCCCAGGACCCCAGGATCATGACCTGAGCCAAAGGCAGACGCTTAACCCACCGAGCCACCCAGGCACCCCCCCCCCTTTTTTTCCTTCAGATTTTATATTTAAGTAAACTCTACGCCCAATGTGGGACTCAAACTCAACACCAAGGTTGAGAGTCACACACTCAACCAACGGCCTGAGCCAGCCAGGTGCCCCAAGGTAGGTTTCTTTCTTTCTTTCTTTTTTTTTTTTTAAGATGTTATTTATTTATTTATTTGACCGAGACAGCGAGAGAGGGAACACGAGCGGGGGGAATGGGAAAGGGAGAAACAGGCTTCCCGGTGAGCAGGGAGCCTAATGTGGGGCTCCATCCCAGGACCCTGGGATCATGACCCGAACTGAAGGCAGATGCCCAACGACTGAGCCACCCAGGCGCCCCTCTGAGGACTCTTTTCTAAGCTTGCAGGTAGGCATTTTTTTTTAAAAAAAGATTATTTATTTATTTATTTGACAGAGACAGAGATAGAAAGAAGGAAAGGGAGAAGCAGGCTCCCTACTGAGAAGGGAGCCCAATGTGGGGCTCCATTCCAGGACCCTGGGATCATGACCTGAGTCAAAGGCAGATGCTTAAACGTCTGAGCCCCCCAGGCACCCCCAGGTGGCTTTCTCACCATGTGTCCTCCTTGTGGGGGAGAGAGTGAGCTCTCAGGCGTCTCTTCTATAGGGACACTAATCCTGTTGGATCAGAGCTCCACCCTTATTGGGTAAGCTTCTTTACTTCTTTTTTTTTTTTAAAGATTTTATTTATTTGACAGAGAGAGAGAGATTACAAGTAGGCAGAGAGGCAGGCAGAGAGAGAGAGAGGGAGAAGCAGGCTCCCCACTGAGCAGAGAGCCTGATGCGGGGCTCGATCCCAGGACCTGAGATCATGACCTGAGCTGAAGGCAGAGGCTTTAACCCACCGAGCCACCCAGGCGCCCCTAAGCTTCTTTACTTCTGTAAAGGCTCTGTCTACAAATATCATTCATCGGGGATTAGGTGTAACGTGTGAGTTTGTGAATTTCAGTGGGGGACTGGGGAGGGGCAACATCCAGTCCTGAGCAGTTACGGTTCCCATTTTACAGATGAGGATAAAAAAGGACTAGGTATATACAGTATATATAAATGAATGCTACTCCTACTGGCCTGGGCTTACAGTCCGGCGGGAGAGACAAGTATTAAATTACAAAATTAGCTCATCACCGTGGAGAGGCAGAGAGTTACATGAGGGTACAGCAGGGCCACCTTGTCTAGACTGGGGAGTTGGAGAGAGGGACTTTCCTGAAGAAGTGCTGGGTGGGCCTCTTTGTGGCATGGAAAGCGGTGTGGAACAGGGCACATTCTAGAAATTAAAGAAGCGAGGACAGGATGAAGAAAGCCACCCGAGGGGTGGAGGCTGGAGAGATGAGCTGGGGCCAGACTCCACCAGGGTGAGGAGGGGGTTTAGATTCAGCCCTTAAAACAATGGGGGGCCACCGAAGGCTTTAGGAGAAAGAGAAACATCGTGGGACTCAATTTTTTTGGAGAGTAATCTGAATGGGATGAAGGTGGAGTGGTGGTTGGGATGACCTGTTCTCTAGGGTTCCTTTAAATGGACACCCTGCCCCCCAGTTTACCCCACCCTCTTGCACTCCCTACCCCCAAATATAAACATCTTGCCTCAATTTACACAAAACTTTTTAGGAGGCAGGGCAGTCACACCTAGAATCAATCATAAAGGAAAGGGAATGAGAAAAAGCCTGGCATATTTGAGTACCTACTATGTGCCACTTCATTCATCCAGAGGAACCCCTGGAGGCGTGGATCAGAAACAAAGCCAAGAGTTCACCGAACCCATTTCCCCTTCCCAGGCACTGAGTAGACCGCGTTCCCAAGCGCCCTTGCATCTGGGGAGGACCGTGTGCCTTGTGCTGCCAACAGAGCGTGAACGGAGGGATGTACCTCCACAGTGCCTGGCCGGGAAGCAGCCCATCTAATCCTTCACGTTCTCTGCCCTGTCCACTGGGAAGGGGACAAAGGACTTTAAGAAGGTGGAACCTCGTGATGGAAAGGAACCTGATCCCCAGGTCTGTGGATCGGCAGAAGGCTGTCTGCCTCTGCGTCAGACCAGCAAAAGAGAGAAATAAACCTTTGTAGGGTTACGCCAGTGAGCTTGTGTAGTGGGTTGTTTCGGCAGTGAGCCAATCCTGACTCATACAAGGTGACTGACAGCATGTATACTCCTAGTGCGGATGAGGAAACGGGTCCAGGGACGCTGATGAAGTGCATTCGGGTCACGCCCCTCATAGAGTACGACAAGAATTTGAATCAGGCTCTGCCTGACACTGGACGTCACTCTCATTTGCTAGTTTCTTTCTCTCTTCAAACAACGCCTTAGTAACTGTATAGAGAATGCACGCAAGGTTTAGTGTGAACGCAGCCTAATCAGTTCTCCTCTAGTGAGAGGTGTTGCCATTTTTCCCCTCATTGTCCTAAGTAATCCTTCAGGGACTATGCTTCTAGCTAGACCTTTATGCATAATCCTCAGTTGTTCCTTTAGGATAAATTCTTAGTGATGGAATTTCTAGGTCATGGTGTTCATATGTATGTATATAGGCTTCTGAAAGCCAAATTTGGTAGCCAAATAAGTCCCGCGCCCTGTCTTCTGCCCTCTGCTGGCTCCCTAGGAGGCTGATGATTGGAATGTGCCTGGAGATTTCTCTGACTTCTGTGACCTCAATGTAAGGCATCAAGAAAGCTGGGTCCAGGGGCGCCCAGGCGGCTCAGTCGATTAAGCATCTTCCTTCATCTTGGATCATGATCCGTGGGTCCTGGGATCGAGCCCCACATCGGGCTCCCTGCTCGGCAAGGAGTCTGCTTCTCCCTCTCCTGCTGCTCCCCCTGCTTGTGCTGTCTTGCTCTGTCTGTCAAATAAGTAAATAAAATCTTCAAAAGCAAGCAAGGAAGCTGGGTCCCGAACTGCTGGCTGCATGTGAATCTATGAAATCGAGCAAGGAAGAAGTGGGCTAGGTAAGGAAGCCCAGCCAACCAGGGTTTCTGGTATGGGCACAGAAAAACAGGTATTCCCCTTTCATGGACATTTGGGTTGTTTCCCATCGCTTGGTATCATAAACGCTGCAGCAAGGAACACCCTTTACCAGATATTTGTTTAAACTCTCTTGGGGTGCCCAGTGGACAACAAGGATAAGGTAGAAACTGAGACAGATATGGTTTGTGCCCTTGGAGAACTTAAGGTTAAGTGAGGCAGAGACCACTGTTAGTCAACAAACAAATGAAGGATATAAGGGCACAAAGGGAAGAGCTTGAGAAGTATAGAAGGGGTGCCCGGTTACAGGGTCGGTGCCAAAGGGGACTTGGGGAAGGGCGTTGCCTTCTTCCCCATCATGTCCATCAGCAGAAGCAGGGAGGGGACGCATCTGATATTAACATGGATAATTTTTCATTCTCAGGTGAAATGTGATGATCTTAAGCTGAGTTTGACTCCGGTGCAGTGAGATCCAGTGAAAGAGTGAGTGAAGCGGGCTAGGGCAGGGGAAGGGCAAGATAAAGTCTAGCCTCGGCCTGGGAGCTACCCGGAGCTGGGGCAGAGAGCAAGGCGCTCTGGAATATCAATTACACCATAGGTTTGCCCCTCACCGAGGCAAGAGGACCGGTCTTCCGTGTCTTTCTATCAGCATTGCCTGCAGGACGCTGGGTGGGGAGCACTAGGAGCTGTCAGAACTTCCTAAGTGAGGCAGGACCCCTTCGGTGAAGGTAATTATCTGGAGAAAGAAGCTCCAACACTCCTGGGGGCTTGACAGTGGATGCTGGGGAAAAGGATCCAGACAGAGTACCAAGAGCGTCTTCTACAGCTCCCAAAATGCAGCTTCAAGACAACCCCCTAGCCCTGCCCTTCTAAACCTCCTCGCCCCACCTGCTTGTGGGAAGGTTACAGAAGGCTTCTCTGCAAATCCAGATGATTCTCCCTGAAGGTCTGAAGGATAGTGAGGAGTTTGCAGACCAGAGGGAGGAAGGAGAGGGAAGCAGGCTCCCAGCAAAGGGCCAGCCCGTGCAGCGTGTCAGGGTTGGGAAGGAGCATAGTTCATTTGAGGAACTGAGACTCGGCCAGTGAAGGGGAAGTGCAGACAGTTGTGGTTGATGGGGGGGGAAGGGGGGCGGTGGGGCTGGAGGGGGGGGCTGGGTCTTCAGCTTTGTCCTCGGGGTAAGGGGGAGCCACTGGAGGTTTAGAGCAAAGGAGTGGCATGATCTGACTTGCATTTTCAAAGGGCCTGTCTGGCTGCAGTGAGAACAGACCCTTGGAGGCCGAGGGCAGAAGCGTGGACTGTGGTGAGGAGGTTTGTGGTCTGGTTCAGGCAGGAAGTAATGGTGTCCGGGGGCACCTGGGGGGCTCAGTCAGTTAAGCGTCTGACTCTTGATTTCCGTTCAGGTCATGATCTCAGGATTGTGAGATCGGGCTCTGCATTGGGCCTGGAGCGTGCTCAAGAGTCTCCCTCTCCCTCTGCCCCACCCCTCACTCTCTAATAAATAAATTCATTCATTCATTAAAAAATGGAATGATGTCCACACAAAAACTATACCAAAGTGCACTGCGGCATTGTTCATAATGGCCCCAAACTGGAAATACTGCAAATGTCCATCCCCTGGTGACTGGATAAAAAAAAAAATGTGGTCTCACCAGATGATGGCATATTTGGCCATTGAAATCAATGAAGTACTGGGGCGCCTAGGTGGCTCAGTGGGTTAAGCATCCGCCTTGGGCTCTGGTCATGGCCTCAGGGTCGTGGGATCGAGCCCCGAGTGGGGCTCCCTGCTCAGCGGGGAGCTTGCTTCCCCCCTCTGCCCCTCCCCCACCGCTCTCATGCACGCACTCTCAAATAATAAAATCTTTAAAAAAAAGAGAACAATGAAGTACTGATACATGCTAAGACGTGAATGAACCCTGAAACATTTTAATAAGTGAGAGAGGAAGCCAGACACAAAAAGACCATGTACTCCATGTACATGAAACATCAGAATAGGCAAATCGTAGAGGCGGAATTTAAATGAGAGGTTAACCAGGGCTGGGGGGAAGGGAATAGTGGTGGTGGGGTGACTGCTAATAGATGAAGGGTTCTTTTTGCAATGATGAAAATAATTTGAAAGTTAGATTGTGGTGATATGACACAAGTTGGTGACTCTACTGAAATCCACTTTAAAAAGTGGATTTTTTTTTTTAAAGACTTTCTCTCTGCCAAATAAATGGATAGAGAGAGAGAGAACACACAAGCAGGGGGAGCAGCAGGCAGAGGGAGAAGCAGACTCCTCGCTGAGCAGGGAGCCCTATGTGGGGTTCGATCCCAGGACCCCGGGGTCACGACCTGAGCCGAAGGCAGAGGCTTAACCGACTGAGCCACCCAGGCACCCCAGGGATGTATTTTGAAGATGGATCCCTTCAGGGGACAGAGTGGGGCGGAGGGTGGCTCTGTAGGAGTCCCCACTCCCCTCCAAGGTAATCCTGGGAGGCTGTGGCCGGCTCCCCTGCCTGAGCTGCTCCGAGAAGGGAGACGTCTCAGGTTGTGAAGCCTCCACTCCATGCCTTCTTGGCTGCCTGTCCCTCTGCAATGAGCTGGCCCTCCTGGGCCCCTGGATGGACCGGGGAACTGAGTCTCCAAGGCTCTGAGCTGCCTTCCCAGCGTTTCTCAGCGCATTGTAATCCGAGGGCATGGTCACAAGCTCTGTGCTACACTGACGACTGCCGGAGTCCACCAGCGGCGCTCCCCGCGTGGCTTCAGAGTCCCCAGGTAAAAACCCGGCCCCACCCGGTCAAGCCCAGCTCTTAGACAACACGGCCCTGCCTTAGACGAGGGTGTCTCCTCCATCCCCTCACCTCTGTGCTGCTGCTTCCCCAGTCCAACCTTGTCCCCAGTTCACCTCCCAAATCACTCCAGCCTCTTGTCTCCGCTAAGTTCACATTCAGTTCCTGCCACATCCTAGCTCTTGACCTTGGCCAAACGACAGGCTTCTCAGTGTCTTCGTCTATATAATGAGGATTCTGTGAGATCTTAAGGCACATAAAGTGTTCAGCCCAGGACTTGGCATGGAGCAATGCCCAATTATTTTAAGTATGGTTTTTAAGTTTTCAAAGCCATTTTATCAGATAATATATATACACCGTGTAACATATTCATTCCAAAAACAGTTATGGAGGGCCTCCTGGGTACTGGGCCATGTTATGGTTGTTGGGGGTACAGTGGGGACTAAAACACACCCAGGGGTGCTTTTGTACCTTAGAGAGAGAGAGAGAGAGGGAGAGAGGGAAGACACAAATTAAAAAAAAAGCTGATTTTTCATCTCTCAGATGGAAAAAATATAAAGCAGGGAAAAGGCAAGAGAGCACAGAGTGGATATAATTTTGAATAGTCTATAAAACTTCACTGAGGAGGTAACTTTTGAGCAAAACCCTGAAATATGTTATAAAACTTAGTCACAAAATAAACATTATTTGTGAACCTACCCCCTAATTTATGAGCTAGAATATGATCACTCCTGAGGCAGTTTTTTGTTTTGTTGTTGTTAAGATTTTATTTATTTATTTGACGGCGAGGGAGTATAAGCTGGGGAAGTAGCAGAGGGAGAAGGAGGAGTAGACTCTCCACTGAGCAGGGAGCCCAATGTGGGGCTCGATCCCAGGGCCCCGAGATCGTGACCTGAGCTGAACACAGATGCTTAATGACAGAGCCACCCAGGCGTCCCTCTTGTGACTTCCGAAGCCCTTTGCCGCTCAGTTAGAAAACATGAGGCAGGAGCTCGACATGTGGCTTGGCCACAAGCTCTATGTATGGCGCTTTTTTTTTTTTTTTTTAAGATTTTATTTATTTATTTGAGAGAGAGAGGGAGCGAGCAGAAGCAGGGGGACCTGAGGGCAGAGGGAGAGGGAGAGGCAGACTCCCCACTGAGCAGGGAGCCCAACAGGACACTCGATTCTCGGGTCCCGGGGTCATGACCTGAGCCAGAGGCGGATGCTTAACCGACTGAGCCACCCAAGTGCCCCTCTGTGTTTGGCTTTGAGCAAGTCATTGGCCTGCTTGGTGCCTCAGTTTCTCCATTCTGAAAATGAAAGACAAGAGGCTCTTCAAGAACCCTTCCAGCTTAGACTATGAGTCAGACTGTGTGTGTGTGTGTGTGTCTTCCCAGCATCTGGACCTCCTACCTGTGTTTGGTGGGGGGGCTCACCTTCTGGATCAAATATCAGATTTTATATGGAACGGAAATATCAAATACTCATTCTCACCAAGCTGGATCATTTGGCTGGAGCCCCTGGAAGCACCGGCTGAGGAGAGCCGATGCCTACGGGGAGAGATGATCTGGACTTCGTCTGGCCTCCAGCGCTCAGTGGTGGTTGTGGGCTATTCGGTGCGGTCCCAGCCATCTACCTCCCATGGCTTTCTGCCAATTTCCTGCTTCTGTTTCTCTAAGCTTCCGGATGTCCTTCCAACATATTCTTATCTGCCTAAGTTACCTAGACTTGGGTTTTGTTGTTGGCAACCGATGGGCTCAGACCTTCAAGTGGTCCTGTGTTAGGACCATGTGTCTTCCTCCTCCTCCTCCTCCTCTTCTACTTTTAACTGTGTGTCTTCCTTCAAGTGTCGCATGCCTTTTTCAACGTATATATCTTACATCTTCCTTCCCCAGGTAGAGGGCTCTCTGGAGGACTCAGTGCAAAACTCAAAACAGTTGGTCTGTGGACATGGGATCTTTTCCAAGACTGTGGAACATCTTCTAGTTCAGAGGGCCAAACTGTCATCCTGATACAGCCAGCAAGTGGAAATGCTTTGTTTGTAAATTTCACAGAGAAGTTTCCGTTTTCTAGATTTTCTTGAAGAATCAGATCTGGCCACACTGCCCCGCAGCACCCTGTGGTAACATTTTGTTGGAGATGAGTCGCACCTCCTGCCTTCGGATGGGATGTGACTTCTCCAGTTATCCACAGTCTCTACCCCTCCCTGTCATCTTACACCTGGACTGCTTCACAAATTCCTTAAAAGGATCTGCTTGGGTCCAGGAGGCACTGGAATTTGCACCCCTTCTTTAGGTGAGTGGAATGTTGTGATTCATGCCTCGTTTTCCTCAAGCATGCCTCTTAAGGCCACCTCTGGGGCTAGGACATGGCAGGATGAGCTGGAGCACGGACTCTGGAATCATTTACTAGCTGTGTAACGCTAGAAAGGTCCCTTCGCCTCTCAGACCCTCAGTCTCCTCAGCTCTGAAATGGAAATCATGAACAACAACGTAAAAAAGATGAGGCCAATGGACCATGACACAGAGTAGGGGTTCGCTAAAGGCTTGTGGAAGAGTTCGCGGATTCTAAGATCTTCCGTTTGGAAGGGCCCAGCAGGCTGCTTGGCTCATAGTGGGTGCTTAGGAAATGTGCCTTCTCTTCGCCCAGCTTCTGGACTGCTGGCTTCCTGGGTAGGGATGTTTTGGCTGAGCAAGGGCAGAACAGTCAGGCCACGGTACCCCCCAGAGGGGCCCTGGGGGCTAGAACTAGAATGGTTCCCCAATAGCTGTGGAATATGAGATGGGGGAGCGGGCATGACACCTCCTGGAATATGGCCGGGTCTCCGCGCCTCCCGCCCCCGATCTGCATGGGACCCACGGGCTTCGTGGGAAAGGCCTGACTCCCTGTCCAGGGATCAGACAAGGTCAGACCAGCCCCACAGCGCTGCCGGGGGCAGACGCGACACCTGGAGCGAGGGACGTCGCTCCAGAGAGAAAATCGCAGGAGGGAGACGCCAGGCAGAGAGGGCCTGTCGGGGCTCGGCTGTGAGATTGGCCAGAACAGCTGTTGGAGGAAGGGTCTGTGGCTCTGCTTGCCCTTCTTCGTGTGCGCACAGCCCTTGTTTGCTCTGGGATGACAAGGCTGTGGAGTGAAGGCAAGAAGGGTCCGAAGAGTTCTTCCAAGGGACCCCCCTCTCCGAAGGAGAGCCTCGACGGGGACGTGGCAGGGGCCTGGCCGGAGACAGGGGCGAGCAGGTAGGCAGGCCCTGAAGGGACATCAGCAGTGGGCTAGTGCCTGAGTCCCACAGATGTCCCTTCAGGGTAGAGAGGGGCCTCTGGCCAGCAGGCAGCAGCTCCGCCGCCTCTGAGGCAGCTTCTCCCATTCTGGACCCGGGAGAGAGCCACAGCCCCGATCAGAACCCAGCGCATCGCTGGCATGCTCGGCGAAGGGGACCCACGTCCGAGTCAGGATTTCTTGCCGGCGGCTCTGGGGGGTGGGGACGGGCAGGGAGCGCTTGGAGCACCAAGGCCATAGGTGGAGGCGTGGCTGCGACCGAGGCAGGTCCCTCGGTAGGCCAGGGTCCGTCTGTCCAGGAGGCGCGGTCCGCAGGAGCTTCCAGGTAGCGGGGAGATAACAAGCAGGTGCATTGTCCGGGTCAAAGTGAATCTGTGGTGAAGAAGAGAATGTGATGTCTTGGAGTGCCTGGGAGTGGGGCCAAGTGACCCTAAGTGGTCATTTGTGTCACCATGGGCTGAGCTCCCAGGCCTTGCCCTGTTGGGGCCCCTGTCCCACCTCAGATGTCAGGTCCACCGAAGGCTTGCCCAGGAGGGCCGGCCAGCTCTGCAGCCCCCTCGGCAAGCCAACCCTAGAGGTCTCACCTGAGAATGAGGCCAAGTGGGTGGGTGTCCTTTGAATCCCTGGCAGGGTTCACGATGTGCTCCTCCCTGCCGGGGGTGCATCCAGAGTCCAGCGTGGGGGCGTCACCTCTGACTCATCTTGGGCGGAGCTGGGGAGCCACCTGCTACGCCCCACCCCGCCCCCGCACAGCCCTGGCCCCAGGGCTCTGGGACAGGATCTGACCCGGGAAGCTCACAGAAACGGGGTGCTAATGATCACTGGGGCAGCAGCCCTACCCCCCAACCCCAACCCCCACCCTGCACCCCACCCCCACAGCGGCCATGATGAAATTTAAGGTTCGTTTCCTCTCCTTCCTGTGGGAAAGGGGTGTGGTCCTTGAGGACGCGATGTCAGCATTTCTTAGGGGACTGGCTTAGGGTTGTGTTGCTGTGTCTGAAACGTTTAAGGGCCTAAGAGGAGGCCAGCCGGCAGCCGCCCCCACCAGCAATCGCCAGTCTTCGCTCCTTCTTCAAAATCCACTTGGTTTTTCTCTTTGCACCCTGATCTCACTCACTCCACCAAGACCCTCCCTTCTGTTTCCTGGGAAGCCTCCTTTCCCTGGGTTCAAAGCCCAGCCTCACTGCCCATTTCTTACATGTCTGCCCTTTGAGACCCCTTTTCCTTCTCTGCGTTTCAGCTTCCTCCGAGGTAAAATCGGGACAGAGTCTAGCCTCACAGGATCGTTGTCGTACTTTTCAACCAGCAAAGACTGCGTGCGGTAAGAGACACAAAGCATTTTGAACAGCAGCTGGCCCATAATACCACTCAGTAAATGGTATTTATTTTACTATTATCATGATTAAGTATTGACCCTGTGTCTGTTCTGCCGGGCCTTGGGGTTCCGTGCTGAGGAAAACAGACAGCTTACAGTAGATGGAGTGCTTTCACATACAGTATTGGGGCGCCTGGGGAGCTCAGCCGGTTAAGGGTCTGACTCTTGATTTCAGCTCGGGTCATGATCTCAGGGTCGGGGCATGACTATGCGCTCAGAAGCATGGAATCTGCTTGAGATCCTCTCTCTCCCTCTGCTCTTCCCCCACCTCAAATGAATGAATAAATAGATAAAATCTTAAAAAAAAAAAAAAAGAATGCACCACATCTGGCACGTAGAGGGTCCCCAGTGAACGGGGGTGGCCCTCCTCCCTTCCTTCTTAGGAACTAGCTCTGGGAACCCCACTGGTCCTCAGTGTCCCCTAAAACTCACAGACCTGACATGCAATGGAGGTTGAACGAATGCTTTGTCCCGCGGAAGAGCCCCAGGAGTGTACTTGGCCCTTGTCACCTTGGGGGTGTGTTAGGTGCCACCTAGGAAGGGTTTCTCTGGGGAGGAGTCTTATAGAGATGTCTGCCGGCAGGGGCAAGCTTCAGGGGTGAGGGGTGAGTCGTCCCTCATGGCCCCCAGCTGCTCAGCCGGCATCTAGAAATAGGGCGCTGGAAGCTTGCCTTCCTCGGAACTTCTTGGTCAGGCCTGGATTCCCCTTTGGACACTCTGACTCAGGCCTGACTCTCGGGAGCAGAGGTGGTTAGTTCCGGCCATGTAAGTCTGGTTTTGCAATTTGAACCCCCTAGTCTGGTATTTGAAGTTGTCGATCAGGGCTTCAGTGAAGGTGTGGCCTAGAAGGTCCAGCTCACAGGCAGGCAGGGGCACAGCCGGGAGCTGAGGCCATTCTGGTCACTTCTAAGAAGTTCTTCAAAGTCTGAGCTCAACTGAAAATGCTTCCTGCTCTAGGGCAGAGGGGCTCGGGTGGGGACGGCTCCATCGCGGGAACAGAGGTGTTGCTAACTTTTGGGAGGGGGGGAGTTTAAAATACCTTACAAGATATAGGGATAGTTTAACTCCAGAAACTGGGTTTAGGTAAGAGATAGAACAGAGCTTATGCAAGTGGAAGAGCTAAGGGAGGATGTGTTTATAATAATAGCTACTATCCATTGAGTGCTTACTGGGAGTCAGGTACTCTGCGAAATGTTTCGGCTGAATTATCTCACGTAATCTTTACAACAGCCCCGTGAAGTTGGTGCTATTTTTTTTTTTTTTTTTTTTTTTAGGTGAAGCACGATGGAAAAATAAGAATCCTGAGTTATAGGAGACAGAAGAATACCGGTGGCAGGTACTTTGCCTTTCCCAGATTTTTTTTTTTTAAGATTTTATTTTTATTTATTTGTCAGAGAGAGAGAGAGAGCACAAGCAGGCAGAGTGGCAGGCAGAGGTAGAGAGAGAAGCAGGCTCCCTGCTGAGCAAGGAGCCTGACTTGGGGCTCGATCCCAGAACCCTGGGATCATGACCTGAGCCGAAAGCAGCAGCTTAACCAACTGAGCCACCCAGGTGCCCCTCCCAGATGGGTTTTTAACCCTGACTGGGCATTAGGATCATGAAGAAGCAGTATAAAATGCAACCTTCAAGTCTCTACTGCTAGAGATGCCTCTCCAGTAGATGGGGCCTACCATCTCTGCTGTTCATAGTTTCTCAAATGATTCTGAAGCTGTGGGTCGAAAACTGCTGCCCTAGCCTGAATAGGGGTTTTCAGGGATCTCACTTCTTTCCATCCTTGAGTACTTTCCAGTGGGCTCTAGACCGGGATCCAAACCACCTTAAAGATGTATAGGAAGGGTTGTGAATTGGAGCAAGGACTGGGCTATGTCACCCGATTTCACTCAAATCCTGACTGTGCCATGAACTAGCTGTGTGACCTTGGGCAACATGTTGTACTTTTCAAAGCCTTGTTTTCCTTCGCTTAAAAACAGGGCAGATTATACTGACCTTGACGTCAGTATATTCTGAGGAATAAAGGGAGTAGGTGGTAATAGCAGATTGGGTTGGTCAGAATAGCCCTTCCTCATACAATCCGAACAAAATATATACCAGAAACTTCTGGTTATTTGAAGGCTCTGTAGAGCATCCAACAGCAGCCAGAAATGTGAGGGGAGCCAGCACGTGAAAGAAGCTACACGTTGAAATTTGTATTGTCGTGGCCTCTTGCCTGAGGCACTCTGTGTGGGAGGTAGGCTTGTGCAGAGCCGTGGTCTTACTGGTTGGAGGTGTCAAGAGTACACAAGTCCATGCAAACTGTTGAAAAATGAAGGTGTGTGGGGGGATCCCAGAAAGCCATGAGCTGTAGAGGAGCTGAGTCCCAAACTCTGTCCAAGTCTTTGGCTGTGCACCGGATTATACACATACACGGGAGGCTCCATGATCTCAGGGAAACCAGCAGCTGGAAGCTGAAAGAACTGAGTGGAATGTTCAGGGGCCACCCTCTCCCTGGATGCAAAATTTGGAGTGTTGAGTCCAGCCAAGTTAGTCGCCTGCTAAAACAAAGTTCAGCACTCTTCAGGGGCACCTGGGTGGCTCAGTCATTAAGCATCTGCCTTCGGCTCAGGTCATGATCCCAGGGTCCTTGGATGGAGTCCTGCATCAGGCTCCTTGCTCAGGGGGCAGCCTGCTTCTTCCTCTGCTTGCTGCTCCCCCTGCTTGTGCTCTTTCTCTCTCTCTGATAAATACATAAATAAAATCTGAAAAAAAAAAAAAAAAGAAATTACCCATTCTGGAGAAGATATTTGCAAATGACATATCAGGTAAAGGGCTAGTATCCCAGATCTATGAAAAACTTATCAAACTCAACACCCAAGGAACAAATAATCCAATCAATGGGCAGAAGACATGAACAGACATTTGTCCAAAGAAGACATATGAATGGCCAACAGACACATGAAAAAGTGCTCAACATCACTAGGCATCAGGAAGTACAAATCAAAACCACAATGAGATATCACCTCACACTAGTTAGAATGACTAAAATTAACCAGTCAGGAAACATCAGGTACTGGCGAGGATGTGGAGAAAGGGGAACCTTCTTACACTGTTGGTGGGAATGCAAGCTGGTGCAGCCACTCTGGAAAACAGTATGGAGGTTCCTCAAAAAGTTGAAAATAGGGCTACCCTATGACCCAGCAATCGCACTACTGGGTATTTACCCTAAAGATAAAAATGTAGTGATCCAAAGGGTCACATGCACCCAAATGTTTATAGCAGCAATGTCCACAATAGCCAAACTGTGGAAAGAGCCCAGATGTCCATCAACAGATGAATGGATAAAGAGATGTGGTATATATATACAATGGAATACTATGCAGCCATCAAAAACGAAATCTTGCCATTTGCAACAATGTGGCTGGAACTATGTATTATGCTAAGTGAAATAAGTCAATCAGAGAAAGACAATTATCATATGATCTCACTGATGTGAGGAATTTGAGAAACAAGGCAGAGGATCATAGAGGAAGAGAGGAAAAAATGAAACAAGATGACACCAGAGAGGGAGACAAACCATAAGAGACTCTTAATCTCAGAAAAGAGAGGGTTGCTAGAGGGGAGGAGGGTGGGAGGGATGGGGTGGCTGGGTGATGGACATTGGGGAAGATATGTGCTATGGTGAGTGCTCTGTGTTATATAAGACTGATGAATCACAGATCTGTACCCCCTGAAACAAATAATATATGTTAATAATAATAAAGAAATTACCCATTCTGAAGACCAGAGAGAAAAAGAAAACCGAAAAAAATTAAACAGAGTTTCATGAGCCTGTGGGACAACATCGAAAGATCAATTAACCATACATAATTCAGTTTTTGGAAAAAAAGAGGACAAGTGGGGCATAAGAATATTTGAAGAAATATTTGCTGATGGTTTCTCAAAATTTAATCAAAGATAAATTTACAGGTTCAAAAAGCTCAGTGAAGCCCAAACAAGACAAATACAAAGAAAACCATGCCCAGCACCAGCCTAGGAAAATCACCTAAATCCAAAGAGAATAAGAACAATCTTGAAAACAGCTAGAGAAAAGTGACACGTCCTAAACAGGGGATCTGTGATACAGATGACAGATGACTTCTCATTGCAAATAATGGAGCCTGGAACCTAGTGGTCAATACCTTTAACGGGCTGGAAAACAAAACAAAACAAAGCAAACCCCCTCTCGAACCAGATTTTTTTTTGAAGATTTTATTTATTTATTAAAGAGAGAGAAAGAGAGCACGAATGGGGAGAGGGACAGACAGGGGGAGGGACAGAAGGAGGGGAAGAGAGAGAGAATCTCAAGCAAACTCCACATTGAGTGCAGAGTCCCGAAATCAAGAGTCGGACACTTAATGGACTGAGCCCCAGGGCTGCACGTTCTTTGTCGCACTTCGTCCGCTGTAAGGTGTGTTTTCCTGAGCACTGAATCCCCAGGCCAGCAGAATAGACACTAGGATGGGGCCTCTCAAGTTTTATTTTATTTTTTAAAAGATTTTATTTATTTAGCAGAGGGAGAGAAAGAGAGCGCACAAGCAGGGGGAGAGGCAGAGGGAGAAGCAGACTCCCCATTGAGCAGGGAGCCTGTTTCGGGGCTTGATCCCAGCACCCTGGGATCATGACTCAAGCTAAAGGCAAATGCTTAACCGACTGAGCCACCCAGGCGCCCCCAAGACATATTCTTTAAATACAAAGCTACACGTAGGTTGAAAATAAAAGAACGGGAAAAGATTCAAAATACAGAAATCATAAGAAAGCTTTAACGACTATAGTAATATGAGATAAAGTAGACCTCAAAGCAAAGACTGTAACAGATATTTCACAATGATAGAAGAGGCACTTCATCGAGAAGATATGACAACTTTAAGTGTGTATTAACCTAATCACAGAGATTCAGATACACCGAGCAGAAATGGATAGGATTAAAGGGAGAAGTAAACAAACTCACAATTATAATTAGAGATTTTATTTTGTTTTATTTTTTTAAATATTTATTTATTTGAGAGAGAGAGAGCATGAGTGGGGGGGGGCAGAGGGAGAGAGAATCTCAAGCAGACGCATTGCCTGGCATGGAGCCAGATGCCCGGCTCGATCTCACAACCCTGAGATCATAACCTGAGCTGAAACCAAGAGCGGGACGTTTAACTGACTGAGCCGCTCATGCGCCCCTTCATCGGAGATTTTAATACCTCTCAAAAATTGATACAAAAAATTAATAACTAGACAAAAAACTAGTAAGGACATAGAAGATCTCAACATCATTATCAGCTACCTTGACATAATTGACATTTACAGAATATTACACCTCAAATAACAGAATACAAACTCTTTTCAAGTGCACATAGAGTATTCATCAAAATAAGCCATACCCTGGGCCATAAACAAGTTTTAACCCATTTCAGAAGGTTAAATTCTTACGGAATATATTCTTTGCCCACAGCAGATTCAATTAGAAATCAGCAACAATAACATACCTGGGAAAGCCCCCAAATATTTGGAAATTAAACAACACACCTATAAAAAAAACTCATGGTATTCTGAAATAAGTTGAAAATATATGTCTACACAAAAACCTGCACACGAATATTTATAGCTGTTTTATGCACTTGCCCAAACCTGGAAGCATCCAAAATATCCTTCAAAAGGTGAGTAGATAAACAATTACTGTTATATTGATATGATGGAGTATTAGTCAGTAATGAAAAGAACTTTGAAGTCCCCAAAAGACATGGAGGAATCTTAAAAGCATATTGCTGAGCGAAAAAAGCCAATCTAAAAAGACTGTATGTTTCCAACTATAGGACCTTCTGGAAAAGGTAAACTCACAAGGACCATAAAAAGCTACCAGGGGTTTGGAGGGAGAGAGGGATGAGTAAGGGAAACACAGGGGATTTTCAGGGCAGGGAAACTATTCTATTCTGTATGACACTGTAATTGTGGGTGTGTATCATTATATCTCTGTCAAAACCCACAGAATTGTACAACACAAAAAGTGAAACCTGGGGGCGCCTGGCTGACTCAGTCAGTAGAGCATGCAACTCTTGATCTTAGGGTTGTGAGTTTGAGTCCCATGTTGGGTGAAGAGATTATGTTTTAAAAGGATTTTAAGAAACCGAAGCCTAATGTGAATTATGGATTTTAGTTAATAGTGGCATACCATTACTGGCCCATTCATTGTAACAAATGTGCCACACTAATACAAGATATAAATAATGAGGGAAACTGTGTGTTGAGGGGGGAGGAAGTATGTGGGCACCCTCATCAATTTTTCTATAAACCTAAAACTGCTCTAAAAAAATGAAGTTTGTTTTCTTTTAAAAACCCATGGCCAAAGACTGTAGGTGACCCAATGCCTTATAAGTTCATCATATTCCTTTTTTTCAATTACTTTTATTTTATTTTCTCAGTGTTCTAAGATTCATTGTTCATGTACCACACCCAGTGCTCCATGCAAAGTTCATCATATTCCTAAACCTATACTTCCTATCTTCTGTCTTCCCACAACGTCTCTAATAGAGATTTATCTGCTTTGAAGGATTCTCGCTCTCAGTCAGGAAGTGGGTTTCAGGGGACAGGAGGGGATGCTAAATATGACGAGATCATGGAGAGAATCATGGGAACATCAGGCGACACCAGTTGTCCTGGTTCGAAACCGGGTTTGCCCTCTTGCTCACTCAAACATTCATTCATCCCACGGTGTTTGAGCTTCTACCCTGAGCTGAGTTCTGCGCCGGGAACTGAAGGCGTAACTGGCAACACGCCACAGCACCTTCCCCCAGAGCAGTCCCAATCCAGAAGGACAGAATGACAAGTAAACAAGCCGTGACAGGGAGGGTTCACCATGCTAAGTGTACATGTATGTTACATGCATGTACATTCAGGGATCTGGGCGGAGGCCCAGGGAAGAGTCTCTAACCTTGCCTACATTTGGTCAAATTAGGGAGACTTCCCTCCCAGAGGAGGTGACGTAGAAGCCAAGCCTCAAAATGAGGAGCAGCAGTTAAGAAGGAGTGGAAGTGCCTCCTGGGCTTGGTCAGAGATCTGGAGACAAAAAAGATCGGAGCCCACCGGAAAGCTGCAAGCTGGTCACTGTGGAATGTAAAGAGAGAGCGTGTGTGTACGTGTGGATGTCAGTTTGTGTGTGTGTGTTGGGGGGTGGGAGCACTGGAAGATAGAGGTGAAAATGGGCGGGGAGAGACAGGCAGGGACCGGCAGACCCAAGCCTCTGACCCTCCCAGTAGTGCCTACTCAGCCCAGCCCGACCCGAAAAGCCTGCTCCCGGGAGTCTGTGCCTAAGGCAGATGATGCGTCTTGGGGAGACTCACCAAGTCTCTTTTGAACACATTTGGTAGAAGAAGCAATCCTATAATTACCGCGGTGATAATTAGAGGAACTTCCATTGCTTCTTTCAACAAACATTGCATAAAATGTGGCCCTCTCACCTTCGGGGCAAGGGCGGGGTGGAGTGGCGGAAGATGCCAGGCATCTCTCGTTGGGGAGGCCAACGCCTGCATCTTTCTCCCATCTTGACCACCCAGCTGAGGCCCAGGGTTGCCATTGATACACCTGGGATGGCCCCAGCTGGAGCCGGGTGTTGCTGGCGGGGGAACGGAGAGTCACTCCCCAGGTTCCCCCGGCTGAGCAGACTCTAGCCAAGCCACAGGCATCCAATTTATTTCAGTCTGGCCTTCAAGCCTGCAGAGATCCTGCGCAGGACCTGGACATTGCCTTCTACATCTTGGCAACTTTATCCTGAGATGCTCAAACCGCTAGTCTTTGGGCTCACACTCCATCTTCCTAGGACCATGCACTCAGGGTCTCTGTGGCCTGGACATGCTCCTAGCCCCGTCACATGCTTTGGCTTCATATATGATCTGCATTCGCAAGTATACCCGAGAGATATCCTGAGGGCCCCTGGTTTAGATGGAGAGAAGAAAACCTTTCTCATTTCTGGCCCCATACCTTCACCCCAACCTCTTCTCCCTCCTTTTTTCTACCATATTTTTCTCAGTGCAAAGAATGGTTCCATTGCTTCTGGGAAAGCCTAGACTTTCTCCCCTCGGCACCTCGTGGCCCATCCACCCGATACCAACTTTTCACTTGGCTTTGCTGTTAATGACTCACTGGGAACTCAATCCAAGTGAAGTGCTCAAAGGCTCTGTGTCTCTTTTTGTCTCATTAGTGACATGTCTGGTCTGTTTTGTTCTTAGCTTTCCAGACAAGCAGCTTCTGCACCTCTCAAAGCCACTCGTACCTGTGGCTTCTGGCCTTTCCCATGGGGCCTGGAGCCTCACTCATGCTCCTTTGAAACTCAGAATGACTGTGTGTCACATTCAAGGAGATAGCTGGCCTTCTGTAAAAACACCTGGCAAAGCTGTAAGAGCTAAACGAACAGTAAGAATTTAGGCTCTCTGCCTTCCTGTCTCCCCATGATATCCCTACATTCAGTGCTATTTATGGCTGGACAGATGTTTGCAGGTTGGTATCTTTCTGTCAATGGTCAGAGGCAGGATACCTGGTGGTCTGGTATTTTCCTGGGGTCCTGCCTCTAACCGTCCTTGGGACTTTGATTGTATCAGCTGGCCCTTTCCAGGCCTCCCTGGTGGAACTTCAGGAAACACGTTGAACCTGACTGGTCTTGGCACCTGGCAGTGGGGGAAGGAGGAAGAAGGAGAGATTCCTCCTGAAGGAAAAGTGTACTTGGCTTTCTCATTAATGGGTTCCCCTTGGGGAACAGGCAAGCAGCCGACGTATGGGCAATGGCCAACTGATCCATTTGGAGATAGATTCAGGGTGTGGTGTTCCCTGTAAGCCTGGGCAGGCCCTGGGAAACCGGAGCAGCGCTAGATCACGGCTGGCAATTGGGCAAGCTGTTAGGGGGTTGAATGTGCTGGTTTCAGGTGTGCGAGCTCTGCTCCCAGTGGAGACAGGGGGGTCTGGGGAGCTAGCGTGTATGTTGCTCAAGCATGCTTCTCAAACCTGGAGCTGCACTGATCATTTTCATTCACGAACATAGTAACTGGCAAGGAGGCTTAGCTCGGCCCTTCAGAATCTGGCTTCAGTGCACCTTATCAGTCCCTTCTCTCAATACTCCCCAGCACAAACCATCTATCCCATTCTTGGATCCGAGTTTACTCCAAGCCTTCACATCTTTGGGCCTTGCCTCATGCCATCCTCTCTTCGTAGAATGCCTTTTCTCCCAGGAAGCCATTCCTGGAGAAGCATCCCCCAATGCCCAGAGGCTCAATACGTCTCTCTCCTCTCTCCTATGCCCCAGATTCACTCCATTGGTCTCTGGTCTAGCTCCATTACGTTTACTTCGTGCTGCCTCCAGTCCCGCCGATGGGCAGTTCTCTGAGCTTCCTGCTCCTGCATGACCAGCTCCTTCTCATCCTTCAGGTGTCAACTCAGATGTCATCATCTCAGCCAGGCCTTCCTTGATCATCCATACGCACTCTGTCCCACTACCTGGAGTTACCGTCTTCATGAAACTTAGCATCTGAAATTATCTTCACCTATATGTCGGCCCGGACTAGGTCTCTTCCTCTAGAATGTGAGCTCTTGGAAGGCAGAGATCCAGCAGAATCAACCGATACATGGTTGGTTCCCAATAAATATCTGTTAATTGAGTAAATGAAGGCAAGTAAAGGGTATTCGAGTTGTCACCCTGGGACCCTGGCACAGAGCCTGGCGCAATAAAGGTTGGCTGCACGGAACAGTTGCTAAACGAATGAATGAACCAACGAATGCTGCGCTCCGACTACCGACTGACAGGTTGACTGACAGCTGGGGGACCCTTGGCCCGCACACTGTTGATTGACGACTGACAGCTGAGTGGCAGCCAGCGGACGCGCATCGGGGCTCCTGATTGGCTGGCCGCTGCAGCCCCTTAAAGCGGAGGGGGAGAGGGCCTGAGGCGACCGCTTCGCGAGCGGTGGAGGCGGCACCAAGCGGCGGGAGGCTGCCCAACTGCCAGAAGCTGTGCGAGCAACAGTCGCCTCGAACCAGCGAACCGACGTCTCGCGCAAGGGCCCGGCGCGAGGGGCGGGGCGCGCGCGTCACGTGAGCGTGTTTTGGGCACGTGACCCGCGCGGGGCCAAAGCTGGCCCCCGCCCCCTCCTCTCCTCCCCTTAGCGGGTGTGAGCCGAGCGGCCTCGCCTCACCGCCTAGCGCCCCCCTCAGCCGCCGCCGCCTCCGCCCGCCGGCCATGTCCCCCGGCCGCCGCCGCCGCCGCTCGAGCGCGGCTCTCCCGCGGCTCAGCGCGCTGTGAGCGCGGGGCCCTCTCGCCGCTCGCCCGCCCCGGGGCCCCCTTGTTCTCAGCGCCGCCGCCGCCGCCATGTTGGGTTTAGAGCCGCAGCGGAGCCGCCGCCGCCGCCGCCGGTGAGGGAGGCCGAGAGGGGAGCCCGCCCCGCCCCGGGGCCCAGGGAGCGGGGCCGCCTCGGAGCCCGGCCTCTCCCCGCCAGCCGCCTTCCCGGCCCGTCCGCCGTGCGAGCCAGCGAGCGAGCGCCGGGCCGCGGCCGCGCCTTCCGCTCCCGGCCGGAGCGAGCCCGCCGCCCGTTCGTTCCCGCGCCGCCGGGCCGGGCCAGAGCCTGCAGCGGAGCCTACGAGAGTCAGCGCCATGGCGGAGCAGACCTACTCGTGGTGAGTGAGGGGCTTGGGAGGCCGGGGCGCGGCGCAGGTGGGGGGTCGGGGCGCCGGCGCGGCCTGGGGGGTGGGGGGGAGAGGAGGAGGAGGAACAGGTGCGCGTTGGGGGGGCGTGGGTTGGGGGTGCACGCCCCCCTTGTTCCCACAAGAGGGGGCGGCTGGCGTTGGTGGTAGGCGGTCAGCGCCCGGGGACCCAGAGGCCAAGACGAGGGATGGAGGCGGCGGCGGCCGCGGCGGATGTCATCTGGTCATGGGCGGAGCAGGCGATGGAGAAGGGGAGCATGACCCAAAAGGTGGGAAGCCCACGGATGAGAAGTTGAATCCCGTGGGCACCCCGGAACTGACTTGAGGGGGTGGCTTCTGGGTTGGGATTGAAGGGATGGGAAGAGGCGGGCCGGGGCAAGGGTTGGCCACCGGGCTGCGAGGAATCTGGTGGGAAAAACAGGTGATAAGAGTCTGAACTTGGAAGTTGTGTGATAGAGGAGGAGCCGTCTAATTGGGGGCTGCTGCTTATTAGCACCTGGCTGGCGAGTGAAAGGAGAGTTGGTACGGTGGGCAGAGGCCCGGGTGTGACCGAAGGAAAACCGCGGAAAGAGCGTCTTGGGAATCATGGAGGGGAGTCTCTCGTGAAGAGGTTGGAAGGGGATCCTGTTTGGATAACCATGTTCTGGAAAGGAAGTCGTTGGTGGCAGTGGGGCATGAGTAGAATCTTTGTGAGGGTTGGTACTCTGTTTTTCAGAATTTAAAGTGGCCTGCTGCCCTGGATCAAGTATGGAAATGGAAGGTCTGCAAGTTATGTCCATTTTTATGGGACTTCTAAAGTTATTAAAATAGCTTGTTAAGGACTGAGAAGTGTACTATGCAGTTTATGGAGTGAGAACTTAACCTATCCTGAGAAGGGAGTGCAATGTTTGGGGGGAGGGGGCTGAGAGGCCTCCCTTTAGCATGTGGATGTGGAATATTTGCAGGAGGGGGTTCAAGGAATAATGATAGTTTCCTTGAAGAGGAGAAATTGGATAGTGGGAGGAAATAATAACCGGAGGGTGAGAAAGGCAGAAATGTGATGGTAGGTGTGGAATGGGAAATCTGGTTGCAATCTAGTTTTACTAGGTTTTACTCTTTGAAGCAAACGTGGTTTGGGACAGAGTTGTACTGCTTTCCCTTGTTAGAAAAGAACACAATTGAGTGGGAAGAGCATGGCTTTTGGAATTGGAAGACTTTGTTTGGAAGTCCTGTTCACCACTGACTTGCTTTATAACTGGGCAAGATAGTAAGTTCTCCTTTCCCCTACCTATTAAATAGGGAATTGCCTTTTTCATAGGTTGTAAGGATTAAATGAACAACTTTATAAAGCACATGGCAAACTGTAAAGTGTTACATTTTGTTACATTATATTTAGGGGAACAGCAAAGAAATGGGTAATACATGAAAATAAAGAATGGTTTTAGGTAGAGGGCTTTAACGGAGTAGATGATTTTGGTGGTTGAGATTATGATAGGTAAGTCAGGAACTTGTGTCTTCACATAGGGAAAGAGGATTGGTTATGGAAAATGATAATTCAAAAGGGAATTTCAGTGCTCAAAAAGAAGATAACTGAGAGTCTGAAAAAAAGTAACACTAAAAGAATAATTAAAACATTGGCGAACAGTTGTGACTGCAAATGTATTCTTAAAAGTTTAGCTAATTGGATAGTTTTGAGCAACAGTGAGCTGCCTCTCCTTAGCAGGTAATATGGAACACAAGATTACAGTTTGAGTTTTTTTTTTTTTTAAAGATTTTATTTATTTATTTGACAGGAGAGAGATCACAAGCAGGCAGAGAGGCAGGCAGAGAGAGAGGGGGAAGCAGGCTCCCTGCTGAGCAGAGAGCCTGATGTGGGGCTCGATCCCAGGACCCTGAGATCATGACCTGAGCCAAAGGCAGAGGCTTTAACCCACTGAGCCACCCAGGTGCCCCACAGTTTAAGTTTCTTATGGACCGAATTAAGTTCCATAACTAAACTAATTCATCTTGAGCTCAACACTGGCCCAGCTGAGAGTTCTGATGGCTGCCTTTCTGCTTTTACTATGCCATATAGAGACTGTGGATGGTTGAAGGAGTAAAACAGTGGCCAATAAGTGGGGAAAATGAGCGTATTTTTCTAGACAGTTTGGCCACACACTATATGTGATGTTGGACAGCTCTACTAGTTAAGGGGGACTACTTTGTGCAGTTTGGTAGTTTGTAATATTTATCCTTCTGAAATACTTTAATCTCAGCTGCTTTTGCTTTACAGGCAAAGAATCTTCTTGAAATCATAATGCTTTTTAGCCTCTCACCTTTAGCAAGTTTTGAGATGGAGAAAGTTTTTACATCATCTTGAGAGAGGGAGGTGAATGAGGAGGAAGGATTGGGAAACCAGGCAGCTTTCTAGGTTCTGACAGTTACCGTAGGTAGTTATCCCTGTAAGGTACATGATGTTTTGTTTTGTTTTGTTTTGTTTTGTTTTTAAGATTTTATTTGTTTATTTGACAGAGAGGAGAGAGATCACAAGTAGGCAGGGAGGTGGGGGGGGGGGGAAGGGAAGCAGGCTCCCAGCTGAGCAGAGAGCCCGGGGCTCGATCCCAGGACCCTGAGATTATGACCTGAGTCGAAGGCAGAGGCTTTAACCCACTGAGCCACCCAGGAGCCTCTGTAAGGCATGTGTTTAATTCTCACCTGTCCCGGAGGTAGGTGACCATTCTGTTTTATGGAGGAGGAAACTTAGGCTGAAGAGGCCACATGATTTGTCCAAGATACTTCACCTGTGATGCTTTATTTTGTTTGACACAAATTCTCCCATCATTTTTTTCATTCTCCTTGTAATATAAGTTTGGAAAAGGTATTCCAAAAGTATATGTGAGCTGAGCTTTGGATTGTCTCTCATTGTGCAATATCTTTGTCACTGTTCCTTTGGTTCATGTAAGTAGGAGTTGGGTTTTTTTGTTTGTTTGTTTGTTTTAATGGACTTGTACTTCACTCATTTGTATGTGGCCTTTAGGAAAATCAACCTTGTGGGGACTACTGTGGCAGTATAGCTTTGTCTGAGGATGGAGTCAGTGAAGAATGTAGAAAGTAGATGTCAGAGAGTGAAAATAAGTTCCTTTAAGATTTTCTTTTCTCTTTTTTGAAGATTTTATTAAGAATCTCTACACCTAAATGGGGCTCGAACCCACAATACTGAGATCAAGAGTCAAAAGCTCCACTGGCTGAGCCAGCCACATGCCCCAGGATTTTCATATAAGATATGTAAATTATAAAGCAAGATTGGCCATGAGGTAGTGATTGTTGAAGCTTAGTGATGAGTACTTGGAAGTTTATTGACATGTTTACATTTTTCATATAAAAAGTTGATTAAAGAAAACTTTTACACATGCTCTTCATGCTGTTTTCTGGTGCTTGCTTTCTGTGTTGAGAAGCCAGAATGGGTGTGCTGAATTAAGGATATGTAGGTTATGACCTGTTGAATGAGGGGGCACAAGCCACCCAGGTAGTTGGCAGGTAGCTCTCTTAGCACCTGAGCTCCCACTTTGGGAAAGTGAAATCCAAGGGGTCATTTCAGTTAAAGATGCAGTTTCAGTACACCCATACAGTGGAAGTACAGTAGCCCCCGTTTTCTGTGGAGTTTACATGCCAGGATCTCAGTGGATGCCTGAGATTGAGGAGAGTACTGAATCCTGTATGTACCATGTTTTCTCCATACGTACATACCTATGATAAAGTTTGAATTATAATTTAGGCCTCATATGAGATTAATAACAAATGATAAAACAATTATAACAATTATTGTAATAAAAGTTATGTGGTCTCAAGGTATCTTATTGTACTGTATTCACCCTTCTTGTGACAATACAAGATGATAAAATGCCTGAGATGAAGTGAGATGAATGATGTAGGCATTGTGATGTAGCATTGGGCTACTGTTGACTTTATGACAATACGTGAGGAGGAGAATCATCTGCTTCCAGACTGTGGTTGACCCTAGTAACGGAAACCGTGGAGCCCAGTGAGCCAGGGAAATGGCAGTCCTCTGTCCCAGGTCATGAACAGGAGATACAGAGTAGGGTAGCAAACACCTATTACTTATAAGGTGATTGGTGTGGAGGTCAGTAATTGGGGGGCTTACCTCTAGTGGTTATTTTTAAAGGTGCCCCCGGGAAAAGCAAAACAGGGACTTGTGGGCATCCTAGACTCAAATCCTTATCTAAATGTCCAGACTCTGGGTGTGATTACAGATAATCGTACTATAAAATGGCTAGGCACTAACTCTGAAAAACAAAGTTCTTGTCCTCAAAGTTGTTTTCCTCATCACCCTTTCTTCCTAGCAAATTCTATCAAAATCCCATTACCCAGGGGTTCACCTGAAATTCCATGTAGCTGAGAAGCATTTTCTGAACACCCTAACTGAAAGTGATCTCTTTGGTTTTGATAGTTGTAGTCTGTCTGCATCTTTCCTTCCTTTACATGTGTGAATACCTAGCGTCTTCATTAGATTGGAAACTTCTTGAGGGTAAGGACACTGTTAAACTACTCTTTGTCTTCCCATATACTTAGCACATTGTCTTGCCCATAGCTTCTACTTAGAACACGCTGATTGGATATGATAGGTTTTCAGGGTGGTTCTTCCTTTGTTGAAAGAATATTTTAAGCGTAAAGGAAAGCTACAGATAGATGAGTATTTATTATAATCCTTATACTTATAAAAGAGAGCTTTTGGTAACTTAGTTTCCTGGTGTCACAGTGCTGTAAGAGTGAGTAATGCCATCCTTAATAAAGTTTTAAATAAAAGCTATTGACAGAGGAAAATAAAATAATTGGTAGTAACACCACAGTCTTTATCACCATGTTAACCACAAGATTCAGCTTGTATTCTTTTTACTTGTATACTGTGGAAGTAAAAGAACACATGTGAAAACACAAATAGAAAGTGCAAACTAGATTTTTATTAATTTGAGAATAACACCTTGCTCTATATATATTTGTGAGCAGTTATTTTAGCATAAGTTCTGTGGGAAACAGGAACTTCTCTTTTTTTTTTTTTTGTTAAAGGAACGTCTCTCTCTCGATGAAGTCAATGCAGTACTTGAATCTTGGTAAAAATGATTTACGTTAGGATTAATGTTGGTGTAGAAAGAAAAGGAAATAAGTATATGTGAACTTCATTGAGTTGAATTTTGTTACAAAGTAGTATAATATTGTGTGTTTTCTGGGTGCTAAGGCTTTAAAGCATTGCTAAGTAAGGAAACAGGCTCAAAGAATTTAAGTAACTTGCCAAATAACATATAAATGGTGAAAGGGGTCAAAGTTAAGACTGTTTAATATGAAGATTCTGTTACTGAGTCTGTCTGCTTCCATTTCCACAATCACTACTCTAAGCCAGCCCATCTTTTGCTGGAGCTTGTGTTAGCCTCCTCACTGGGTCTGCCCTTCCCCATTCTCCACACGATGGCTATTTTCCTCAGTGGACTTCTTTTTTTTAAGATTTTATTTATTTATTTGAGAGAGAGTGTGTGTGAGAGATAGCATGAGAGGGGAGAAGGTCAGAAGGAGAAGCAGACTCCCCCATGGAGCTGGGAGCCCGATGCAGGCCTTGATCCCGGGACTCCAGGATCATGACCTGAGCTTAAGGCAGTGGCTTAACCAGCTGAGCTACCCCGGCGCCCGAGTGGACTTCTGACAGTTTAACTTAGGTTGTGCCTGTCCTCTGCTTAAAACTCTTCAGTGGTCATACTTGGAATAAAATCCAGGTTCCTCAGTAGACTCTTCATGGTCTCATCTTGTATGTGTCTCTGAGGATTGACAGACAATAAACAAACTAAAAGTTATACAGGGGTAAGAATCTATTTGGGTACTCTCTTCAGTGCCTGGCTTGTAATGGGAAGCTGGTAAATATTTACTGAACAAATGACTGAGAACGCTTCCCCCTGGGCTGTGTATCTTAAGATTTACTCTAAGGTAATATGCTGTGATGATAATGGGTTTTATTCTGCTAGGTATTTGCAAATAGTGCTACACCTAAGAATGAGAAGTAACACAGATCTCTAGAACTTTAGGAAGTCACTTCTGTGCAATTACTGTTGTGTATCATTGTATCTGTTGTGATCATATCTGTTCTTTGTATCTTGTGGTCTTTGCATCTTTTGCAGGTTTTTCAGAGAGAAACTATTTAGTCGAAAAAGTGTGTCTAGCATTATATAAACTTTAGATATCCTCACTTTTAAAACATGTTTTCCTTATAGTTAAGGTGGTATAATAATAGTTTGGTGGTGTGTGATTCAGACTGAAATTAACCAAAACTAAGACCAGAAATTTGTACTAAGACCAGGAAATCATTTTCCTCAGGGTTTCTTATGAAGCCAGGGGATGGGGGAGAGGGAAGCTGGAGAGTCTGTAACCATATAAGCCTATAATTTACCAAGTGGTGTTATGAATTAAAATGCCTAATGTCCATGCATTTCTTATAACAGATTTCTGTGTGACCATTTATTTTAGAGATGACAAATGCCGTGAATTGAGGTGTTACAGAGCTCTGTATAACTGTATTTTATTTCAACATTAATAACGTAGTTTTTATCATTCTCATGTTTCACCAAATCATCTCTTGGAAAATCAGGGGATGTCCTAGGAGATGGGTGTCTAGTTAAATGCTCTGGGCTACATTTGGCATCTGAACTTTATGTAATTGCTGTCCCTGGCAATAGAGCCATAAGTATGACTTGATTTGTTAAATTCTAGAATATATTTTCTGGAGTTTAATGGTTGCTTCTTGGGAGTTAAAGGAAAATATTGGTTTTATATGTCGTATGTATAAATCAATAAATTTTTAATTTATAAATTTATAAATCAATAAATTTTTACAACTTTGCAACAATTTTTCAATCCTCACCTAAAAAGTTAGAGGTAGAATGCTCCTCTTCTGTAATTAAAAAAAAAATTTTTTTTTAAGATTTTATTTGTTCATGAGGAAAGAGAGAGAGTGAGAGAGAGAAGGTCAGAGTGAGAAGCGGACTCCCCATGGAGCTGGGAGCCCGACGTGGGACTCGATCCCGGGACTCCAGGATCATGACCTGAGCCGAAGGCAGTCGCTCAACCAACTGCGCCACCCAGGGGCCCTCTTCTGTAATTTTAATCTCTTAGGTGTCTAGAGGGGCTCCAGGTGGCCAAATTCAGTTTGTTTGTTTGTTTTTTTAAAGATTTTATTTATTTATTTGACAGAGAGAGAGAGATGACAAGTAGGCAGAGAGGCAGGCAGAGAGAGAGAGGGAAGCAGGCTCCCTGCTGAGGAGAGAGCCCGATGCGGGGCTCGATCCCAGGACCCTGAGATCACGACCCGAGCCGAAGGCAGAGGCCCTAACCCACCGAGCCACCCAGGCACCCCCCAAATTCAGTTTTATAGGGAAAATCTACGGTTAGTCCACATGATCCTCACAATGAATTCTTACCTCCCAGATTTTGTTAGTAGATCTCACTAGGGCCACAGCTTAGAACAGACCCACGTATTAGCTATGATTAGAGCTAGATTGAGCTAGATTGAGCACCTGTGAAAAGTTAGGTTTGAAAATTTTTAAGGTATTAGGCCAGTGAATATACATTAGCCTAATAGAGACCTAATAGAAAATCCCATTTCTTGGTGTTTGGGGGTTTCACCCTAACTTGGTAAGGAGACTTAATAATCTCTATTTTGGAGTTTTCATCTTGATAATGAAGAACCACTAAGGGTTGAAAAACCAAAGTGTGCTGAAGTAGAGATGTGCTCTACTTGGTTTTTACATGTTTGTGAATTGTATTGAATATAAGTGATTGCTCAAAAAGTATTCAATTCTGCCAATTCCACTGATTAAATATTTGTTTGAAATTGAAATTCTAAAATATGAGGATCTAATTCCATTCTAGTTTCTTTGAATTGGGAAAATTTTTCTTTGAGGGTGATTTCCATCTCTGATGAACTGTGATCTAGTCTTGTCTTAGTCACAGTATTGTATTCTGTACAGTGGTTATGCCTGTCCTACCCCAAAGAAGAGTTGTTGCAAGGATTCAATGAGATAATGTATGTGCAAATGCTTTGTAAGTTGCTAAGTGAAATATAAAAGCGAGGTGTTTCTGCTCTACATTGGTAGATTCAAACAGGTTCCAGATACAGAGTTCCTCACTACAGAAATGATTTTTTTCGTTTCATAATATAACCAGCCTTTAAACTTTGAAATGTCTATTCTAATGAGAATTCTTTTGAGGATATCCAAATAATGCTATATAACAAGAAGGAGAATAGTTTGTAAATTGTCATTGATTAATATTGTTGCCTTTGAAATGTGCTATAAGGCCATCTTCTTTTAGTCAGATTTCTTTTTTTTTTTTTAAAGATTTTATTTATTTATTAGGAAAGAGAGAGAGTGAGAGAGAGCATGAGAAGGGAGAAGGTCAGAGTGAGAAGCGGACTCCCCATGGAGCTGGGATCCCGATGTGGGACTCGATCCCCGGACTCCAGGATCATGACCTGAGCCGAAGGCAGTTGCTTAACCAACTGCGCCACCTAGGCGCCCCTTAGTCAGATTTCATAGTCCAAAAATAAAAAATAATCGTGAATTGAATAAAACTTATAAAAATAAGGTTTTTAAAAAATTTTTATTTATTTATTTGACACAGATCACAAGTAGGCAGAGAGGCAGGCTCCCCACTGAGCAGAGGCCAATGAGGGGCCCAATCCCAGGACCCTGAGATCATGACCTGAGCCGAAGGCAGAGGCTTAACCCACTGAGCCACCCAGATGCCCCTAAAAATAAGTTTTTTCATAAAAGTTTTATTTTGATCTTTGGAAGGCAATTTCCTTTATAATATAACTCAAACAAAGGAAGAAAACAGTAGTGTGGATAATCCTAGTCTTTTCCTGGTTTTCTTTGGAATGCACAGGATACTCATACCCTAAAATGCCCAAGGAGGGGCTGTTAGCAGTCTCTTATCTGTTTCCTTACTCCATGCCACTTACTCCAGGCACACCCACTTCCCCTCATCTGAGAGCCTCAGACTTTGGCTTCACTCTTGACCTAAATAGGACATGTGTAGCAAAGTTTTAATTGTTTTTTCAATTTGGTCATATAGACATTTGACTTAAATACAGTGCTTGACTTTGTTGTTTCCTTGTCTTAATTTTTGCCTGAGTTGTCTAGCTTTACTTTTCAAACTTTTAAATCTTGGGGCTTTGTCTGACAGCCTTTAACTTTTAAACCTTTGACTATATGCTCTGCTGACTTATAAACTCCCCCAAATTTACATTTATTTCTCAAAAATGCTTGCAAAAGTACTGTTAGAGGTAAAGGTTAGTTTTAGGGGCACTTGGGGTGGCTCAGTTCTCAGGGATCCTGGGATCGAGGCCCTGTGTTTGTTTGGTTCTCTGCTCTGTAGGGAGTCTGCTTCTCCCTTTCTCTTCCTCTGTGCGTACTCTTGCTCTCTCTCAAATAAAATCTTTTTTTTTTTTTTGGAAAGATTTTATTTATTTATTTGACAGAGAGAAAGAGATCACAAATAGGCAGAGAAGCAGGCAGAGGGAAAGGGGGAAGCAGGCTCCCCCGCTGAGCAGAGAGCTTGATGCGATGCAGGGCTCCATCCCAGGACCCTGAGATCATGACCCGAGCCAAAGGCAGAGACTTTAACCCACTGAGCCACCCAGGCACCCCTTAAGATTTTATTTATTTGAGGCCCCTGGGTGGCTCAGTGGGTTAAAGCCTCTGCCTTCAGTTCGGGTCATGATCTCAGGGTCCTGGGATGGAGCCTGCATCGGGCTCTGCTCAGCTGGGAGCCTGCTTTCCCTCTCTCTCTCTCTGCCTGCCTCTCTGCCTACATGTGATCTCTCTGTCAAATAAATAAAATCTTTAAAATAAAATAAAATCTTTAAAAAAAAATTAGCTTTAGAGATTGAATTCTCTTACCTCTGCATTGATTAGTGCAAGCACCATTACCTTTAAAGTATTAAGGTCTGATATCTTTAAAATATTTTCAAACATAACTTTCATAGAGACTCAAGTCTAGTCCTGTTACAGAAATGCCACCTGGGACCAATGTGAGGTTAGTGAGAGTTAAAAAGATTTGAGATGGGGTCAGTTAACTAAGAGAAAGTAGCTCTGAGGGCAGAATGGAAGCCTGGAAGTTGAGGCTTGGGAAACTCACAGTTGAATGGGAGGAAGAAGAGGAGTCAGAGGAAGCTCCATCAGAAGTAGGATAATTAGCAAACCTCAACTACGATGAAAGAAAAGTCACAGAGAATTTTGAGGGACAAGAGTGTAAAAGGCTACAGGGTTCAAAGAGAATTAAGAAAAAACAAGCTGTTGAATTTGCAAAGGAAGTCATCAGTGAAAGTGTACTAATAAAGATCAGAGTAGTGGAGTGAAAGGCAGATTAGGTCAGGGTAATGAAGAAATAAAAGCATCCTTTGGGTACAGGCCATTTGTTTGCAAGATAGGATGAGAAAGACATAAGAAAAGAAGGTAGGACGCTTGATATAGACAGGGCCATAGTCTTCTGGTTTTCTTTTTTTTTAGGGAGAGAATTGTGTATTTGAAGCTAGAGAGAAGGAGAAATTGATCTTGGAAAGACTTTTTTTTAACTGTAGTTTAAATTTAGAGATGTTTATCTTTTTTTTTTTTTTTTTAAGATTTTATTTATTTGACAGAAAGAGACAAAGCTTGAGAGGGAACCACAAGCAGGGGGTGTGGGAGAGGGAGAAGCAAGCTTCCTGCCAAGCAGGGAGCCCCATGCGGGGCTTGATCCCAGGGCCCTGGGATCATGACCTGAGCCGAAGGCAGGCAGAGAATGACTGAGCCACCCAGGTGCCCTGATATTTTTGTTTCTCTTAATCACGGATTTCGATTAGGAGTTTTGAAGGGAACTTAATGGGGAATGTGTATACATTTACTCTTTGCTTCTCTCTGTATTGCCACTAGTTCAGCTTGTATTGCTTTTGAGGGTCTTGTTTTCTGTTTTTGTTTTGTTTTGTTTTTTAATTGTATCAGTTTAAAATCCCACCTCTTTGGTCTGACTTTCGAAACAATCTTGCCTTGTAACCCTAGTTCCATGTATTTTCTTTAAAATGTTTGTTATTGGGCCTGGGTGGCTCAGTCGCTAAGCGTCTGCCTTCGGGTCAGGTCATGATCCCAGGGTCCTAGGATCCAGCCCCGAATCGGGCCCCCTGCTTGGTGGGAAGTCTCCTTCTCCCTCTCCCACTCCAACTTCCCTTGCCTGTGTTCCCTCTCTCGCTGTGTCTCTCTCTGTCAGATAAATAAAAATCTTAAAAAAATAAAATAAATAAAATGCTTATTATTTCTGCCAAACTGGATTACTCACCGTTTCCCCTTTTATTTAAGCTGACCCCTATACCTGGTTAGTCTTTCTCCCAAGTCTAAATATGTAAGTCCTACACATCTTTCAAGGTACAGTTGAATTGCTGTCCTCTACAGAACCTTGTGATTTGCCCGGGAGAAATATTCTTCTGATGCCTGTAGCTCTTTATCTGATCCTGTGACATGGCAGCCCTTTATGATTTTTCTGACCTTGTATTGAATATATTTATGTGGCTATCTTTCCACCCTGCATGAATTTTGTAAGCATAGGATCAAAATAATTTCATGGTGTAAGAACCTACACATAGTAAAGGCTGAGATTTTCTTTTTGTTGAAGGTTTTATTATTTATTTTGACAGAGAGAGACACAGCAAAAGAGGGAACACAAGCAGGGGAAGTGGGAGAAGCACACTTCCCGCCAGGCAGGGTGCCCGATGTGGGGCTCAAACTCCCCAGGACCCTGGGATCATGACCTGAGCCGAAGGCAGATGCCAAACGGCTGAGCTACCGAGATGCCCCACAGATTTTCCTTTTTTTAAAGATTATTTTAGGGGTGCCTGGGTGGCTCAGTAGGTTAAAGCCTCTACCTTCAGCTCAGGTCATGGTCTTGGGGTCCGGGAATCGAGCCCCGCATTGGGCTCTCTACTCAGCAGGGAGCCTGCTTCTCCCTCTCTCTCTGCCTGCCTCTCTGCCTACTTACCATCTCTCTCTGTCAAATAAATAAATAACGTCTTTAAAAAAAAAAATAAAGATTGAGGGCCCCTGGGTGGCGCAGTTGGTTGGGTGACTGACTGCCTTTGGCTCGGGTCATGGTCCCGGAGTCCCGGGATCGAGTCCCGCGTCGGGCTCCCGGCTCCATGGGGAGTTCGCTTCTCGCTCTGACCTGCTCTCTCTCATTCTCTCTCTTTCCAAATAAATAAATAAATAAATAAATAAATAAATAAATAAAATCTTTTTTAAAAAATAAATAAATAAAGATTGAGTATTTTAGAGGTGAAATTTTCCAGATGATGGATTTTAGAATAGAATGTCACCTTAAAAATATAATGACATAATGATAGAAGAGAGAATACCTAATATTTCACAACTCTTGGAAGAAATAATAAAGTAAAATTGTTACTGTTAAGTTGGGTCAAGGGTTGTGGCCAGATTTTGCCTAATTTGCTAATATCCATACAGCACCTTGAGAAGTGAAAGTGGCTCAGCCCCTGAACCGAACACCTAAGGGAGACGTTTACAGAGGACCACAGGCTCTTTAGAGTCATCATCTCCATTTATCTCATCTTCTTCAACCTGACCACAGACCAACTGCTACCAATTTATTTATACTTTATCTCCCAAACAGGCACTTTGTGACATTTTTTAAAAAAGATTTATTTATTTATTAGGAAAGAGAGAGAGTGAGAGAGAGCATGAGAAGGGAGAAGGTCAGAGTGAGAAGCGGACTCCGCATAGAGCTGGGAGCCCGATGCGGGACTCGATCCCGGGACTCCGGGATCATGACCTGAGCCCAAGGCAGTCGCTCAACCAACTGAGCCACCCAGGCGCCCTGTGACATATTTTTTTAAAGGGGAAAAACTCTGCCTTTTTGGTGCCAGTGGTAAGGGTGGTAATTAGGGAAAAGTTTCAATCTCACGCTCAAATGAAATATTTTGTAAGGAATTTCCTTTAAGGTCTGAGGAGCAATAAGTGATATGGAAAGTAGCTTCTGAGCAATTTAACATTTTCTGTCTCTTTTGCTACGATTTCAGAAGTTTATACTCCTTATATTTAAGCTTTTTTAAGGAGCTAAAAAAATTTTAAAAATGGAAACTTATTTTGCCTTCATTTTTTCCCCATTTCTAGGTCTATTTTCTCTTCTTAACTCGTCTTTTCTCTTGTTTAATAATTATAATTCAGAAAGGGCAATTAAAAAATCTCTTGGTCTACTGTGTGCATATTTTAAATTTCATAGCTGCAGCAGTGCCTCAGTCTTAGGTCAGAATTAAATCAACTGGTCATCTGAATAGACATAAACCAGAAGTTTTGGGGGATTAGAAGTTTGTTTTGTTTTGTACCTTCACATGCTGTGCAATGGTGAAAATAACCTACGAACCTAAGGGTGATATATTAGAACAAACTTAGAACAAAAGGGAATAAGAAGTAGAAGTTGGAGAGAGCAGTGAATAGCAGATGTGACTGGACAGTAGAAACAAGGTGTAAGTTAGAGACTTCCATCAGGAAGCTCAGATAATGAGACCAAATGGAAAAGATAGCCAAATACTAGAATAGGAGACTCAATGAGAGTCATCATGTGGCAGAGGTGCAAATGGCCCCATTTGCTCTACAAATCCAGCTTTGTGCTTCAGTGTAGACTTACCAAGTTGCCATCTGGAGACCTTGGAGACATTCTTAATCCTCATCAAACAAGTCAGTAAGTTCTACTGATTTTATACATATAAATTTTTTTTTAAAGATTTTTATTTATTTATTACAGAGCGAGAGACTGAGAATGAGAGGGGAGAAGGTCAGAGGGAGAAGCAGACTTCCCGCAGAGCCGGGAGCCCGATATGGGACTCGATCCCGGGACTCCGGGATCATGACCTGAGCCGAAGGCAGTTGCTCAACCAACTGAGCCACCCAGGCGCCCTATACATATAAAATTTTTAAAAAATTGTCTCTTCTTCATTGTTCCTGGATGACCCTTCCTTGTGTTCCCTTAGTACACTGTACTTACCTCTTTCAATTGTTTATTTCCTTATTTGTTTACTTGTGGAATATTGAGGACATGACTACATTTTGTTTGTATTTTTATTCTCAGTGGTATGACATAGAGTTTATTTAAATAAATATTATTCCAGGGCACCTGGGTGGCTCAGTTGGTTAAGTGTCTGACTCTTGATTTTGACTAAGGTCATGATCTCAGGGTCGCTTTCCTCACTGGGCATGGAGCCTGCTTAAGATTCTCTATCTCTCACTCTCCCTTTGCCCCTCTCCTCCATCTCAAAAAAATTAAAAAATTTTTTTTAAAGATTTTTTTTATCTGATAGAGCGCACAAACAGAGAGAGCAGAGGGAGAGAGAGAAGCAGACTCTGCTGCGCAGGGAGCCCAGTGTGGGGCTCGATCAATCCCAGGACCCTGGGATCATGACGTGGCTGAAGGCAGATGCTTAACCAACTGAGCCACTCAGGTGCTCCCCCCCCAATTTTTTTCAAATAAATAAATATTTTGTATTTGATTTTTATTTATTATTTTAAAATATTTTATTTATTAATTTGACAGAGAGATCACAAGTAGGCAGAGAGGCAGACAGAGAGGGGGAAGCAGGCTCCCTGCTGAGCAGAGGGCCCGATGCGGGGCTCCATCCCAGGACCCTGAGATCATGACCTGAGCTGAAGGCAGAGGCTTTAACCCACTGAGCCACCCAGGTGCCCTTCCTTGTATTTGATTTTTTTTAAATAACGGTTAAAAAAGTATGTTGCTCTCAACTTTCAGTTTAGGAGCTCAAAGGGACAAGCATCAACTATCATTTGAGGTCAATTTGAGGTCACTCTTTATGCTAAGTAATTGAAAGTATCATTGTTCAGGATGTTAGGTGAGATCTACCTTGATCATCACTGTTTGATTTATGGAACCTCTTCAAAATACAGTGGTAGTATTGGTTACTCTATTGGTTAGTTGTTGCCATCTTAATACTGCATAACAAATTATCCCCATGTTTAGTGGCTTAAAATAGCAATCTGCAGATTGACTGGGAAACTTCAGATCTGTATGTCAGCTGGGTGACTCTGCTTCACGTGTATTTATATTGGGACCTAGACTGAATGGGCAGCAGCATGCAGGAGAAATTCTTCTCATGACAGTGGCAGAAGCCTAGGAAGGCAGGTGAACACCTACAAGACTTGAGGCTCACACTCAAAACTGGCACACTGACATTTCTGGTTCATTATTTCAACCAAAGCAAATCATATGGGGGAAACCAAAGACAAGGAGCCACAAAACTAAACCTTGCCCATTTATGGGAGTAGCTGCAGAATCACAGGGTGAAGGAGTAGATTCCAGGAGGAGTGAGAAGTCAGGGCCAGTAATGCAGTCAACCACAGGTACAGTTCCTCTTTCCTTTCATATGACTAGTTGTCACATTTTCATTCTATTCTAAGATGAAGTATATAGTCTGATTTCATATAGGTCCCTTTCTGTAGCATTCAGGTTTTGACTCTCATGTTTTATTTTTATTTTTTGTTAATGTTTTCTATTTTTATTTTTTTATTATTTTTTTAAAAATTTTATTTATTTGGCAGAGAGAGACACAGAGAGAGAGAAGGAACACAAGCAGGGGGAGTGGGAGAGGGAGAAGCAGGCTTCCAGCTGAGCAGGGAGCCCGACGTGGGGCTTAATCCAGGACCCTGGGATCACGACCCGAGGCAGACGCCTAACGAGTGAGCCACCCAGGCGCCCCAATGTTTTCTATTTTTAAAAAAGCTTTTTTGAGATATAAGTCACATACCATACAATTCACTCAAAGTGTATAATCTAGTGTTCTCTGGTACATTGACAGAGTTATGCAACCATTGCCACAATCAATTTTAGAACTTTTTTGTTTCATCTCGAGTGAAATTCTGTACCCATTAGCAGTTACTCTCTTTCCCCCATTCTCTCCAGCCCCTGGCAGCCAGTAATGTACTTTTGGTTTCTATGGATTTGCCTATTTCATATAAATGGAATAATAAGATATGTGGTCTTTTTTTTTTTTTTAAGATTTTATTTACTTATCTGACAGAGAGAGAGATCACAAGTAGGCAGAGAGAGAGAGGGAGAGGGAGGGAAGCAGGCTCCCTGCAGAGCAGAGAGCCCGATGCGGGGCTCGATCCCAGGACCCTGGGATCATGACCCGAGCCGACGGCAGAGGCTTTAACCCACTGAGCCACCCAGGCGGCCCAGATATGTGGTCTTTTGAGTTCTTTCACTCAGTATACTGTCTTCAGGGTTCATCCATGTGGCATGTATTAGTTCTTCATTCTTTTCCATTGCCAAATATATTCCATCTTACGGATATACCACCTTCTACTTATCCGTTCTTAGGTGATGGTTTTATTTTTTGATGAAACCATTTAGGTTATGGTTGTTTCCTTTTTTTTTTTTTTTTTTTTTTGACTACGAGGATTCGTGTAAAAACACTTGTGCAGACGTATGTGTGTTTAAATTTCTCTTGGGTGAATATCTAGGAGTGGAATTGCTGGCTCGTAGGGTTTCTCTGTGTTTAACATTTTGAGGAACTGCCAAATTGTTGTCCAAAACATCTGTACCATTTTACATTCTCATCTGCAGTGTGTGAGGGTTCTAATTTCTCCACTTCCTCGCCAACACTTGTCATTGTTCAAGTTTTTTATTATAGCCAGTCTCATGAGTGTGAAGTGGTTTTTACTTGTGTAATGTTTATATTGAAGGGTTTATAGAAGATAAAAAGCAATGGCTTAAAAATTAAATCTGTTTGTAAAATAAGTAAATAAAAAACAAAATGTTGGGCGCCTGGGTGCCTCAGTTGGTTGAGCAACTGCCTTAGGCTCAGGTCATGATCCTTGAGTTCCAGGATCGAGTCCCACATCGGGCTCCCAGCTCCATGGGAAGTCTGCTTCTTCCTCTAACCTTCTCTCCTCTCATGCTCTCTCTCACTTTCTTGTCTCTCAAGTAAATAAATAAAATCTTAAAAAAAAAAAAAGTTAAATCTCTTTGTACTTAACAAATGTAGTACCAAAGTCATACCTCAGTTGTAGTTACCTAAAAAAATCTAGCATTAGGGGAAAAAATAATCTTTTGTCTCACAGGTTTTTCTTCAGGCTACTCCTTATTTATTTTACATGCTAGAATCATTTAGGAAGAAATTAACCTCAGATGATTGTTACACGAATTCTTTATTTTGGGGTAAGTGAATGCCCAGATTACTTGGGCAGCCTGCTGCGTCCTCA
>CM052808.1:14192522-14219171 GCA_028533885.1 Nasua narica | reverse complement strand
AAAATATGACCTTTTGGGCTTAGCACTGTCCAATAGAAATATAACATGAAGTATTTATAGTATTCTAGTAGCCACATTAAAAAGTAAAAAGAAACACATGAAATTAATTTTAAAAATATAGTTTAATCCAGTGTATAAAAATATTTGTATCATTGATTATATGTAATCAATACAAAAATTATTAACAAGATAGTTTACATTTTTTAGTACAAAGTCTTCTCAGTTCAGACTAGCCACATTTCAAAAACTTAGTAGCTACATGTGGCTAGTTGCTGCTCTATTGAACACCATCATCATGGAGGTCTAAGAGCTTATGATCTAAATTTCTTCTCACAAGCATAATGATCTGTATCTTTAGGAAAAACAGATGAGTGCTTGATCAGCCTGTATTTTTGATTATTCAGTTTTATAATGTTACTGCCTTTTTTCTTTCTTTTTTTAAACATGGAAGAGGGTCTTCAGAGGGGTACAGAGACAAGCACCTTACAGCTCAGATTTTTGGCTGTGAGTAGAGATTAGTTAGGAGGAAAAAAAAACTTGTCTCCCTCATCATTAAGGATGCATCAGGTTCTATAGTTCTTAGCAAATAAAGAGCTACTACTATTTGGTTCTTATTCTAATTATTCTTAGATATAGTCTCACTTGGCCTGTTCTTGTATTTGTACTGTTTGACCACATAGCTCACTTGGTTAGACAAAATAAAGCTGTAGATTTGATCTCTGTAATTAATGACTGACTTTATGCCTGCTGGGACTTCACTGTAGTAACAGAATAGTAGGCAGAATAAACAGGATTCTCTATTCCATGAGTTTATCCTGTTGTTAGAGACTGCTGGCATTTGCTGGATCCAGGGCCAGCAAATGTAATTAAAACAATTTCAAGAGGAGATTTCAGAATGGGCCATTCATTGTTTAGACGGTGTGTGTGTCAATCATTTGATTATTAGAGGGACTGAATTTGGTCAGGTATCTTAATACTTGAGTGCCTTCACCCATAGCTTGTATTTTTTAGTTTGCCTCAGTGCCCACTACTTTATGTTGCTGTACCCTGAATCTCACCATCACTAGTTTGTAGCATTACCTAGCCCCTGCAGGCAGTTGAGTGCTGACTCCTTGATGTCTGTGATCAGTTCTAGGTCATTGCCACAAAGGTGGGTTAGGGATAAGGAGATAGCTGATCAGTGCCCCAGTAACACTGGATTAAAAAAAGACTTTATCTTAAGAGCTCTTGCATCGTTAGACACAAATAGTTTCACCATACTTGACCATTGCATTAAGTATTGCTGACTATTGGATGTCTTAAGATTCTAACAAATGTTCCATTGGCCATGGTTCTGGTTTTTCGAGTGTTTACATGCAATTATTCTAAATGGAATTCACTTGCTTTTGGATTGTAGTCTATGAATGGTTTTCTGACCGAGAGAATAAGGGTCACTACCTAATTGACATGATATATCCTATTGCATTCATTTTTGAATTCTTTTTTTTTTTTTAAGATTTTATTTATTTATTTGACAGAGAGAGAGATCACAAGTAAACAGAGAGGCAGGCAGAGAGAGAGGGAGAGAGGGGGAAGCAGGCTCCCCGCCGAGGAGGGAGCCCGATGTGGGGCTCGATCCCAGGACACCAGGATCATGACCTGAGCTGAAGGCAGAGGCTTAACGCACTGAGCCACTCAGGCGCCCCTTGAATTCTTTATATTTGTGATAGTGTGGACCCAGGGCCCATTTGTTGGGTTCATGGATTTGAATTTGAATTTGAAGTCCTTATGAGTTGTAGGTCCTCAGTGAACAATTGTGGAATTAAAGAATACCATGAGTGGTACTCTCCTTTTGGTCAACAGTTTACTGGGTGGCTATATCAAATTTTTGAAATACATTATGATTTTGATAATCTCTAAATATTTTAGTTTGACACTTGTTCATTAACTTCATTTTTGAAATGTGCTTGAAAGCTTTAGCTTTATTAAGAGAAAAGCAATGTTTTTTAGTTTAGAATTTGAAATGCTTTGATTTATTGCTATTATGAAATATTCATTTAACAGCTATTTTACTTGTTCTCAACTGACTGCACAGCCTGAAGTGACTAAGCTCCAAGGCGGTTGGCCCAGTGGGGACAGAATTGGAAGCCTTACTTCTCTGGTTATGTGCACTAAACAATTTCACTCTTTTGGTGATAAAACCTAATTTAGACCTCTTCTGGTGGCCAAAACAAAACAAAACAAAAACCAAAACCTGACATGAAGGTTTTTCTTGGTTTTTTGTTTTTGTGTTTTTGGTTTTTTAAGATTTTATTTATTTATTTGACAGAGAGCGAGAGATCACAAGTAGGCAGAGAGGCAGGCAGAGAGAGAGGGCGAAGCAGGCTCCCAGCTGAGCAGAGAGCCCGATGCAGGGTTCCATCCCAGGACACTGAGATCATGACCTGAGCTGAAGGCAGAGGCTTTAACCCACTGAGCCACCCAGGCGCCCCTGTGTTGTTGTCTTTTTTTTTTTTAATTTTAAGATTTTATTCGTTTATTTGACAAAGAGAGAGCACAAGCCGGCAGAGCAGCTGGCAGAGGGAGAGGGAAAGCAGCCTCTCCACCAAGCAGAGAGCCTGATGTGGGAGCTCAATCCCAGGACCCTGGGATCATGACCTGAGCTGAAGACAGCTGCTTAACTGACTGAGCCATCCAGGTGCCCCATGAAGTTCTTTATATTATCTATTTATCCCTCTTGGTGTGACTCTTCACTTTGTTGCAGAAATATTTGTGTTTGATAATGGGGTACTGCCTGATGTTAGGGTATGTTACATAATCCTAATACATGTTTTGTGTTGCCTTTCTAAAAGCAAAAAAAAAAATCTGATTTCTGAACCGTCTCTGGCTAAAAGAGTATCAGATAAGAGATTATAGAACCCTAATACATATATTATTGGTGCAGTTTTGGAAAATGCAGATGAAGAGGAAAAGAAAACCACTTATTCCTCTTCCAATCCCTCATTAAATTTGT
Source organism: Nasua narica (assembly GCA_028533885.1). Lineage (NCBI taxonomy): Eukaryota > Metazoa > Chordata > Mammalia > Carnivora > Procyonidae > Nasua > Nasua narica. The sequence continues at coordinate 14,216,179 of CM052808.1, read as the reverse complement.
TGCATATTTTTCAGGTCTTTTTTTTTTTTCTTTTAAGATTTCATTTATTTGTCAGAGAATGAGAGAGAGGGCACAAGCAGGGGGAGCGGCAGGCAGAGGGAGAAGCAAGCTCCCCACTGAGGAAGGAGCCCAATGCTGAACTCGATTCCAGAACCCTGGGATCGTAACCTGAGCCAAAGGCAGACACTTAACTGACTGAGCAATCCAGTCATCCCTTTTGCAGGTCTTTTAAAAAATGCATGTGCTTGTGACTTTTGTTTAATTATACACAAGTTCATAAAAAAGTCAGAAATCTCAAATAATAAAAAAATTATCATTACCTAAAATTTAACTTACCTAGAAAATTAATGGCAAAATTTCATGCAGTTCTTCTGGGTGTTATAGGAATTATAGATCATTTTTTACACAAAAAATAGCAATAGGTTTATACTGTATTTTCCTTCTTACGATATACTGAATATCTGCAGAAGAATATATGTTCTGTGTATATAAGTTATGAGACATAATAAACACTCAGGAACCTCACCAACTGCCTAAAGAACTACAGGATTACCAGTACTCTTTTTTTTTTTTTTTTTTAAGATTTTTATTTATTTATTAGAGAAAGAGAGTGAGAGAGAGCATGAGAACGGAGAAGGTCAGAGTGAGAAGCGCACTCCCCTTGGAGCTGGGAGCCCGATGTGGGACTCAATCCCGGGTCTCCGGGATCATGACCTGAGCCAAAGGCAGTCGCCCAACCAATCCAGCCACCCAGGGGCCCAGGATTACCAGTACTCTCTTGAAGCATCTGTTGTACACTCCTTGATCCCTCCTCCTACCTGTCCTCGTCCCCCTACTTCTGTCATGAGTTTTGTATTTAGCATTCCCTTGCTTTTTAAAACACTGGTTTTACTTTTACTATGTATTGATGTTTTACTGTACAACATAATGTTTATTTTTACTTTAATTTTTTTTTTTACAGTTGAGTGTGGTAAAGATAAAATATGTGGTCTTATAATTTGGTTTTTACAATCAGTATTGTTTTCCAGTTGTGTCCTACTTATTGCACTCATCTTCATGAATGTATAATGTTCAACCCTGTCAATTATACCATAATTTATATATTTTCCTGTTATGGATATTTAGGTTTCTAGGTGGGAGCTGTTTCAAAGAGTTCTGTGATCTGTTTGTTTATATATATAGTATATATTCCTGGGGTTCATGTTTTATTATACCTATAGCTAGAATCTATCCATCTCTTTTACATGAGTGCTTTTGTGTCCTGAGAAATCCCTTTCTGGCCCAAGGCCTTAAAGGTATTCTCTATTTTCTTCTAAATAGGAGTGGGTTAGTGTTAACACTTTGCCTTTCATGTACAAGTTTTTAATCTAAAATCTAGATTAAATTTAAAATTTAGTCTAAATTAAGATGAATTCAGGTAAGAAGTAAGACATCTGTAATTGTCTTATTTAAACATAGGATAATAGGATTATAGGGTTATTCACTATATTATTGTATCCTATTAGTAGAGGATAATAGGAATCCAGTTGTCTCAGCTCTATTGAACAGTCCTTTCTTTTCTCATTGATCTCTAATGTCACCTCTGAGACTCTCTTTGGTGTGTTTGTGTGTTTAAGTAATGTTAGGTGGTAAATGGTATTTTGTTATCTGCCTTTTTTTCTACTTAAAATTCCTCGAATGTCTTTTCATACCATTAAATATTATAGATTAGTTTTTAGTGTGTGTATAGTAGACCACTATATTCAATCCCTTTTTAGTATTGTTCATTCTTGCTCCTCTAGTCTCCCTCTCCAGTAAAATTTATAATCAGCTTTCTCTCCATTCTTCTAGAAATGTATGCATGAACGCACATTTATTATCTTACGTAATCCTCTTTTTTAATTGTAGTAACATATACAAAATATAAAATTTTCCATTTTAACCATTTTTAAGTGTACAGTTAACAGCGGCATTAATAAGTACATTCACATTGTTGTGCGGCCATGACCACCATACATCTTCAGAACTTTTTCATCTTACGAAGTGGAAGCTCTATACCCGTTAAACACTAATTCATTCTATCCTCCTCCCTTTCCCTGGCAGCCACCATTCTCTTCTCTGTCTCAGTGAATTTGACTACTGTAAATATCTCATATAAATGGAGTCATATACTACTTCTCCTTTTGTGACTAGCTTATTTCACTTAGCATAATGTCTTCAAGCTTCATCCAGGTTGTAGCATGAGTCAGAATTTCCTTTTTGAGGCTAAGTAACACTCAATTCTGTGTATATACCACATTCTTTTTATCCACTCATCCATCAGTTGGCTGTTGTATTATTGAATAATGTTGTTATGAACATGGTTATACAAATATCTGTTCAAGTCCCTGCTTTCAAATTTTGAATATATACTCGGAAGTGGGCCTGCAGATCATGTAGTAATTCTTTAATTTTTGGAGGAACTGTCATATTGTATTCCATGTTAGCTGCACCATTTTACATTCCCACCAGCAGTGCATAGGGTTCCAGTTTCTCCACATCCTAACACTTGTCATTTTCTGGTTTTTTGTTTGTTTTTTTATAATTGCTGTCATTCTAATGGGTGTGGAGTGTTATCATTGTGGTTTTGATTTCCATTTTCTTAATGATGAATGATGTTGAACATCTTTTCATGTGTTTTTTTGGCTATTTGTATATATTTGAAGAAATGTTTAAGTCCTTTGCCCATTTTTTATTCAGGTTGTTTGATTTTGTTGTTTAGTTGTAGGAATTTTTTATTTTGGATATCGGTCCCTTTTCAGTCATATGATTTTTTTTTCCATTCCATAGGTTGCCTCTTCATTTTGTTAATAGTGCCCCAAAGTTAATTTTGATGAAGTCCCAATTTATTTTTTCTTTTTCTTCTATTTTTTCTTTTGTTGCGTGTGCTTTTGGTGTCCAGGAAAATTATGGCCAGGAAATTATGGCCAAATCCCAGGTCATAAAGCTTTTCTCCTGTGTTTTCTTCGAGTTTTATCATGTTGGCTCTTATGCTTAGGATTTTGACCTATTTGGGATCCATTTTTATATATGATAAGCATTCAATTTCATGCTTTTATTTAATCCCTTTTTAATGAAGTGATAGTGTGCTCTACACACCGTGATGCTATGTCTTGCTTTTTTCACTTAGCACTAACCTGTTTCTTTTTTGTTCTGATATTTAGTTGAACAGTGTAACTCAGTATATAGGAGAGCTTCTGCATATGGCTGCCTTAACTAACAGTTAAAAGAAAATCAAATAGGAATGTTAAACCCGGCAATGAAAACTGAAAGGACAAGACAAAAGCAAGGAAGGGAGAGAGAGGGATATATGGGAATAAGATAATTAATTTTTACTCTCTGGAGGACAAATTGCAATTTTGTTGAAAGTTTATCAGGTTTATTTATTCTTAATACTGTGTGTATGTAATTTATCTTTAAATCAGTCCTCTGAAGTATCGGTATTGGCTCCCCTACCCCAATTTTACAGTTGAAAAACTGATTACTCACTCAAGATTATATAGTTAATGAATGGCAGAGCTAGAGTTTGAACACAGATAATTTTTAACTCCAAAGCTGAGGCTCTTTGCCATTGATGGTTCTCTGAGAATAAAGGGAACCTTTAATCAAGTAAGCTTGAGAAAGGCTACATATTAAAACCTTCTCTTGGAAATTCATAGTCTGAACTAGTGTATTATGAGGTCTGATAAGTGAGGTGGTAAAAAAGAAACCTATTGGGCACCTGGGTGGCTTAGTTGGTTAGGCAACTGCCTTTGGCTCAGGTCATGATCCTGGAGTCCCGGAATCAAGTCCCACGTCAGGCTCCCACCTCCTCAGGGAGTCTGCTTCTCCTTCTGACCTTCTCTCCTCTCATGCTCTCTCACTCTCTCTCTCTCAAATAAATGAATAAAATCTTAAAAAAAAAAAAGAAACCTATTTAATTTTGTTTTAAATAGTAAAAGACACGTGGGTGGGAGGGGAGGAAGAGTTTGCTTGGCATCTTAATACCTAGAACAGTTCTCCATTAACACTGTTTTGGGAAGTGCTGCTCTCAAGTTTATATTTTCTTTCTTGTATCATATCTCATCAAAGGCTAAGGACAGGAAATTAAATCCTAACTTGGTGAAGAAAAGAAACAGCCTATAGAATTACCTAACACAGATGAGGCATGTAGTATTTTGGAGAGAGAGGGTCAGCTTATATCCTAATATCTGTAAGGTAGCTCAAACGGACAGCTAGCTGCTTTTCCAGGAGCGAATTGCATGTGATTGCAACTTCCGTGTCATGACAAGTAAAAAGTTCTAGCCTTATTTCAGTGTGTATGATACGGTAAAATTGTAATACAACAGAAGAATTTAAGACATTCATTTAGAAATATTTAGGAAAAAATATTTGACCTGCAGTATTTCTTACACGTGAGCTTTCCATTAAGGATTCTTTCTTGGTCATGAATTGTTCATTTTAGCTGTACCACAGATAACATAAGCTAAGATTTGGGAAATGAAAGATTGTCTCTATTATGAGTGTGCCATTTAAACATTGAACAGAAACTAGTGTCAGTGATGGTCAGCAAATGAATGAATTAGCAGACTATTTGCATTTATTTTGCAAGAGAAAGTCATTTGTTAGTTTGCTTAGGCATTGCTTGAATATAACATAGGGCTAATCATATTTTCATGATTTAACAGTTGTTTTTTGATTTTTTGGCCGTTTATTTTTCCAAGTTCTCAAGTTGTACAACATTCTTGTTAGTGTTCTAATTGGAAGTATATTATATTTATTTTTTTAACTTGGACAGAATTGTCTTCATGATGTTATGGTATATTCCTTTTCTATAACCAAGTTTTCTCTCATTAAAGTTTAGTTTTTTTATATTCAGTACACCAGTTACTAAGTATTTTATACTTTTTGTTGCTGTTTTAATGGAGATATTCCCATTCTTTTACTAGCTGGTTAGTACTAGTGTGTAGGATTACACTGATCTTTGCAGACTCGCTTTATACCCAACAACTATAGTAGACAAATTATTCTACTAATTCTTTGCTTAAATTTTATACAGACTGAAGTAGTGATATATATATTTCAGTTATTTTTGTAATTCTCTTATTTTATTTGCACCTTAAAAAATTACCCTGGAGTAAGGAATATGTAATATATGCTATCATAAATAACTGAATATGGCACCTCTTCATCTTTTAAGTTGAAAGCACTAATGTCCATCAAATTTGTGGTGTGGATTGTTTTAATTATATTAAAACACAAGTATTTTATTGCTTTTTATAAAAAGGAATGTGATTGAGATTTATAAAATACGTAGAGTCTATTGCTATCATGACATTTTGCCTAAATCTTTGTACAATATCAGTAGTTTTACTTATCTTAAAAAACAGTGTTTGCATTTGTGGAACAAAACCTATTTAGTTTTTAAAATCTCTTGAGGTATTATTGCTTTAATTGCCTGAATTTTATTTGATTTCTCACATCATTATTCATAAGTAAGATAGTCCTGTAGTTTTCTGTTTTAATTTTATCAGGTTTTTAAAAAAAATATTTGTGAGAGAGCAAGCAAATGATTGAACACAGGGGGAAGCAGCAGGCAGAGGGCTAATAAGCAGGAAGCCTGCTCAGCAGGGAGCCCGATGTGGGACTGAATCCTAGGACCCTGGGATCATAACCTGAGCTGAAGGCAGATGCTCAACTGACTGAGCCACCTAGGGGTCCCTTTAATTTTATCAGTTTTAAGACTCAAGTAGTGTTTCCTCCACAATACCTTAAGGGCAGTATGTCACATTTTTGTAAGAAATTTCAGAATTTTTGTGTAAAACTGGGTTTTGGATTTTAGTGCTCTTGTTGGGGTAAAAAAGGAATGGTTGGGTAATTTTTATCTTGGTCAGTATCTTCTGCTGCAGGTTTATGGACTCGTGTCTTTTTTTTTTATCAGTTTTGGCATCTAATATTTTAATAGCGTATTATCTTTTGAACTTAAATTTTGAAATTTATTACCATATGAATATGCATGGCATCCTCTAATAATTCTGTTCACTTTTATTTTGCCCTTTGCGATTCCTTTCTTATTTCTGACTTTGAGATTTTTCTTATTCCATTTAATTTTTAAAATTTCTTTTGAGGTATAATTGTCTACAGTTAAAAATTCACAGTTATAAATTATATACAGTTATAAAACAATATAATTTTTATATTGTTCATATTATTGCTTTAACAGTATAAATTATACAGTTATAAATTCTGCAGTTACTAAATTCACCCATTTATGTGTATAATTCTGAGTTTCTGACAAATACATGCTATTGTGGGATTGCCAGCACAGTTAAGATATATTTCTTCCCAGCACTCCAAATAATCCTTTACCCCTCTCTCTCATTTCTAGGCCCTTAGCAGTCACTAACTTGCTGTTTGTCATTATTTATTTTTGGAGGGAACTTTATATAACTGATTCATATAGCATACAGTCAATTCTGGCTTCTTTCCCTTAGAAAAATGTTTTTGAGATCACCTGTGTTGAGTGTATCAGAAGTTTGTTCTTTTTATTGCTGGACAATAAAAGTCCTTTGTATAGGAATATCACAATTTGTTTACCATTTACCATTTGATGAGTACTGTTTCTTGTTTGGGGGTTATTATAAATAAAACTGCTATGAATAGGGGCACCTGGGTGGCTCAGTGGGTTAAGCCTCTGCCTCCAACTCAGGTCATGATCTCAAGGTCCTGGGATCGAGCCCCGCATCGGGCTCTCTGATTAGCGGGGAGCCTGCTTTCCCCCCCTACCCCCGCCTGCCTCTCTGCCTTCTTGTGATCTCTCTCTCTCAAATAAATAAATAAAATCTTTAAAAAAAAAAAACTGCTATGAATACTCAAGTATTCACAGTTCGTGTTGCAATTCGTAGTTTGTCTTCTCATTTCTTCTGGGTTGTATAATTTGTTGGCATAATATTTTTCTGTTGTGATAATATTTTGATAATATTTTGATAATCTTATTTTCTAATATTCTTTCTGATTTTTCTCTAACATGTCTTTTTTATTTTTGTAACATCTGTTTTGATTGATATCTCTTCTTTCATTCCTGATATTGGTAATTTGTGTCTTATCCCTTTTTCCTGATCCATCTATAGAGCTGGAGATTTATTAATTTTATTTATCTTTTCAAAGAATCACTTTGCTTTCTATTGCTTGTTCTGTAGTATTTTCCTTTCTGTTATATTGATGTTTTATTATTTCTTTCCTTCTTAACTTTGCCTTTTATTTGCTTTTCTTTTTGTAGTTCCACCAGAGGAAAGCTTAGATCATTGACTTGAAAGCTATCTTCTTTTCAGTATAACCATTTGAAGCTATAAATTTACCCCTAAGAACTTCTGTAGCTGTGTCCCTTAAATTTGGATGCTTCATTTTCACTCAAGTCAAAGTATTTTCTAATTTATAATCTACTTAACCCATGGTTTATATATTTAGAAGTGCACCTTTGTAGTTTAATTCTCTTACAGGTAGAGAACATGCTTTGTATTATTTCAGTCCTTTTAAATTTGAGTAGGTTTTTTTTTCCCTCCCTACTTCCTGAGTAGTGTTTTGTTTTGTTTAAAGATTTTATTTATTTGACAGAGAGAGAGAGATTACAAGCAGGCAGAGAGGCAGGCAGAGAGAGAGAGGGAAGCAGTCTCCCCGCTGAGCAGAGAGCTCGACGCGGGGCTCGATCCCAGGACCCTGAGATCATGACCTGAGCCGAAGGCAGAGGCTTTAACCCACTGAGCCACACAGGTGCCCCGGTTTTTTGTTTTTCTTAAGTGGTCCAGAATATGGTTCATGTTGGTGAATGTTTCAGGTACACTTGAAAACAATGTGTATTTTGCTGTTATTGGGTGAAATATTATATAAAATCTATTAGGTCAAGTTGGTTTATAGTGCTCAGATCCTTTTTAAAATTCTGTCAATTACTGAGGAAGGTGTGTTGAAAGTTTCTAACTTTAGTTGCTTTGTATATTTCTCCTTTTAGTTCTATGACTGTCGAAGCTTTGTTACTAGGTATATACATATTTAGGATTGTTATATCCTGTTAATTAATCCCTCTATCATTAATATCCCTCCTAATATTCATTGTTCCAAAGTCTACTTTGTTGATATTTATACCACTTAGTATGGTATTTATTCAACTTAGTGTTTGCCTTAATTTGTATTTTTCCATCCTTTTAATCTATCTGTGTTTCTTATAGATCGCATATGGTTGGGGCTTGCTTTTTTATGCAGTTTGACATTTACCTTTTAATTGAAGGAGACGGTTTATATTTTCTGTAATTATATGCTTGTATTAAACATACTTTCTTTTTTTGTTGTTTTTAAGTAAGCTCCATGCCCAACATGGAGCCTGAACTCAAGACCCCCAAATCAGGAGTTGCATGCTCCACTGACTGAGCCAGCCAGGCACCCCCATATTTTCCTTCTTGCTGTTTTCTATTTGTTCCATGTGTTCTTTCTCCTTTCCTATTTTTTCCTTTTTTTTTTTTTTAAACATTTGAGAATTTTTATGATTCCCTTTTATCTTTTTTGGTTTACTTGGTTTATGTCTTTGTTTTATATTTTTTGTGGTTGATATAGGGCTTATAGTATACATCTTTAATTTTTTACTATGTTGAAATAATGTTAAACCACGTCACCTATAATTTATGGGATTTATAATGGCATACTTTAATTTTTCCTGTTCCAGTTACTTTCATGGCATAAGAAGCTATCAGTAACTTAGTGCCTAAAAGCTATATATACTATTAATTTTACAAACCTATCCTAATGGTGAGGCATTTGAATGGGGCATAGTAGGGATGGTTCAATGATGTGGCTCTTCAGAAGGAGCTCAAAGCTGGGGACTGGGATTTTCTGAAGATTTTGTTCACTCACATGTTGAGTGGTTGAGGCTGGCTGAGACCTTAGCTTAGTTCTACCCAACTTAGTTCTAGTTGGCGCGAACTCATATACATGACCTCTTTATGTGGCCTAAATTTTTTAAAGTCTGGTAGTTGGGTTTCAAAGGCACGTATGCTAACAAAAACCAGACAAATAGAAATTATTTTGCCTTTTATGATCTAGCCTTGATCTTGAGTCATGCAGTGTTTGTCCTGTGTATTCTATGATGGAAGCAGTTACAAAGATTTGCTCAGATTCAAGGAGAGGGAACATAGATGACCCCTCCTACACACACACACACACACACACACACTCACACACTTACACACTTACCCCCTCACCATCTTATTGGAGGAATACAGTGTCACATTGGAAGCAGAGCATATGGGTTGAAATGGGAGGCACTCTGGAAATTGCAGTCCATTACACTCTCCCATATCTCTGTGCCTCTATTAGACATTTTAATTTTTTGTATGTTGTAAACACTACAATGTGTTACTTTGTTTTAAACATGTCTTTTACATTTACTCACACATTTACCATTTGTTTCACTCTTTATTCCTTTTCATAGATCCAAATTTACATCTGATAGTATTCTGTGAAGAATTTCCTTTAACATTTGTTGTAGCAGGGGTCTGCTCCTGATGAATCCTCTCAGCTTTTATTTATCTAAAAAAGGCTTTATTTTGTCTTTGTGTTTAAAAACACTTCACTGGGTATAGAATTTTATGTTGACAAAATTTTTTTCTTCAGCGCTTTAGGATCTTACACTTTTTCCTGTCCTTTGTGATTTCTAGTAAGTCTGCTTTCATTTTCATCTATGCTCTTATTTGAATAGTGTGGCCTTTTCCCCTGGATGCACAAAGTTTTTATCATTTTTTCTTTTAAGCAGTTTGATGTACTTTGGTGTTTTTTTCCTTTGTTTCTCCTGTATGAGATTTGGGTTTCTTGGATCTCTAGTTTTCATCAAATGTGTCACATTTTTAACCATTACTTCTTTGAGGTTTTTTGTTTGCTTGTTTGTTTTTCTGCTCTCCCTTCAGTTTTTCTGGACTCTAGTTGTCTGTGTTTGACCACTTGATAGTGGTCATACACTATAACATACAGAAGCATAGTTTCTGTATGCTGTCTTCCACTTCACTAATATTTTCTTCTGCAGTGTCTCATCTCTTTTCCCATTCAGGGTAGTGTGCGTGTGTGCACACACACATGAGTGGTGGGCGTAAGAGAGAAGAGAGAGAGAATCTTAAGGAGACTCTGTGCTGAGCATGGAGCCTGACTCTGGGTTAAATCCCATGACCCTGAGATCATGACCTGAGCCAAAATCAAGAGTTGGCTGGCTGCCCAACCAACCGAGACACTCAGGTGCCCCATATTTTTCATTTTAGATAGTGTCTTTTTTAATACTTCTACAAATTACATTGGATCTTTTTTTTTATCTATTTCTTTTCTTTCCACATCACATTTATATGAACCAGATTTATAGTATCTTGTAACATCTTTGTATTTTAATTCCATAATGTCCATTTGTCTTTAATTCCATTTATGGTTCTGTTTCAATTGATTAATTGGAAGCCCGAGGTGGGGCTTTATCCCAGGACCCTGGGATTACAACCTGAGCCAAAGTCAGATGCTTAACTGACTGAACCACCCAGGCACCCCTCATTGGCCAACAAATTCTATGTCAATTCTACTTTCTAATTTTTCAGCTTCTCCCCCATTTAATTTTTAAAATTGGTTTAAATATACAGATACATAAATATCTAATAAAATATATATTAAATATGTTTCTGTAACATTTGTAAATAAAAATGTACCATTTTAACCATTTATAAGTATACAGTTCATGGCATTAAGTACATTCACATTGTTGCACAACCATCACATCATTCATCTCCAAAACTTTTCATTTTCTCAAACTCAAACTCAGTGCCCATTGAACACTCAACTCCCCATTGCACCCTCTCCCTAGGACTTGGCAACCACCATTTTACTTTCTGACTACTTACATTAAATGGAGTCATATAATGTTTCTCCGTTTGTGACTGACTTATTTTACTTAGCATGATGTCTTCAAGATTCATCCGTGTTGTAGCATATGTCAGAATTTTCTTCCTTTTTGAGGCTGAACATTTTATTGTATGGCTATATCACATTTTGCATATCCATTTGTTGATAGATGTGGGTTATTTCTGCCTTTTGGCTGCTTGTAAATAATACTGCTTTGAACATGGCTTTACAGATACCTGTTGGAATCCTTGCTTTCAGTTGTTTTGGGTATATACCTAGGCCTTACTAATTTTTATGGACACATGCCTGAGAGCATCGAGACATTTAGGAACAGTTCCTGGTAGTGAGTAGATTGCTAATCAAGTAAAATCCAGTTTTTAAATATTCCTATTTTTGGATTCTCAGCTATTTGAAATCACTACATTCAAAATTCTTTTTGTTCCAGAAGATATATATTTCCATTCTGGTATTTGAATCATGTTTGATTACATATATTTGTGATATGCATAGATGTAGTATTTGTTTCTGTTTTTGTAACTACTTGTATGTTGATCATTAACATGAATTGTAGCTACAAAATAATACTGTGTAGTAGCAAAAACGCTAATTTAAGAAGTAAATGGTAGCATGCCAATGATTTTTAAATAGCCTAGCCTAGTTACTTAGCTTAGTAGTTCTCAGCTAGGGTAGTGCCACGGGAGGGGCATTTTTGGTTGTCACTACACTAGAGGTTGTAGTGTGCTAAGTTTGCTAGATGTCTTACATTGTGCAGGACAGTGCTGTATAGTGAATAACTATTCTGTCTCATATGAGGTTGGAATCTCCTGTGATGACCTCGGTCTAAAATATTCTACATATATACACAAGGCATTTTTACGTGATGTTAATATATACTGCAGTCAATGAATGCAACTGGTATGTACATCAGGGAGTGAGTAACATCCTTTCATATAGAGCTTTACCAAGAATTATCTACCATTTTGGAAAAATGCTTTGTAGTGGTACCCCTTAGAGTATTTTGGTCACCATTTCACACACCTGATTGAGTTTGCATTTGTAGATGTCAAGTTCATGGTGATTCATGGTATTGGTGCAGACATCTTACTAGATCATATCTTCTGGTGTAGTGATGCTCAAGTTTTTACATGTTAGTGTTTTATGAGTCAGTTTCCTTTTCTTTCTCCTTCATATTATAGTAATGGCGTTGTATTGATTTTTTAAAGTTATATGGCTAGGTAAGTTATCAATATAATTTCAGGGTTTAATAAAGGAACTGTTAAAATGTTTATTATAAATAGGGGTTTTGAGTCTGGTAAGCTTGGAGGCACTGAATTTATTGAATAGCAGAGAGGACCGAGCTGCAGAGTCCCTGTGGCACACACACACCTTTAAGATTGCTGTAGTATTTCTATGAAAAGTTATCACTAATATTACATTACAGATATAAATGAAAATATTTTTTTATCAATATTCTTTGGTAGTTACCACTATCTCATGAATGAGTGGGCATACCATTGGTACTTGAGAAACAGTGCTGTATATCTTGCCTTGCTTTTATATATTGACCTCATTTTTCACAGTTACTGTTTTTGTTGTAAATTCTATATATATAGTTTTTACTTCAAGCCTCTTTTTATTTTAAATTTTATTTATTAGGGTATAACTGACATACAACATAGTAGTTTCAGGTGTACTCCAAGATGCTTTTTATTTTAGTTCAGTACTGAACTTTACCCTTTAGTCTGTCCTTTTTGAGCCATCTGTTACTAAATTTGGGTTTCAATTCATTGTGATGAGACTTTCTATAAGAAAATCTGATCTTGGGGCGCCTGGGTGGCTCAGTCGTTAAGTGTCTGCCTTCGGCTCAGATCATGATCCCAGGGTCCTGGGATTGAGCCCCCGCATCGGGCTCCCTGCTCAGCGGGGAGCCTGCTTCTCTTTCTCCCACTCCCCTTGCTTGTGTTCCCTCTTTCGCTGTGTCTCTCTGTCAAATAAATAAATAAAATCTTAAAAAAAATCTGATCCTTTACATTTATCACTTTAATTTTCTTATATATAAATTATTTTATACTATAAGCCCAACTGTAGGAGGAACCTTTTCAACACTTAAACATTTTTGATGTGCCTTTGTAGTCCTAATGGCAAGTGAAGTTTGAGATTTAGTGGTGGATAACTTTGTATTGGAAATGTCATTGCCTGCTTATATATCAATTTAGCCATATGTAGAGGTGTCTTTTCACTCTCTTGCCACCTCAGTTATTTGCACTGACAACATTACACATGGCTGAATTTAGGTTAAATTTAGGTATAGAACTTGTATATTTCTTCAAAAGGAATATGATACAGAGGTGTTTTTATGTGCAGGAAACAACTTGTACCAGGACAGATGATACAATTAAAAGAGAGAGAAGTTGTTAACACATCTTAGAGTTTGAAAGATAAGGAAGTTGAGTGTGACGGATTCATGATTTGTGGTGGATTATAACCCAAGTGCTGACATCTTTAAAAATCCTAATTTTTAACAGAAATTGCTCAATATCTTGCTGCCTAGTTAAGAAAAAATGAAACAGTATAACCACATACAAAATTTAGAAGATTCTCAGATATTCCTCTCTTTGCCTCAAAATTATGTGTTCTGAAGATGTGAAAGAGAGGAGAATTACAGTTTTTGAAAGGTGAGATGTTAACCTGATATGACATGACTGCTGATGGCTAGAAGTTCAGAAAAATTGTTACACTTTGAATTTGAAAAAGTTTCAGTTCAAACTTTTGATCAGCTTTTTTTTTTTTTTTTTTGATCAGCTTTTGAAGAGGAAGGTGGTATGTAATTGTTTTGAGAAGTTTGTTGCCATGATTTCACAGTGGATGACCTCTTAGAATGGAAGAAATGAGTTATTTCTCCCTTTTAAAACTTAACTCTTTTCAAACATGCCTTTTTCAAGATAATTATGCCTTATCATTTCAGTTTATTCAGAAACTGACTTTACATATCAACCTTTTATTTATTTACTTATTTTTTAAAAGATTTTATTTTTGAGAGAGTGTGTGTGGTCGGGGAGGGGCAAAGGGGTAGGAAGAGGAGAAGAAGGAAAAAATCTGAAGCAGACTCTTGCTGAGCTCAGAACCCAATGTTCGAGCCCAAGACCTCGAGATCCTGACCTAAGCTGAAATCAAGAGTCCGATGCTCAACTGACTGAGCCATCCAGGTGCCCCACGTATCAGCCTTTTGATAGTTACATTTGTAATGAACTTGATGCTTTTCAGAGAATAAAATGTATAAATTATGTGATGATAGAGAGGATCTAAATTCCTCAATTACAGTGTTTCCTCTAGAGATAGGTTTCCTACCCTCACATGATCATAAGAATCTCTAATGTGTTGTAAAACAGGATTCCTCGGCTGCTTCCTTGAAGTTTCTGATCTACTAAGTCTATGGTAGAGCCCAGGAATCTAGATTTGTAGGCACCCTAGGTGATTCTTCAGGATAGCTTGGGAAATACTGCTATAGAGCCTGGGCTCATTCCTGGGAGTGCTGCCTGATTTTGACTGCTATACAAAATTTCTTTGCTACAATTTAGGGTACATCTGTTCTAGTTATAGTGATATTTCAAATACTGCTGATATTTTGCAAGTACTTATTTTGTATCAGGCCCCATGCCAAACACTGGGTTGAATCCTCACAACTTCTAGAAGTCTATGTACTATTATTCTCATTTTGCAAATAAGGACAGATAATTTGTATAAGGTCTTGAGCTAGTAAGTGGTAGACTTAGGATTGAAACCCAGACAAACAGACTTAAAGCCAGTGCTCTTAACCACACTATATTGGCTGTTACAAGTCAAATGCTAAGCTAGCTGGTTGTGCAGCTAGTTCTACGTTGTAGAACAGTGTACAGTTCACTATGTGTATGAGATGAAAGACATGGTAGAACATAGGTTGAAAGCCCAGCAGAGTGTTGTCTCCTAAATATGTGAGTCAGAGGGGAAAACAGTAACCAAACCTGAAGGATCACAGAGGGATCAGTTAGATAACTCTTAATGATTCTGTAAATCAGCAGTTTTCAACATGTGGTCCCTATACTCCTGGAAACCCTGAAACCCTTTCATGGGGTCCTCAAGGTCAAACTGTTTTCATAACATTACTGAGAAATTGTGACTTTTTTCTGTGTGCTAACATTTGTACTGCCGGTACAGCTGCATTGGTAGATAAAGTGTTGGTGTCTAAGCACAAAACAGGCCATTGGCACCAGATTGTCTAGTAGCCATTGTACTCTTCACTGCCATATATTCTACCAAAAAAAAAAAAAAAAGTTCATTTCATTAAAGAATGCCCTTGTTGAAGTAAAAAATAGAGTAAAAGAGTACACATCCTTTGCTTAGTCTATAATGTAATGGAGATTTGTGCATATTTATAATGTAATGGAATTTCTGCATATTTACGTACCAAGGTGGTTTTAAGGAAAAGCACTTGGAGGATTAGAGTTGCTTGCTGACCTAGCAGATTTCTTCATGGAACACTTTATTTACTTGAGAGAGAGAGAAGGAGAGCGTGCACATGCGTGGGGGAGGGGCAGACAGGGAGGAAGAGGGACAAATAGACTCTGGCTGAGTGCAGAGCCAATGGCCAATCCCACAGCTTTGAGTTCATGACTTCAGCCAAAATCAAGAGTCAGCTGCCTAACCAACTGAGCCATCCATTTTTACTTGAAAGATTAATTGGAAGAAAAATTAGTTATTCTGATTTGGGTAATTAGCAGACATTTTCTCAAAAATGAAAGAACTCAGAAGTAGGAGGTTCTGGGTAACTTTGGATGTTATTCATCCTTACCATAGGGACTACATAGTACCAGACCTTGCAGATTTGGTCTTTTCTCCTTCTGGACCTGAGGCCTCTGCTGCAGCCATGTTATATCGGATCCTCAGGCATCCAAGCTTGATCCTCCTCTTACGTCAGTGGGATAGGAAGAATAACTCAGAACCCTGGAACAAACTGGGTGTCGGCCATCAAAACAAGTTCTACTCAGTGAATGTAGATAATAGCAAGCTGAAGAAAGGAGTCCAGACTTCTAAATGAAATGTGTTACTATGAAGGTCTTCCAGAAGCCATCTGCACAATTTTCCACTTATCTAGGAAATATTTCCCTTCTAAATCCATGAAATCATGTTGGCATATTGTGTTGAGGTTTATATGAATTAATAAATATATGAAACAGGGGAAAAAATGAAAGAACGGAGGGGAGGCGCCTGGGTGGCTTAGTTGGTTAGGTGTCCGACTCTTAATTTTGGCTCAGGTCATGATCTCAGAGTCTTTTTTTTTTTTTAATGATCTCAGAGTCTTAAGATCAAGCCCGATGTTGTGCTCAGCGCTGAGTGAGAGTCTGCTTCAGAGTCTCCCTCTGCCCCTCTCCCACACTTGCACGCATATATGCACTTGCATTTTCTTTCTCTAAAATAAATAAAATCTTAAAAAAAAAAAACTGATAGTATTTGTTGCCAGTGGTAAAATTTGAGCTTCCCAGTATTTAAAGGCTTCTCTGAAAAGATCAGTAGTAATGTTAAGAAATGTGAATTTTTGATATCAAATAAGGAACTGTATCAGTGTTTTGAAGAGCTATGTAACTCATTGAAATAATAATTGCTGAATAAAGATCCAAAGCGCAAGGTAGACCAATGGATTTTAATGTAACAGTGATGTGGTTTCAGATTCTATATTGTATGTAACCTTTAAGAAACTATCATCTCTTGAGCTTTGTTGCAGTGCTGAAGAATATCCACAATTTTCTGAAAGGCTATTTACAAACTCCCTTTTTAAACTGCAGATTTGTATGAGCCTATATTTTCTTTAGATATTTCAACCAAAGCAAATTATCGCAACAGATTAAATGCTAAAGTAGATATGAGGATCCAGCTGACTTCTGTTTAACCAGAAATTAAAGATATTTGCAAAAATGTAAAACAGTGCCACTATTCAAACTTTTATTAAAAGAAAAACCTATGTTTCATTAATATGTGATATATGTGCATATGTATTTGGGTTTATTGTTTTAAAATAAATATTTTTAATGTTCTCAATTCTAATTCTAAAATATCTATCAGTAGGTATAACATACATAAACAAAAGCCTTTTAGGTCCCCAGTGGGAGTCCTAAAATCAAACAGTTTGCAAACAGCTTCTGTAGACACCGTGGGTATTATTTTACAGTACAGAATTGTAATTATTGTTGACTTGTTTATTGTTGTTTTAAAGTCTTAATCCTTTTCAAGGGTGTTGCCCAAAATTCTAGAATTGAAACCATGTGGAAAACACGAAAATGTCGAGAACTATCACCCGAAGCCATACTTTTTTTTTTTTCCCCAAATATGTTTATTTTTTTCAGTGTTACAAGATTGTTCATGCACCACACCCAGTGCTCCATGCAATACGTGCCCTTCTCAATACCCACCACCAGACTCACCCAACCCCCCACCCCCTCCAAACCCCTCAGTTTGTTGCTCAGAGTCCACAGTCTCTCATGGTTCATCGCCCCCTCCTATTTCCCCCCATTCACCCTTCCCTTCCTTCTCACAATGCCCTCCATGATTTTCCTTGTGCTCCACACGTAAATGAGACCATAAGGTAATTAACTCTCTCTGCTTGGATTATTTCACTCCGCATAATCTCTTCTAATAATCTCATCTCTTTCGTCCATGTTGATGCAAAAGGTGAATATTCATCCTTTCTGATGGAGGCATAATATTTCACTGTATAGATGTACCACATTTTCCTTATCCATTCATCTGTTGAAGGGCATTTTGGTTCCTTCCACAGTTTGGCGATTGTGGGCCAATGCTGCTATGAGCATTGGGGTACATGTGGCCCTTCTTTGTACTGCATCTGCTTCTTTGGGGTAAATACCCAGTAGTGCAATTGCAGGGTCATAGAGTAGCTCTATTTTTAATTTCTTAAGGAATCTCCACCCTGTTTTCCAAAGTCAAAGCCATATTCTTAATCCTTTGACAGTTCTCTTTTACTTAAACTCTCTTTTAGAGAGTCTCTTTTAGACTTCCTTATCTTCTTTTTAGTATCTCAAAGCTCTTGGGTATCAGGGATCCAGAGCATATTTTGAAAGGTACTTTCTGCTCTTCCCTCTTTCTCTACCACATCTGTTATCCTTATTGCTCTTGTAATCTAGTATTGGCCCTCAGTTTGAAAGATTGTTCTTGAGAGATATTACAGATGTCTTTAAAGTTTTATGGCTTTATTTCAGATTGTTGGTTGGAAGTCTGAATGCTGGCGAGATTTTGTTCCTTATATATATATATTGAGGAAATCTTGGTCTGGTGAGAAAGCCTGAATAATGGGGATTAGGAAATCTGGATTGTGGTCTTGAATCCACTTTTAACCAGTTACAAAATTTTTTGTTCCCTTGGTTTTGTCATCTGTGAAAGGCAGATACTAATCACCTCCCCTTACATCTTATTCAGCAAATAGTTGACTTTTTAAAATGTGCTTGGTAGAAGAAACACAAAGAAAAATCATGCATGAATTCTGCTCTCAGGTAACTTAGGATCTAGTAGGAAAAGTAATATAACTTTATCTTGCACATTGGTTATTTATAGATGTATCTTATTTTAATCATTAGAATATAACTTTTTTTTTTAAGATTTTATTTATTTATTTGAGAGAGAGAACAAGCAGGCAGAGTGGCAGGCAGAGGCAGAGGGAGAAGCAGGCTACCCGCTGAGCAAGGAGCCCGACGTGGGACTCGATCCCAGAACCCTGGGATCATGACCTGAGCCAAGGGCAGCTGCTTAACCAACTGAGCCACCTAGGCGTCCCTAGAATATAACTTTTTTGAATGCAAACCTATTTTTACACCATCAGTAATGGATATCAGCGCAGAGTTTTGTACCTATTAGGTACAGGAGCTATTTCATAACACAATAAAGGACAGGACTAATCTGTTGGGAAATTGGGTTGTTTATTATATGTTATGATTTTAAGGATGTGATCTTTTTTTAATCTACTAGAGATTTGATTGTATGCTAAGATAAAAGCAGACTGTATCCTCCCTTGCCATATTAGTCAGGATTCAGTTGTTTGCTCTGATGCCTATAAATGAGGGCATCTTACTTATGTAGTATCACCACAAGACACTGTAGTTTACTGTAATAAAGCAAGGATCCATCATAGCCTGGTTAATTAAAAATGTGACTACTGGGGGCGCCTGGGTGGCTCAGTTGGTTAAGCAACTGCCTTCGGCTCAGGTCATGATCCCGGAGTCCCGGAATCGAGTCCCACATCGGGCTCCCGGCTCCATGAGGAGTCCGCTTCTCACTCTGACCTTCTCCCTTCTCATGCTCTCTCTCTCTCTTTCCTAATAAATAAATAAAATCTTTAAAAAAAAAAATGTGACTACTGGCATAGCTAAATGAAATCTAGATTACATTGATAACAGTCTCTTCAGGATTGGATTCCAAAATTCTACTCTTTTCCCCTTCCTATTATTGGCAAAACCCTTTCCAAGGTTTTGTCCTTTCGGAGAACTTTATGCTTTGTCTCCTTCCTTCTTCTATTTTTCTTGAATGTTATATAGTACAGGAATCAGTGAATATGGCCCACAGCCAAAATCTGACTCACCAACTGTATGTGTAAAGTTTTATTGTAACACAGCCATACCCCTTTATTTACATATCATCTATGGCTGCTTTCATGCTGTGATGGTAGAGGGTTAATTATTGGAGCAGAGGCCCTATGATTTGCAATCTAAAGTATTTATTGTCTAGCCTTTTTAAGGAAAAGCTTGTTGGCTTCTGCTTATCACACTATTTCTGATAAAGTGCCAGTTTCTCTTCCCTCCCTGCCCCCAAGTTGTCATGAGCAGGTATTTTGGTAAAATGCACTAAAATAAATTACCAGGAAAAAAAAGTAATAAAAGCTTCTAAAATGCATGCCCCCAATTTCATTATTAGAGGCAACAGACATAAAATTACCAAATTGCTGCAAAGGCTTCAAAATCATTTATTCTGTTTTTGTACTTTACTTGAAGTGGGTCAGTTCCCAATAGTTTGTGAACCAACACCAGTGCTGAATCACATTTTGAATAGCCTTGTTTTAGGTACACCTGGGTGGCTCAGTCGGTTGAGTGTCTGCCTTCAGCTCAGATCAAGATCCCAGGGTCCTGGAATTGAGTCCCACATCAAGCTCCTTGCTTGGTGGGGAACCCTCTCCCCCCTGTTCCCCCTGCTTGTGCTGTCTCTCTCTGTCAAATAATAAAATCTTAAAAAAAAAAAAGAAATAGCCCTGTTCTAGTAGTCAATCGATTAAGAACTTTTGTATTTATATAATTCAATTTGTCTAATAATTATAAAAATACATGTGTAACTTATTTGCCATATATGCCTAAGTATGCTGAAGATATATCCAGAAAGTGATGTGTCTTCCACAAGTGAGCCAAGTCTTTCCTGGATAATTTTATGTGTTCTTTATCAACTTGAAGACCCTGCTTAGTGACTGAGTAGACTTTTTTTTTTTTTTTTAAGATTTTATTCATTCATCTGACAGAGGTATAGCGTAAGCAGGCAGAGCGGCAGGCAGAGGGAGAGGGAGAAGCAGGCTCTTTGCTGAGCAGGGAGCCTGACCTGGGGCTCAATCCCAGGACCCTTGGGATCATGACCTGAGCGAAGGTAGCCGCTTAACTAACCGAGGCACCCAGGCATCCCAAATTAGTGGTTTCTATAGGATTTTTGTTTCAGGTACTTTTTTGGGAGGTCAAAATAAACCATATATACCCAGACACACTACTGTATGTGGCATGCGCGTGTATGTATATATAGTCACAATTTTAACTTCCGTTATTGCTTGAAAAGCATATTCAGTTATTGCTTGAAAAGGTTACTAAATCTAACTTAGTTTTAGATTCAGTAACCTTTACCTTATTTAGGAAGAGATCTGAGCACTTAATTTTGTATTTTGCTTATAATAAGCGTAAATTTTCTTTATAAATTCTCTCCATTAGAAACTTTTCTTATTACCCCCCTGTACCCTGGGGTAAATAATACATTATATGTTAATAAAAAAATTAAAAAAAAAAAGAAACTTTTCTTAACTGTGCCTCCTAGAAACATGATGAGACAAAATAAAAAAATGAAAGCATTGGGGCACCTGAGTGGCTCAGTGAAGCCTCTGCCTTTGGCTCAGATCATGATCTCAGGGTCTGGGATCCAGCCCCACATCGGGCTCTCTGCTCAGCAGGGACCCTACTTCCCTCTCTCTCTCTGCCTGCCTCTCTGCTTACTTGTGATCTCTCTCTCTCTCTCTCTGTCAAATAAATAAATAAAATCTTTAAAAAAAAATGAAAGCATAACTTTATTTTAAGGATCCTAAATGGAGTGACTAAGTAAACACTAATAGATTATAAAAAGAAACTGGTTCATAAAAACTTAAACAATATACTGTATGACCCTACAGTTTCACTCCTACTAGTATGGCTGCCTATAAATTCTTGGCTCACATTTGGTTTTCTCTGTTGTCTTCTGCCATATTTTATTGCTGTCAAAGACTAAAGATATTCTGATAATTTTTACATGTAATTTGGTCTTTTTGCCTGGATGCCAGAATTTTCGCTGGCTGGTTTTCAAAATCTAGTTATTTACTAGAGTGTCTTAGAAGTGGTCATTAGGGCTTGACAGATACGATATATAGTTTCAATTTTTTTATTTCATAAAATTTTTCTTAAATTATGTTTTAGTATTTTTTATTTTCCATTGCTTTGCTTTTGTTTTTTTGGCCATTATGTCATTATTATGTCATTTTCTTAAATTTTTAAAGCTGATTTCGAAATATTGTGTTATAATTTTCATCTCTTGTAAAGGCGTGTTTTTCTAGTATGCTTTCATTGTCTTTAAGGATGGTATCTGCCTCCTTCCCCTTTTTTTGTAGTGACTTTGAGATATAACCCCAGTGCTTTCCCTTGCTCATTTGTAATTGAAATTAGTTTCCTGAACTATTAGAAAAAGAGTCATGAAAACTTCTAGCTTCGTGGTTCTAGCTCCCTCTTCTGAATTTTCTGGTCGGTGGAGCAGAGGGAAGCTGGTACTTCCACATTTCTTCTGGCCCTTACTCCTCCCAGTTGTTTATCTAGGCTGCCTTCTTCCTTTCCCTCTCTTGTCTCTTTGATGCTTAACTTGGATTCTGTTCAGTAGTTTCTCCTCAGTACCAGGCTTTGTCCTTAAAGGGAGCTTAAGATGGGCTAGCTTTGAGTTTGTAGAGCCAGAGTACTCCATCCCCTTCAGACCTCCACAGTCCCCCGAAGCTACCCACAAGTTGGAATGTGTAAAACTCCTTTTATTTGCAACTGCTGTTATCAGTTGGCAGGCTGCACTTTCCATACAGTGCCTGTCATCTCTTGGGGTTCTCCTGATTTCAGGTTCATCAGATATCCTGTTGCTTCCCTCTGCTGCTTCTCACATGAATGGCAATTGCGTATGGGTCTTTAGCAGGCAGTAGCTGGCCCCTACCTGCTTATATATTGGGTTGCATAAGCAGACCTTATTTCTTAGTTTTGTTGTAAATGCAGATTTTCAGTTTTGCTATCCAGATTGCTCAGTTTGTTTTTATGGAGAATTCAGGAGGAGTCAAAAACAACTATGCTCTTACTGCTGCCATTACTCTAGAATCCTGTCCTGTAATTGAATATTTTTTAAAAATACTTTTTTGAGCAGAAAAGTGGCAAAAATTGAAAATGATAGTATTTCGGTTTTGCTTTTTATGTCAGATATGCATGTAGTTTAACACAATATAGTGGGAAAAAGCTCTGGTGCAATATGCTATCTTGATTCATTAGGAGTACCAAACAGGTTTAAATTATTTCACTTTGGAAACATGATTTAATCTGTTTATATGATTAGCAGAATTCATGTGTAAGGGACTGTTCTTTGGTTTGAGAACAATTAGGTAACTTAAGTAATGTGTATTTTGTAACTCATACAAAGCAGTAGAAAGGGAGTTAGGTGGAGGAGAAATTAAGTTACAAAAATGTTCTGGGCACCTGGGTGGCTCAGTGGGTTAAAGCCTCTGCCTTCGGCTCAGGTCATGATCTCAGGATCCTGGGATCGAGGTGTGAACCGGCTCTCTGCTCAGTGGGGAGCTTGCTTCCTCCTCTCTCTCTTCCTGCTTGTGATCTTTCTCCCTCTCTGTCAAATAAATAAATAAAATCAGAAAGAAAGAAAGAAAAGAAAAGATGTTCTGTTTGTACCAATACCTTAATAATGGCAACCTTAAATTAGTCATTGGATGATAGTGTGCAGGTGGTTAGTTTACGGTTAACCATATTTATTTATGTTTCTTCATAGTCTGGCCTTAATACATACTAACAAAATGATTTTTAACAAAGTACTTATGACCCATTATTTAGATTATAATTGTTTGGAGGTGCAAATTTGGAATTGACATCAGTGTCTGATCATTAAATACATAGGTTTTTTTTCCTGCTGTACCAAGGAGGGCAGTTTACTTCATCCACTTTTTCATTCTTTTATGAATTGCTATATCTTCAGTATAATTAACAATAATCCTGACTTGACTGACATAATAAGAACTTGTTGAATTCATATTGTCAGGAATTTTTTTTTTTTTTTTTTAAAGATTTTATTTATTTCTTTATTAGGAAAGAGAGAGAGTGAGAGAGAACATGAGAGGGGAGAAGGTCAGAGTGAGAAGCGGACTCCCCATGGAGCTGGGAGCCCGATGTGGGACTCGATCC
>CM052808.1:14158353-14192022 GCA_028533885.1 Nasua narica | reverse complement strand
ATTAACATTTTTTCATGTGTCTGTTAGCCATTTGTATGTCTTCTTTGGAGAAGTGTCTGTTCATGTCTTCTGCCCATTTTTTGATTATCTGTTTTGTGAGTGTTGAGTTTGAGGAGTTCTTTATAGATCTTAGATATCAGACCTTTGTAGTGTTATTTGCAAATATCTTCTCCCATTCTGTGGGTTGCCTGTTTTGTTGACTGTTTCCTTCGCTGTGCAGAAGCTGTCTTCTGCCCATTTCTTGACTGGATTATTTGTTTTTTGGGTGTTGAGTTTGAGGTTTTTTTTTTAAAGATTTTATTTATTTATTTGAAGAGAGAGAGATGACAAGCAGGCAGAGAGGCAGGCGGGGTGGAGGGGAAGCAGGCTCCCCGCTGAGCAGAGAGCCTGATGCGGGGCTCAGTCCCTGGACCCTGAGATCATGACCTAAGCCAAAGGCAGAGGCCTTAACCCACTGAGCCATCCAGGTGCCCCTTAAGTTTGAGTTCTTTATAGTTTTGGGGTACTAGCCCTTTATCTGATATGTCATTTGCAAATATCTTCTCCCATTCTGTCGTTTGTCTTTTGGTTTTGTCGACTGTTTGCTTTGCAGAAAGTTGTTTTTTTTTTTTTTTTTTTTTTTCCCAGAAAGTTTTTTATCTTGATGAAGTCCTGGTAGTTCATTTTTGCTTTTGTTTCCCTTGCCTTTGAAGACGTGTCTAGGGAGAAGTTGCTGCAGCCAAGGTGGAAGAGGTAGTACTATGTTGAATAGCAGTGGTGAGAGTGGACATCCCTACCGTGTTCCTGATCTTAGGGGAAAAGCTCTCATTTTTTCTCCCTTGAGAATATTTGCTGTGGGTTTTTCATAGATGACTTTTATGATATGGAGGTATGTTCCCTCTGTCCCTACACTGTGAAGTTTTAATCAAGAAGGGATGCTGTATTTTGTCAAATGCTTTTTCTGCATCAATTGAGAGTATCATATGGTTCTTGTCCGTCCTTTTATTAATGTGGTTTATCATATTGATTGATTTGAGGATGTTGAAACACCCCTGCAGCCCAGGAATAAATCCGACTTGGTCGTGGTGAATAGTCCTTTTAGTGTACTGTTGGATCCTGTTGGCTATTATCTTGGTGAGAATTTTGGCATCCATGTTCATCAGGGATGTTGGTCTATAATTCTTTTTAGTAGGGTCTTTGGTTTTGGGATCGAGGTAATGCTGGCCTCATAGAAAGAGTTTCAAAGTTTTCCTTCCATTTCTAGTTTTTGAAACAGCTTCAGAAGAATAGGTACTAATTTTCTAAATGTTTGGTAGAATTCCCCTGCCTTCCCCCCACCTGTGCTCATTCTTTCTCTCAAATAAATACAGTCTTTTAAAAAAATAAAGGAATAGGAATAAAGGAAATTTAGTTTTTCATTATTGATAAACTTTGCAAAGTTCTGTAATTTAATGATACTTAGGCTCTGGGGCATTCAGACTGACTTACTTTATTTTACTTTTTTAAGAGGAGGGAGGGGCAGAGGGAGAGAGAATCTTAAGCAGGTTCCAAGCCCAGTGCAGAGCCAGATGCAGGGTTTGATCTCACAACCCTGAGATCATGACCTGAGCCGAAATCAAGAGTCTGGACGCTTAACCGACTGAGCCACTGAGGCACCCCCAGGCTAATTTTTATTTTATTTATTTTTAAAGACTTTATTTGTTTGAGACAGCAGGAGTGGGAGAAGGGGCATAGGGAGAGGGAGAAGCAGACTCCCTGCTGAGCAGGGAGCCAGATGCAGGAGCTCAATTCCAGGACCCTGGAATCATGACCTGAGCCAAAGGCAGACACACTTAACCAACTGAGCTACTCAGGTGTCCATAGGCTAATTTTAGATTGAACCAGTTAACTGCCCTTTGTTTGTTTGTTTAGTATTATTAGGATGCTTACTTGCCTTAATGAAACATACTAATGCAATTTGACATTTAGTTGATTAAGGATTTGATAACACCTCTTACTCTTGTCCATCATTTACTATTTTACTGATTTTAGATGTAGATGTTATAAAAGAGGTGAGCAACACAGCGCATCTCCCTGATTAAAAAACAAAACAAAACCAAAAAAACCTGCTGCCTGCTTTCATACTTCTCCATTTTATGTCAGCAGGACTAGACTTGCTTATATCTACTCGAGTGTAATTTGACAAACACCAACAAAACTTGTTTCTTCATTCTAAAGCAGTTGAGGGACGAACAAACATTCTGAAGTGTTTACAAATGTAATAACCTTTAGCTGGACGTGGAAAATTATTCTCATGCTTGATGGTGAACCCTGGGCTTTTCTGAGCTTTAGTTTCGTCTCCCCACCTCCCAGCTGGCTGCTGCATGTATGTGTCATCTCATTGCACAGAGCAGTCAGTGAAGGGTAAGTTGATAACCTGCACAGACCATGAGGAGCTCAATTTGAGTTATCTCGATTTTCTTGTTTGGGAAAGTAGTGACTGTCACTGTGGGGTGTTTTTGTTTTTGTTTTTTTTCTGGGTATTTTTATTGTTCTTTGTGGTGGGTTTTTTGTTGTTATTTTGCAGTTTCAAATGTAGTTTTGTTTCCTCACCAGTTTTCATAATTAGTAACTTTTCCGGTGCCATGAATATCTGAATTTTATCTAAAACAGTGTTTCTTTTAAAGTGTGGTCCTTGTACTAGCAGCATCTGCATCGCCAGGGAACTTTTTAAAAATGTAGATTATTGGCTCTGCCCCAGGTCTACTGAACCAGAAACTTGGGGAGTGAGGCCCAGTAGTCTGTGTTTTACTAAATCTTTCAGGTGATTTTAATGCATCCTCAGGTTTGAGAACTCTGATCTAGAAGATCCATGGATTTGCATCATTTGGATCAAGCTCTGAAACTGTCTCCATGGGCTTTGATCTGCATATCTTCCTGCCTAACATTAGTCTTAAAAAGATACCAAAGAATCAGGAAATAAGATAATTTATGTTGAGAGTTTTTTACTTTGCTAATATTGTGTACATATTTATTTATTTTCTATAACATTTTTAAAGTTTGTGAATTTTTGATGTTTGGTATCAGGTGTTCTTGTGATGTCTTAATGAGTATTTGGGCAGATAAAAATGTTAGTGTATCTTATTTGTTTAACATAGAAGTTCTCTGCTTTTAGATGCAACATACTCCTGGAGAATTATAAATAAAAGCCCTTACTATATACAGTTATTTTCCTTGAGCTGCTCGCCTGTTCTCTCAGAAGAATATGATGAGCAGATACGGTGGTGATAAAGAATGTATTTTTTTTTTTAAGATTTTATTTATTTATTTGTCAGAGAGAGCACAAGCAGGCAGAGTGACAGGCAGAGGCAGAGGGAGAAGCAGGCTCCCCGCTGAGCAAGGAGCCCAATGCGGGACCCGATCCCAGTACCCCAGGATCATGACCCGAGCCGAAGGCAGCCGCCCAAACAACTGAGCCACCCAGGCGTCCCTAAAGAATGTATTTTTAATAGAAAATGTCAAGTTGGGGATGCCTGGGTGGCTTAGTTGGTTAGGCATCTGCCTTTGGCTCAGGTCATGATCTCAGGGTCCTGGGATTGATCCTGGCATTTGGCTCTCTGCTCACCAGGGAGTCTGCTTCTCCTCCTGCCCCTCCCCCCACTCACATACAGTCTCAATCTCTCTCTCTCTCTCTTTCTCAAATAAAATCTTAAAAAAAAATAAAATGTCAAATTGACATACCAATATGTATGGTAACAGACTAGAAGTTCCTTATATTGTTTGTCTTAGCCCATTATTCAGAGATACAGCTATCATTTTTCATACCAAATAGCATATGCCCATAGGTCCAAATAATTTACCTGGACACTGTGGGATGCCTCAGCAAACCCACATGGGCATCGCAGGATATTTTTACTTTTCCAGGAAACACAGTGACATCTGTCAGACATCACGCTACTGTAAGGTATAGTTCACAATTCAGCATTAAGTCACTGAACTCCTTTGATAAGGTGTATTTTTGCAAAGCTGGAATTTTGACCATTGCTGTAACCAAGCAAGTACTGTATTATGAAAATAAATGTGAAGCAAGAAATAAGAGAGGCAATATCCAATCTGATTCTAAGACTCAGAAGTTGAGAAGTTGGGGAGTACCCAAAAGGTGCTAAGTTGTTAGGACATAAATACTTAGTGTGCTTGGAGCTGACAGAACTATTTGGCATTTCTTTTGGCTCACTGGTGGACACCATGAGAAAATAACCAAGGTTATAAGGGAACAGTGACCTAAAGAAGTTTGGGAACATCTGGTGTGGGTTAAATTTTTTTGATAAATTGCTGTTTGGACTTTAGGTATGGTAAAAAAAAAAAATTGTACAAGAAATCAAGAGGAAGAAGGCGAGAGAATTGTAAACAGGACAATAAAGGAGAGGGCAGTATGTGGTGATGTATATAATCTTTAAGGCCATATACTCTGGTGTTGAGTCCTGTTTTTTTGGCTAACTATATAACTGTGAGTGAGAAATTGACTTTTCTAGACCTGCCTTAGTATTCATAAAATAGGAATGATTAACAACTCATAAGATTTAAATGAGATATTCTAGGTTAAGTATGCTTTATAGAACTTAAAATCTCTAGACAGGTTGTGGGTAGGCTTAATAATGGCCCCTCAAAGATGTCCATATTCTAATTCCTGTTACCGTAAATATGGTAAAAGAGACTTTGCAGATGTAATTAAGTTAGGATCTTGAGAAGGGGAAGTTACCCTGTATTATCCAGGTGGGTCCTTAAAAGAAGAAGGCAGGAGATCCAAGTGAATAGTAGGAGATTTGATGGTAGAAGCAAGAAGTGGGGATGATGTGATTAAGGAGTCATGAACCAGAGTACAGGAGGGCTTCTAGAAGCTGAGAAAGGCAAGGAAACTAATTTCCCCTCAGAGCCTCCAGAAGGAACCAGCCCTGCGAACACCTTAATTTTTAGTCCTGTAAGACTCACTGCAGATTTATGACCTCCAGAATGATAAAAGAATAAATTTGTGTTGTTTTAAGTCACTGAGTTTGTGGTAATTTGTTACAGGAGCAATAGAAAATGAATACAGGGTGTTACTTAAATTGAACAGGGGACAGTTTCCTTAAGAAACCATTAGACCAGTGTCAGAAGACTCATTTTTTTTCCATAATGTAAAGTCTGGAATAGCAGCTCTTGGCTTTTTAGACTTCTCTACGCTGTGACATAAACTTCCACAATGTGTACATGTTGAGATTTCCTTTGGCCTTACCACTCAGATGGCTCTAGAGTCTAAGAAATTGGATTTGATAGGGTTAGTGGGGAGGATTCCTAAACCTCTGGAACATCTAAAATAAGAGTGTCTCCAGAAGACTCAGTGCAGTGGAAAGGGTTCCAGGAACTGAGCTTCCTTGGCAGCTCCTGGATCTGTCCTTTACTGATCATCCATCATGCTGAGTTTGATGCAGCAAGTTACTTTAGAACAGTTTTTCCAAGCCTAATGTAATTTAAGTTTGCACACTGGAGGGTAGTATTTCAGAGACTCTCTGAAGTGCAAAGTTGGGGTTTTCCATGGTGCAGTGATTGAGCTGAGGGAAGCAGCTGACCGGTGTCTGCTTGTATGTATCTGTTAACACTGTTAAGAATGGTTCTTTTTACTGAGTTTTTGTCAGCATCTTTTCAGTCTTAGATTTTCAGATAAAATTTGTTCGCACTAGATATGGGCTTATAAAGCAGCAGCTGTCATAAAGAAGTGTTAAGTTTTGAGGACATGAAAATTTAAAGGGGATGGTATGTGTGAGAAAATTTAGAGCCTATAACCCAGAGTTGTTTTCAGGAGTCTGAGCTAACTAGGATTTTCTTAGTCCCAAAAGGTATAGACTAAATGTATTGTTCGCTAGTCAAGCTAGTTCACAGCTTAACTAGAATGCCTGGTACAAGCCAGACATTTTCTTGGACATAGTCTCAGTGCCATATGGAAAAGTCATACAGAATATGTTAATCTCTGGTTTTTGACCAGTTTGGATTTTTTAAGTAAAATTCACAATTTTACTTGTATTTGCTATATATTGGTAATTTAACTGCCCCCAAATCTTTTTTTTTTTTTAAGATCTATTTATTTTAGAGAGCATGCTCATGAGGGGGAGGGGTAAAGGGAGGGGAAACTCAAGCAGACTCCCTCCCCACTGAGCAAGGAGCCCAACTCAGGGCTTGATCCCACTACCCTCCCCAAGATCATGACCTGAGCTGAAATCAGGACTCCGACATTTAACTGACTGAGTCACCCAGGTGCAAACTGCCCCAGATCTTTTAGGCAGTTGCTAGTGTAAACAGATCACCAATTTCCACTGCCTCTGTGGTGGCTCACTAATCCATTAGTAACTACCTGAACAGTAGCTCAGGAAACTGCCCTGCCAATTGGCTATAGCTTTGTAGAAGTTGGTACTAATTACATGAAATTATTTTTTACCTTAGAAGACTGACTTAGATGGTTTGATATACTGTAAAGCTTTTTAGAGTTGATAATCCCATTTCTGATAACTTTGTTAGAGGGAAGAGAGTATGAGAGGTGTATATGTAAGTTTAGCTTTAGTTTTACTATATTGATGTAAAAACATTCACACAGTAACCAAGTTTGTATTATGCCCTGGGCCCCAGAAGATGGTTTAAAAAAAAAAAAAGAAAAAGAAAAGGATGTCATATAAATCATCTATAGCTTGCTCATTTTTTGGTTTTTGGTGTTATTTATAATATAGAGGTGATAAAGAGTAGTTTCTGCACCAATTTGTTTAGAATTTTATTCTAATTATTTGCTTGCTTTCTTTACTATTTCCTTATACTTTAGATATAATGAGTTATGTTAGAAGAACAGTCATTTTAAAGCACCTGTAAGAAATCTAGCCTTTCCCTTTGGAATCTTCTGAGTTTGTGTGACTTTGGAAATGAAACAATCAGAAAGTAGTTATGAAAACTATAGGGGCGCCTGGTTGGCTCAGTGGGTTAAGCCTCTGCCTTCAGCTCAGGTCATGATCTCAGGGTCCTGGGATCAAGCCCCACATCAGGCTCTCTGCTCAGTGGGGAGCCTGCATTCCCCCCCACCCCTTGCCTCTGTGCCTATTTGTGATTTCTGTTTGTCAAATAAATGAAAATTAAAAAAAGAGAAAGAAAACTACAAATTTGTGTTCCTTTAATCTTAAATATATAGATCAATTCTGCAAGTCCATGTAGAATATGTTGGATGATTAAAGTAATACAGCAATTCTAATACTTGTTAAGGTAGCTTACTTGGTTGGGTAGGGGGGCAAGTAAATTAGTTAAACTCTTGCCATTCTCTTAATGGTATCAGTGTTCTCAGTCATTCAGACTGGACAAGAAAGAGCAATGCTGGTGTGCCACCTGCCTTGGGCCTTCCCATGTTGAAAGACTTTAATTTGAGGGCTTAGTTCTGTGAGTATGAGAATAATTATAGACCCATACACGTCCCTGTAGTCCTCAGCTTCATTCCAGGGCTTTAGGATCTAATGGCTGTGGTTTGGCCTGCTTTCTCAGACCCTTTCCTTGAGATTTATATCTTGATCCTAATATATTAGAAAGTAGCCTTTGGAGAAAATGAGGTTAGATACTGCAAGTACAACTTTGTTTACAGTGCCAAGTAGAGCAGCCATGAGATTCTCTATCAAGGCCTTGCTGGTAATGTTCTTTTACCAGACTCTAGCTGCCCTGTTCATCAAGAGGTGGTAAATAGTCTAAGTCTGAAGCTACTCTTGGACACATGTAACAATACATGTGTCTCATGTATTCTCATCCCACTCCAGTGTTCATGGACAAGACTAGTTTTGGGTGGGATTTTTTTTTCCCCTTCTTCCTGTTTTTGGGATGGGGGCCATGCATAATGCTTTCTCTTTTCTGTCACCAGACATTCAGCAGTCTATAAAAATCACTCTCAGGGGCACCTGGGTGGCTCAGTGGGTTAAGCATCTGCCTTTGGTTCAGGTCATGATCCCAGAGTCTGGGATGGAGCTCTGCATTGGGCTCTTTCCTCAGCAGGGAGTCTGCTTCTCCCCCTCCCTCTCCCTTTGTCCTCCTGCTCTCTGTTCTCTGTCTCTCTCTCTCCCAAATAAATAAAGCCTTTAAAAAAAAAAAATTACTCTCTATCAAACCAGAGCTTATCCCCTTTATCTTAGCAGTTAAAACGAACACAGTTTGTGTTTACTGTGGCAATTTAAAAGCAAGGGCACACACCTACGGTGACTATGGTATGTAGTTACAGGAGAACAGGAAGACCAGTGCTCTGCTATGGAACATGAATTATGAATATCAGCACTATTTTTTTATTAGATTAAAAGCCAGTTCAAATGGCTACCTTAAAAAATAAACCTAATGAATATTTCCACTTCCCTTGAGAGGCTAACTGAATTTGTCTTTTTCTTTCTTTTTTTCCTTTCTCTCTAGTTAGCATTGAAATCAATGTTACATCTTCTTTTGGTTTGTTTGTTGAGTCTCCCTTTCTCCTTTTTCCATCTGTTTGCTTCTGTGCATAGTGAAGCTCGGGGCTATTTGTGCAGGCGTTGAGTAACCTAAAACTTCATTTATTTGTGTTTATAAGTCAGAATCCTGTTTCACTTCTTCCTGAGCCTTAGGGGAAATCTTAGAAAAGTCCATTGAGATTTAAGTTTTAAACACACTACTTAATTACTGCACAAGCTTAACCACAGAGTTTGCTGTCACAATATAAACACCCAGACGAGGACCTGAAGGAAGCCTCCACACTTCCACCCGTGTGAACTCCCTTGGGGTTTCTATTCCTGCCCTCTATCTGGCAAACAAAAATATGGAATCAGTTCCAAGAGCTACTGTAGAACTGGCTTAAAAACTTCATAAATGGCTCAACTAAATGCTCAAAACTCTACTAGTTCTATTCCATATTGCCAGCTTTCTCCAAGCCATTTTTTTTAACTTAAAAAAGGTTATTTTTCTTGAAAACTTTGTGATTATATTCTTGAGACATTCTACTTAACTTGCTGCCAAGTTTTAAAAACTCCCAATTTTAAGACTTCTCTTTCTAGTCTTAAGTAACATATACTAAATAAGCAAAAACATCCCTGATTCACTATTTTACTCTCCAGAGCCTTTATAGGATAAAACATGTTCAAGCTTTAAAATTCTTTTTTTTTAATTAAAAAAATTATTCTTTAAAGATTTTATTCATTTATTTGATAGAGCGAGATCACAAGTAGGCAGAGAGGCAGTGAGAGGGAGAAAGCAGGCTCCCTGCTGAGCAGAGAGCTCGATGTGGGGCTCTATCCCAGGACCCTGAGATCATGACCTGAGCCAAAGGCAGAAGCTTAACCCACTGAGCCACTCAGTGGCCCCAGCTTTAAAATTCTAAGACAACTATTTTAAATTGAAATAGCAGCTATGTAAGTAAACCAGAGACTGTGGGTTGTTTCATCAGTTTAAAATAGTAACATTTCATTGCCTTCAGTACAATTAAAAATCTATTTGAAGAGCTCAACATAATATCTTCAAAAAAAATAAGTGACATACTAAACAAATGTGTCATATTGTGTATGTGTTTGAAACGACTTTGTGAAATGAGAAAATTATCAGTCCTCTCAAAGTGTCCCTACTTCCCACTTATTCAGTCATTTGAAATATTTACTGTGCTCTAGTTATGTCAGGCACTGTTTCAGGTGCTGGGGGTTTACTAGAACAAGGTTTCAAGCCCCTGCTCTAGTGCAGATTACCTTCTAGTAGGGAGCAGTAAACAAGGAAAATACCAATAATGAATTCTACGCATAGAATTAATATAGAATGATACAGTGATTGGGATGAATGAAATTGGGCAGGCGGGAAATAGCTGTCTGAGAAGGTGACATTTAAGCTGCTGTCTGAATAGCAAGAGCCAGCTATGCAAAGATCAGAGGAAACATATTCTAAGCAGAAGGATTAGTCCTAAAGTGGAAATGAGTTGAATATTCAGAAACAGAAAGGTGGCCAGTGAGGCTGAATCACAGTGTTTGTATTGGTAAGGCATGAGGTGTGGGGCACTGGGGTGGGGTGATTCAGGAAAAAGAATAAGATCGTGGTCAGATAGGTATACAGGAGCTTGGATTTTATCCCGGTGGTGGATGCCATTGGAGGATTTTAAACACTGGCACAACAATGCTGTTTAGACATGAATTGAGTGTGTGTGTGTGTGTGTGTGTGTGTGTGTGTGTGTGTGTGTGTGTTGGGAAAAGGAGAATGGAAGTAAGGAAAGCCAATTAAGATACTGTTGCAGTGGTTCAGGATGGAGATGGTGTTGAGTTGAGCCAGAATGCTTATAATAAGAGGTGGAGGTGGAAAGATTTGGGGATATGTTCTGGGGGTGTGATTGATTTACTTGTGTTGTAAATTTTAACTTGAATACCTGGTAGGTGATGCCTTTACTGATGTGGTAAAAGCTGGGGAAGAGAAGCTTTTTGAGAAAAGCCAAGAGTTTGTTTTGTCCATTTGAAGATTTTTTAAAAGATTTTATTTATTCATTTGAGAGAGAAAGAGAGAAAGCATGAGTGGGGGTAGAGGCAGAGAGAAAAGGACAAGCAGAGTCTCCGGTGAATGTGGCTGGATCCCACCACCCCGAATTCATGACCCAAGTGGAAGTCAGTTGCTTAACCGACTGAGCCACCCAAGTGCCTCTTGTCCATTTGAAGTTTAAGATACCTGTTATTAGATAACCAACTGGAGATCTTAAATTAGCAACTGAATAAATGACTCTGGAGTTCCAGGGAGAAGGACAAACCAAGAGGTATTAAGCCGTAGAGAGCAGATATTTCAAACCACTGGACTTGTAAGATCACTGAGGAAATTGTGTAGATTGAGAAGAGGAGAGCTAGTATCCTGGGGATGCCAGAAGAAAGCCAGCAAAAGTGACCGAGGAGGAACAACAACTGAGGTAGGGGGAAAGCAGTGGATTGTAGCATCAGAGAAACTGAAAGTTGAAAGTTTCAAGAAGGACGGGTAGAAACTACCAGACACTCCTGAGAGGTCAAGTTATATAAGAACTGCAGGGAAATTGGCTTTGAGAGCCATCCATGATCTTAATGAGAACACTCTCAGTGGAGTTTATAGGAATGAATGGTCAAGGAGAGAATAGAAGCAAGGAAGGAGACGGTTATTGACAAATCTTAGATTACGAAGGATTATGTCAAGAATAGATAGAACAGGTAAGAGAGAACTGGGATGACACACATACTTTGTCCTAATGCAGATCTACAGAAATGTCACTATATAATTTATATATATCCCCCCTGTGGACCCAGACATGTATTAGTAGAACTGTAATGCATCACCGTGTGAATGTTATTGAATGTGGGATAGGCCGTGTTGAGAACCTTACTTACTAGTTTGAGGGTGTAATTCAATGTATTTCAGGTTAGAAGTAGTGCAGAATGCATAGTTGATTGGTGTGTGTATGTGTGTTGTGGTGCCTCCTCCAGCTTACAAATCACTGGTCAGCAAATCCTTCTGTGTTAAAAAAAAAAGCCTTCTTGGTGTTTTTTTCCCATTAACTGAATGTTCACTTGAACTCTGTCTTCAGCACTATATATTCCCCTTTCACTATTTTTGAAAAATACTTTTGTTCAGGAACATTTTTATAGGAACATTTTATAAGCTATTGGTAAGGTTTCTCTCTCCCTTCCCCCCCAATCTGTAGCTTCTTGGTGTGTATTTTAATGTTCTGCTATCTTAGCTTGAGGAACAAGAGTTTCTGATATTTTGTTTGTACACGTCTATAACTTTGCGGTACCTGTTGGCATTATTACTTGTATCAGTCTACTAGACCATTGGAATCTTTATGACTGCTTTCTCTCTTCTTACTTTACCTAAAAAGTATCACCTTCCTGTCTGTGAGTCTGACCCATCATTTCAAAAAATGAGCACTTCTCTTCTTTCTGTCATCACAGGTGGTAGCTGTGCTTTATTTTCTATCTGTACTATGATAGTCCAGCAGAAGAGACCTAAACAGTCTGTGTTGGTGATCAGAATTAATTGAACCTGCAGATCCTTACAGTTACTATTTCATGTGATAAGATAGTATTGGGGCATGATAGAAGCTTAGGACATCAAATAGTTATTAAGTCATATTTTGCCATAAATGC
Organism: Nasua narica; assembly: GCA_028533885.1. NCBI lineage: Eukaryota > Metazoa > Chordata > Mammalia > Carnivora > Procyonidae > Nasua > Nasua narica. The sequence goes on along the minus strand of CM052808.1, from coordinate 14,179,921 downwards.
CCAGTAGTACTGTGTACATTTAAATGTACAAACCAACAGTTCTGTGACTCAGGCTATTGATTAATAGTAAAAATAGAAAGGTATAAATATTTTAAGATTTTACTTATTTATTTGAGAGAGAGAGCACGAACGAGAGAGCACAAGCAGTGGGAGCAGCAGAGAGGGAGAAGCAGATTCCCCCCTGAGCAGGGAGCTTGATGTGGGGCTCTGTCTCAGGACTCTGAGATCATGACCTGAGCCAAAGGCAGCCACTTAACCAACTGAACACCCAGACACCCAGTGAAAGCAAGAAGGTATTTATGTTGATGCTTATTTTGCTTTGAAGAAAGAAGTTGTGTTGCTGGGTAGTCAAATAGTGAGACTCTCTGACTAAAGGACAATTCGGTTATCACTCCCTGTCTGACCTTTCACTTTTCAGACTCAGAAACTGAATAGATTTGGACAACAAGGGATGCTTGTTTTGTAACATTGGGCTAATTGTATAAAGCAGAGACTAGGACTTACCCAATTAACACATTTTGTTTCATATTCCAGAACTTCTGACTTATACAGTCAAGTAATTTAACCTAATTCACATGAATGAGCAAGCCAGGTGGTGTCTCTTTTTACTCTTTTAAGGAAAGCATATAACTTGGCTCTTTATTTCTCATCCTTTTACAACACGAATGTCTCAAGAACCTGTAATAATGAAAAACTTGAGTTGAAGGAAGGAGACACCCTAGCATATAAGTAATCTATTCTCTTCAGTTTAAAATGCATAGCAAAGAAAATCAATGAATAATAAAGATTTGAACAGTTCAAAGCTTTTATTCTTTTTTAATACCAATTTTATTGAGATATAATTCACATACTGTAAAATTCATCCTTTCCTATCCACTTCTGTTTTTAGTTGCACAGCCATCATCATTTCATTTTCATTTCCCCCATGAGAGAGATCCATGCCTACTGGATATCACTCCATTTCCTTATCCCCCAACCCAACCCTAAGCCACTAGCCTTTTTTTTTTTAATTAATTAATTTTTTAGCCTGCTTTTTTTGATTCACCTCTTCTGATGTGTCACAAGTTGACTCCTACGATATGTGGCTTGTGTGTCTGACTTTTCTCACTTAGCATAATGTTTTCAAGGTTCATCCATGTTGTAGCACCTATCAGTGCTTCAGTCCTTTTTATGGCCCCAAATAGTCCTTTGCATGGATTATACCACAGTGGTATTATGGAATGGAATGGAATTATCCATTCCTCAGTGGTGAACATTGAATTGTTTCCATTTTTGAGTTATTACGAATAATGCTGATGGAGGAGCATCTGTGTATATGTTTGTGTGTGTGAACGTGTTTTCAATTTTCTTGAGTATGTACCAAAGAATTGAATTGCTCCATTTTACAGTCTATCTTATTGTTTCTTAATTAACAATTGTTATTTACAATTGTTTCTTAAATAAAAATCATTGTTGACTGTTGGAGTGAATGGAATGTGATAGATGTACTTACATACTGGAGAAATAATTTATCCACAGAGCTGGACATATTATTATGCTATTTTCCACCTTTGGTTATTTAAAGACAAAGAGTCCTACATTTAAAATCAGTTGAGGAAAGTTGATTGGGTTTTTTGAGTCTGCCTTTCTTGGAATGATGGCTATGCACTTTGGTAATACCATTAATTCCTGATTACTCTAAAATTTTTATCAGTTGAATGTTTGGCTTAAGTAGTAATGAGGCTTCTTTAGTGCAGTGACTGAAAAGCCCAGGTAGTCCTGGCTTCAGGCAAGACTTGTCCTTCCACTCTTAAGACAGAGTTCCCTCATGGCTTTAACAGAAGTCCCAGGTGAATATTATGTCCCTGATTGATCTGCCTTGGAGTGTGCTCTTCTTTGGTCAGGATTTGGGATAAACTAGAGCTGGGAGTGAGTACACTCCAGGTTAGGGTTCTGTTAGGGAAAGAAGAATGTATGTTTGAGATGTACCCAACAAGGGTCCATTGCACAGTCACACCTCTCTTTCTGTAGAGCTGATAAGGAAAAAATAAATTCACATCTCACTGCAGTTGAACCTGTACCTGATAACCTACTGAATTCAGGAAGCCCATCTTTTCTCAAGAGATCAACGACCCTTTTCTTTTTCTAGCCTTTCCTGGAGACCCTTGATGTCTGAGCTTTTTTATTCTTGAGTATTTGTTTTGGTAAAGTATTTTATAGTTTTTGTTAAACAAAAATGGTTCCTCTCCTTTAAGTAGTAAGTGTGGGCTGTATTCATAAATTACTGTGTCTGAGTTTTAATACCACAGAGACACCTGTCATGGTGAAGAATGTTTTATTTTTGCTCGGTGATAGTCTTGCTTAGTATTAAGGGGTGGGTTTTTAGTGACCAGTGCAACTTGAATTTTATTTGAAGCAGTGCCCCTATATGACTCTTCCAGCTCATTCTGTTTTTTGGGTTTTTTTTTTTTTTTTTAAGTTTCTCACTTATTCGTTTGAGCGAGATACAGAGATAGAGACAGAGAGAGCACCAACAGAGGGAGAGGGAGATGAGAGGGAGAGGGAAAAGCAGACTCTCTCAGACTCTCTGCTGAGCTGGGAGCCTGACATGGTACGCTCAATCCCAGGATTTTGATATCAAGACCTGAGCCAGAGGCAGATGTTTAACCATCTGAGCCACCCAGGTGCCCCCAGCTCATTCTAATAACTAACAGGGCAAGGCAGTAGATAGAGTGGCTTAAATATTCTCTTCTGGGCATCAGTGACAAAAATGCAGATAAGCATTCTGTGTATCATATGAATTTTATTCAGTTTAATTACTTTCCTTGTACAGCTTTTTTCTTGCTTTTTTTCTTTTCTTTCTTTTTTTTTTTTTTTTTTTGGATGCTGCATAACCCCAAAACCTCAGTGAATTACCACCAACATTTATTTTTGTTCATATGGGTTTTTGAGTTGGTGCAGTTCCTCTGTAGGCTTTGCTTATCTAGGCCAGGCTGAACTTTAAGCCTGTGGCCAGGCTCAGGTCTATTTCATAAGTTTTTGTTCTGGAGCCTGGGCTGAAAGGCAGTGGCTCTCTGGGTACATGGCTACATGTTCTTCTCCTATAGAGTCACAGAAGTATGAGAAGGGTGAGTAGAAATATGGAATGTCTCTTAAGGCTTTATTCCGGAATTAGCACACTGATACTCCCAGTTTTATTAGCCAAAGTAAATTATACGGCCAAGCCCAAAATTAATGGGATCAGGAAATACACTGCTCCCACAGTGGGAGGCATTGTAAAGTCACACAGCAGTGAACATGGGTGTATAATTCTAACCAGGGATTGAGTAAAGTATTGGGAATGATAATCTGCTTAGGTATAGGTATTATCCTAGAAATAAAGGTGCATGAAACTATCTGACAAAAGCAGACTTCTTAGAGTGAGTAAATTAGGATTATGTAAGAGTATAATTGGGTACATTTTAATCTGATTAAAACCATAAATGTTCAAACTAAAATTAAGGATATTTTCTTTACTGCTACCTCTCAGAAGGCAACCCCGGTTGGTACTATGTTCAAGTCCTCATCTCAGTGTCTGAAGCCATTTGCTAAATTGCTTAATGGTTGTTAATACTGGCCTCCTGTATTAATTGTAAAGAGTTGAAATCCTTTTTTGTGGTCAGTCTTAAATTACTAACCAACTCTTATTCCCATCCTTTCTCTAGGATTTAGCAAACTACTAATTATATATCAGCTGTTGCAGGGATCTCATAACAGCTGGAATGTAGAATTAGTGAAAAGGTGAGGCATCTAAAATTACATTTAGAAACATCCAGGTCATCTAAGGAACATATCAGGAACATTCTGTGAATTCTCCTAGACGGAATTATAGGTTCATTTTTGTCATTTTGAAAGTTTCCAATGCTGGTAGAAAAGTGATTTTGTAGACTTTGAGGAATCTAGGTTTTAATGGGTAGGATGCTGTTTTCCCTACTCACTTATATATGGAACTCTTTCACAAAAAAAGGATATTTTCAAAAACTAAGATTCCATGGGGGTATGTTTTGGAAGACACTGTCTGTGGGCTGTGTTTATTAGTTAAGATTAGATTTAACTGTATGTGATAAAAACTCAAGATAATAATGGCTTATATGGGAAAGAACTGTAGAAAACAAAATTCTTTTGTGTTTCGAAATGTAGTTAAATATATATTTGGACTTAAAAGGAGCTCAGATTTTAATATGTGTTTCAGCTAATCCGAGACTAGATTTAAAATGGACCATTACTGGGGCGCCTGGGTGGCTCAGTGGGTTAAGCCTCTGCCTTTGGCTCAGGTCATGATCTCAGGGTCCTGGGATCGAGCCCCACATCGGGCTCTCTGCTCAGCGGGGAGCCTGCTTCCCCCTCTCTCTCTGCCTACTTGTGATCTCTCTCCTCTCTCTATCAAATAAATAAATAAAATTTAAAAAATTTAAAAAAATTAAATGGACCAACATTGGGGCACCTGAATGGCTCAGTCGGCTAAGCGTCTACCTTCGGCTCAGGTCATGATAACGGGTCCTGGGATGGAGCCTCCAGTTGTCTGTTCTCTGCTCAGCGGGGAGTCTGCTTCTCTCCCTCTGCTTCTCTCCCTACTCGTGCTCATCTCTCAGGCGTGCTCTCTCTCTCTCTCGAATTAATAAATAAAATCTTTAAAATGGACCATATTTTTGCACCACTAAGAAAAAAATGCAAAAGGGGCACCTGGGTGGCTCAGTGGGTTAAGCCTCTGCCTGCGGCTCAGGTCATGATCTCAGGGTCCTGGGATAGAGCCCCGCATCGGGCTCTGCTCGGCGGGGAGCCTGCTTCCCCCTCTCTCTGCCTGCTTGTGATCTCTCTCTGTCAAATAAATAAATAAAATCTTTAAAAAAATGCAATCAACTGTAAAAATAGTACCCCAATTTCAGAGATGTTAAAAAATGGGAAAAGGGTGCCTATAACAATATTAACCTTTTTCATGTCTGGTTTTGTCTCCTCACATTTCTAACTAGCCTGTTGAAGAAATAATTATTGCATGCAATTGAGAAATGTTTGGTCAAATACAAACGAAATTAGGCAAAAATAATGCACTATACTAATAATAGCACTTGTTAGCATCAGTTATATACCCAGTTACTGTTTTCTTATAAAACTAAGCTAATAAGTTACATTAAAATATTACTACTATGCTGTATCAGTTTTCTATTGCTATGTAATAGGCTACTTAAGTAAATATTTTTAATTGACATTTTTATTGAGATAATTGTGGATTCATAAGCAGTTTTTTAAAAAAAATAATAATGCAGAGAAATCCCATGTATCCTTTGACCATTTTCTCTCCCAGTGGTAAATTTTGCAAAACTTTAATGTAGTATCACTGCCAGGATACTGGCATTGATCCAATCCACTGATCTTATTTGGATTTCACCAGTTTTACTTGCACGTGTGTGTGCGTTAGGTCTGAACAATATTAACACTTGTGTATATTTGTATATCCACCAGTCAAGGTACTAAACAGGACTAACACTAAAAGTACCCTTCATATTGCTCTTTTGTGACCATACCCACCTCCCTCTCAGTGCTGACATGCCACCCCCAGTTCCATCCCTAACCCCTGGCAACTACTGTCTGCCGTTTCTAGATTTTGTCTTTTCAGAAATATTTGCTCATGATTGTATGGATCTGCCTTCGGAGCAGGCTTCAGTTGGGATGGTTTGTCTTTGTTCCACATGGTGTCTGCCGGACTCTACTAACACTGGAGAATCCAAGGTGGTCTTGGTCACATGCCTGCAGGCCTGATACTGGCTTTCAGTTTGGGTGTCTAAGTGCTTGTCCTCTTGGCGTCTCTCGTGTAGCCTCCTCTCCTACAGGGCCTCTTTCCAAATGGCCCCTTGTTTCTAGCAGTAGAGTTGGGACTTCCTTACATGTGACCTTAGGGCTCTAAGAAAGCAAAAATTGGAAGCTATGAGATCTCTTTCAACCTAAATCCAGAGCTGGCACAACTTCACTTCTGTAAGCAGCCTGTTGGTTCGATCAGCACAAGGATAGCCCAGGTTCAAGGAGAGGGGAAACAGAAGCTGTCTCGGTGGGAGGAACAGCAGGTGTGTGCAGGGATTGTTGGTGGCCAGCTTTGCAGGCATTGTCATAAAATCTGTCATTTTAAAATAGAATTAGTTTGAATTCCATAAAAAGTACAAAGAATATAAAATTTGTAGTTTTCTGCTGTTAATGCCTGTTTCAAATAGAGCAGTTCCTTTGCAAGGCAAGTTGCCAAAGTTCAAGCTATCCACCAAATCTAAGGATTCCCAAGGGGCCTGTGGTATTTACAGAACAAGTGGCTGCTTGAAGTGGCTGTTAAGATGTTAGGAATGGTTCAGCTCTCTTTTATTTTCCCAGGCTAGCTGTTTTCTTGGGATCTTAAAATAGCAGGGGCTTGTATACATACTTCCAAATTTCTGTAATGCTAACTTTGAGAGATCGTACAGATTTTCTTCTTTTTATTAAATTTTTTAGGTAAGGCATAAAGGTATTTTTTTTAAAGATACTTTGACTTAATAGAAAAGATCTTTTAATAGGGAATAAAGTTGTAGAAGGAGACACTCATTTCAGCTAAGAATTTGGAACCAGAAGAGCATTTTCTCAAGATTTTTTTGGACTATAAAATGTTACTGTGAGAGTATTCATTTTGCTGTGAGAGTGGTCTGGGGTTAGGTCCTGGACTTCGTTGGAAGAATCATTGTTTATCTGTTACACTGTAAGGAATAAGCGTTTGTAGAATTTCTAGAATGACAGGTAACTAAAGAGCTGTTGCCCAGTGAGGGCCACATGCTTAGCCTTTAGTGAATCATGAGGATGTGTAGTTGTGACTTCAAATATAGAAATGAATTTTTCAACTATGAATTGTAGACTAGTGTGTTATTTGGTTGGTTCCTTCCTGACGTCCTTTTGAGTGATAACTGACTTCACAGACATTTACTACACACTCTGTGTTGGGGCACTTTGTTAGACATCATTAGAGGAAAGTTACAACAGGGCAAATAAGATGCACACAAATATCTGATATATAATACCAAGGTGATAACATAGAAGTTCAAAACAAGAAGAGAATATTACTGGCAACAAACTAAGCTACCTGAACCTTAGTTTTCATTTTCACCCCCGTGAAACAAATGTGGACTGGCTGTCTTCCAGTAATCTAAAGTATTATAATTCTGAAATGTCTGCTTTAATGATTAGTGGTTTATCCTTTCTTTTTCTTTTTTTTTTTTAAGCTTTTCTTTATTTAGAGAGAGAGAGTGCATACACCTATTCATGAACCAGGGGAGGGGCAGGAGAGGGGCAGGAGAGGGAGAAAGAAAATCCCAAGCCGACTCCGACTCCACATGGAGCTCAGAGCCTGACGCTAGGCCCGATCCTAGGAATGAACTGAAACCAAGACTCAGCCGCTCAACCACCTGAGCCACCCAGGCACCCCAGTTTGTACTTCCTTATAAGATGTATCAGATTCCATGTGATGTTCTGAAAGATTTATTGCTGCGCAATTTTGGCATGTTTTACCCACTGTACACAGTTATGGACACTGGTTTTAATATTTGTTAATGAAACACAGAAAGGGAAACAAAAGTTTTGGTTAAACTAGAGTACTTTAAGACTTTTATTTAGTGCTGCTCAGATACTATGAGTGAGAATGACACAGCAGATTCCTGTTCACTCTGATAGAAAAGGAGAATTAATTCAAAATTACAGAAAATAGTATTACCTAGGCAGTGAGAAGGAAAGGTCTTCCTTTGTTTTAGTAGACATTGATAACTTCTTTGGTGACATCCATGGTCCTCTTTTGTTTCCTACCTCCTGAATGTTAGGTATTGACATGGAAGCTGTTCATAGTCCATCTGTCTATCTTCCCAGCAGTCTCTCAAAGGGTACTTCAGAGGGCAGAATCGCTGTCACTACCCACCCCCCACCTCAACCCCTGTTGGAGACAACCATGCAGCCTTCATGGACCGCTGAGCCTTCTCATCACCCTGTTGCCCCGTTAACCATGGCACAGTTGGCTTCAGACTGCTTAGCATACATAATTGTGCTCAAGAGATTGGGGAGCCGCAAGGAGTAAGAATGAACTGAATGATTTTCATACTAGCTTGGTTGCCTGTTAAGAACTAAAGACTTTTTAAACACTATCTGTGGGAGATTTCCTTTGGTTCAGCACTGCAGATTGTGGTTAACATAAAACTAGTTCTAACTGTGAAGTCATTAGCTAGGAAGCATTTATACACCAAATATTACCATTTCAGGAAATGGTGATAAGTAATTGTGTGAGATAAATGCTACTTATTTTATTAGGATTAAAGGAGAATGTAAGTGAAAGTGTCTAATCCTTGACATATGTTTATTCTGAGTCTTCAAAGACTAGCACTATGCAAATTTACCAGCAGTTTCCACGTGTGTGTGTGTGTGTGTGTGTGTGTGTGTGTGTGTGTGTGTGTGAAGGTGAAATCTCAGTCCTGAGCGCTAGCCCCACATTTGCAGCCCATTGCAGTTATGTAAAATACAAGTGGATCTCACCATTGAAATGTTCCTCTATCACTTGAAGCTCAGTATATAAAAAACAGCGCTCCTTTCCCTGTCCCTACTTATATGCATCTGTTTCTCCTCCTTTGCTGCATATTTTTACCACTGTGTTACCATCCTCTCATTTACCCAGGCTCATTCCTATTTCGCTCTTGTTTCACCATACCAAGTCAGCTGCCAGACCCTGCTGCCTGTTTTACCTTTTAAAATGTTTCTGGTATCAGCCTTGATGCAGGTATTCTCCTAGAATATTGTAATCGCTCTTCCTCTGTGCTCTCTTCCTTTTTTAAGTCCTGTCACAACCCAACTTAACCTATCTGGCCAACCTTGTTTTCTTCTGTTTCCTCTCAGTGCCCCATGCTCCATGTGAACTCTGAGTACTTAACACCCCCCCACGCTTCCTTCCCATCCACTCTTCCTTGTCATCATGCCATCATTTTTGTTGTACCCTTTGCTTCTGAATGTCCTTCTCTCTGCTGGATTCCACATATCCAGATCCTACTTATCCTTCAAGAACATTTCAAATATTACCTCTTCAGAAGAGGATAATTTGATGTCTGTATTTGGAAGTAGTCTCTTTCTTGTCTCCTGTAGCTGTCTTTTCCTTTTATTGAGATTTAATTATCTGTGGCTTATTTAGACTTATTTATGTGCATTTTTATCTTCCCACTTAGATTGTAATCTTGAGGTCAGGAGCCGTGAGTTATCACCGTATTCCCATAGTGCTGATGTAGTGCCTGAAGTAATCCCTCATACTTTGGAAGGGCTCAGTAAAACATCTCTCCAATACACTGTTTTAAAACAGTCTTCCTGTGCACTTTAGATCTCTGATTTTTTTTTTAAGATTGATTGATTTAATGATTTATTGATTTATTTGACAGAGAGGAGAGAGGTCACAAATAGGCAGAGAGGCAGGTGGAGCGTGGGGGGAAGCAGGCTCCCTGCTGAGCAGAGAGCCCAATGCAGGGCTCTATCCCAGGACCCTGAGATCATGACCTGAGCTGAAGGCAGAGGCTTTAACCCACTGAGCCACCCAGGTGCCCCATGATCTCTGATATTAAACAACAGTGTAAACAAGGTGCTAGTATCGTGTAGTGAACTCTAAATTGCTGTGGGGGCAACCTCAAGTTCCCTCCTTGGTTATGAGGATTTCCAAGCAAAATAAAAAGAATTTTCATTTTCATTTCCAGAAATGTGATGTTTTCAAGTAACCTTTTTTCTTTTCTTTCTTTCCTTTTTTTTTTTAAAAAAAGATATTGATTGATTGATTGGACGGAGAGAGAGATCACAGGTAGGCAGACAGGCAGGGAGGCAGAGAAGGGGAAGCAGGCTCCCTGCCGAGCAGAGAACCCCATGTGGGGCTCATCCCAGGACCCTGAGATCATGACCTGAGCTGAAGGCAGAGGCTTTATCCCAGTGAGCCACCCATATGCCCCTCAAATAACCTGTTTTCTTTAAGAGCAAGTACACCTGTATTTTTCTTCTTTCTCCTCCTACCCCTTCTCCTCTTCTTCTTTTTTTTTTAATGTGAGAGCCAGAAAATAATAGTATAAGGCAAAAACCCATTTTCTCTAATCCTTTTGGGACTAATTAAATGTCATACTCCTTAGTATAATCCCAAAATATTGGTCATTCAAACCAAATTTTAGATACTTGGTGCTTGCTTATTTCTAAGGTTAACATAATATCTCCTGTTTTTATAACTGTTACCTTGAATGCTAACTTTATGTGAATAAAATAGGAGTGATGATAATGGTAACTTTGTCACAGGGTTATTTTGAGTATTAAATGGGCTAATTTATTTAAAGCACCTAGCACGGCACCCCACGCATATTAAATTGTCAGTAAAACCAAGCAGGTATAATGACCATCAGGAATTTACAATTTGAGATTTTGATTGGTAGTGGTATAAAGGCAAGTGCTGCTGCTGGTTTTTGTGTTTTGAACTGTGCAGAGTAGTTTCCTAGGAATTGGATTAGCCCTAAAATGTTTTGTCAGCTGAGAATTTTGGTTTCTAGGTGACAGTAGTGCAGTAGGAAACAGGACTGGCTCTCCCTTCAGAGAAAAAAGCTTTCAGTGGGAATCCATGGTGGCTTTTTTGTTTTGGCGTCAGATTCTTTCTTCCCATCTCTCAGATTAAAATGCTAGTCAGTGAGGGGCGCCTGGGTGGCTCAGTCCGGTTAAGAGTCAGTCAGACTCTTGATTTTGCTCAGGTCATGGCCTCAGGATCATGAGTTGAGCCTCTCATAGGGCTCTGTGCTCAGTGGGGAGTCTGCTTCAGATTCTCTCTCCTCCCTCTCCCTCTACTTCTCTCCCCCATAAATAAATCTTAAAAAAATAAAATGATAGTGTAAAGGAGAGAATAGGGAGCCTCTGAAAAGGATCATGAGGTACAGAACTTCAAAGAAACTTAGTGCTTGAAGAGATGGGAAAAACGAGAAGCAGTTTTTTTGTTTTTGTGTTTCAAGCATACCGTTTTACTAGTGGAAATGGTGAACTCCACAATAGGAAGAGAATGCTGTATCAGAGATACAGGTGATTCTGACATGAATTCCCAAAGTATTCAGCCTCTGCCTTGTATAAACAGTGGGGCAAACAGTGGGCATAATAACTGAAGTACAGAAATAGTGACGTGGAAGAACTTCTGTTAAAGGATTAGGAGTGAGACCTGAGTAAATAGGAGCCATGGACAGTGGACACATTTTTGCCTTTCATTTAAGAGAAGAATATGCTTAGCTTGGAAATGATTGCTGGTAGAACCATGAAGCTACCATGAGCAGAATATATGATGACTAGGCTTCCTTCTGAGGTCACAACCGAGTATACATGGTGGGACCTCTAGCTGAAATGGAGGAATACAGTGACATTTACAAAAAAATACACAATCAGGCAAAACCATGAGGTAAATAACAACATTATCTGTCTTTGATAGCAAACTTGGAGCTTAGTAGTAAACTCCTGATCAACCTCCATCCCTCCTCCCCCCACCCATGTCCCCTTGTAGTCTTCCAGTGTCAGTCGATGGTGGCTTTATGTTTCCAGTTGCTCAGGCCAAACCATGGTAGCCATCCTTGGCTTCTGTTTCTCTTCATGGTCCATTTTCAATCTATCAGGAATATAACTAGTATCAGATCACTTCTCACCACTACCATGACTTTCACTTAGTGCCAGCCACCATCTCCTGTTGTTTGTCTGGATTACTATAGTAGTCTATTTTCTCTCCTTCTCCTTAACCCACTATAATACCTGTTCTTAATATTATCAGGTAGTCATCCCCTTTGTCGTCCATTTCTTAAAAAGTCACATTTCATAAGGTATAGTTTGCAAACAGTAAAAATAACTTTTTTTAAGCATAGAGTTTATGAATTTTAATACCACAGAGCCTTGTACCGGCCATCATAATCAAGAAATAGAGGGAACACGAGTTAGATCATTACCCCAGTCTGTGCCTCCCGGATTTCTAATTGCTCAACTAGATGCCTGTTTGCAGAAAGAAAGAAAAGAGGGAGGGAGGAGGAAAAGAGAAAGAACATTTCCATTGCCCCCAAAAGTTCCCTCATGCTCTTTTGTAATCATTCTGTAATTAGTCCCCTCATCTGATCCCTGCTCCCTGGCAGCAGGTGTCTTTCCTCTCTTTTTAGCTTTACATTTTTCTGGAATGTCTTATAAATGAGATGAGTTTTTGCAGTCTTTTGAGTCTGGCTTCCTTGACTTAGCATAATAAGATTCATCCACATGCATCTATTAGTAGTAGTTTGTATCTTTTTATTTCTGAGTAGTACTCAGCTATGTCAAAGTTCCATAATTTATTTCTTCCCTAGTTGATGGACATTTAGATTATTTCCAGGTTTGGCAGTTCTGGGTAAAGCGGCTATAAACATTCATTCACACTGAAGATTTTCACTGGATATATATTTTCATTTCTCTTGAGTTGTAGGGTGACTTGTTTCACTTTATATGAAGCTGCCAAACTGTTGCCAAAATGACTACTGTTTTGCATCCCCACTGGCATTGCTTGCAGTTTCCAGTAGTAGCTCAACTTCCTCATCAGCACTTGTTAGTGACCTTTTGTTTTTTAATTTGAATCATTCTGATAGGTACATGGTTGTATTTTGATGTAAATTTTTAAATTTTCGTTTCCTTAATGACTAGTGGTGGTTGAGCATCTCTTTAAGTATTAATTTGCCATCTGTATCTCTTCTTGGTGAAGTATCTGTTCAGATCTTTTGCTTACTTTTTATTTTTATTTTTACTTATTTATTTTTGCTTATTTTTTATATTGGTTATCTGTTTTCTTACTGAGTTAGGAGAGTCATTTATGTATTTGGTTAGCAATTCTTTATCTGATACGTATTTTGCAAATTTTCTCCCTGTCTATGGCTTGTCTTTTTATCTTCTCCACTGTGTCTTTTGAAGAGCAGAAGTTTTTATTTTATTTTTTTATAAAGATTTTATGTACTTATTTGAGAGAGAGAACAGGCAGGGGGAATGGCAGAGGGAAAGAGAGAAGCAGGTTCCCTTGATCCCAGTACTGTGGGATCACAACCTGAGCCACCCAGGCACCCACAGAAATTTTTATTTTTGTAAAGTCCAATTTACCAATTTTTATTTTATGATTAGTGTGTTTTATGTCTTAAGAAACCTTTACCTAACCCAGTGTCACAAAGGTTTTTCTCCTCTCTTTTCGTTTAGAAGCTTTGTGGATTTCAATTTTACATTTAAGTTTATGGCTCATTTTGAGTTAATTTTTGTATCTAGTATGAGGTTTTTGTCAGTTTGCATTTGAGTGTCCAGTTCAAACACTGTTGAAAAGGAGTATTCCTTTTCACTTGGCATCTCTGTCAAAAAAAATCAGTTGATCATAACTTTTTGGGTTTCTGGAATCTCTCTGTTCTGTTCCATAGAACAGTATATATATTCTTTATCAGTTATCACATTGTGAGTAATGTAGTTTGGTAGTAAGTCTTGAAATCAGTTCATATTAATCTTCCAACTTTTTCCCAAAAAATTGTTTTGGCTATTCTAATTCCTTTGCTTACATAAAAATTGGGATTAGCTTATTGATATCTATAGGGATTTTCTGGTTTTCAGTTTCATTGATTTCTGCTCTGTACTATTTCTTGCCTTCTACTTGCTTTGAGTTTAGTTTGCTTTTTTTTTCCTGATTTCCTAAGGTAGAAGCTTAGATCATTGATTTTTAAACCTTTTTTCTTTTCCTGTATAATAATTTAATGCTGTAGATTTCCCTATGTGTGCTGCTTTAGCTGCATTTCACATAGTTTAGTATGTTTTTTTTTAAAGATTTTATTTATTTATTTGACAGAGAGAGATCACAAGTAGGCAGAGAGGAGGAAGCAGGCTCCCTGCTGAGCAGAGAGCCTGATGTGGGGCTCGATCCCAGAACCCTGAGATCATGACCTGAGCTGAAGGCAGAGCTTTAACCCACTGAGCCACCCAGGCGCCCCTAGTTTAGTATGTTTTGTTTTCATCTTCCATCAGTTCAAGATATTTTCTAATATCCCATGTGATGTCTTATTTTGACCTATGGATTATTTAGAAGTATGTTTAATTTCCAGATATTTGGGGATTTCACAGATTTTCTGTGGGTGATTTCTAATTTAATCCCACTCTAGTTAGCGAATATATTGTGTATGATTTCAGTTCTTTTAAATTGTTTTTATGGCCTATCATGTACTTATCCTGGAAGATGGTCCACGTGTGCTTTGTTTACTATTAGCACTTAGAAGGTGTGTTTTGATCGATCATACACAGTTCAGTGATCTGGGCTGTGGTTGGGGAATAAGCAAAGTTGAGGAGGAAGATTGTGTAGTGGTTTAGAGCACAACTTCTGGATCTAGAACCAGATTGCCTGTTTGGGCTTGCTAGCTCTTCTCCCTTCTTGGGTAAAGTAGTTCATCTCTCCATACTTCATCCCTCCATCTCTAGAGCTGATAATATTAGTGCCTTCCTCAAAGGAATGTTGTAAAGGTAAAATGAGTTGGATGTTAACAGCTTGTACAATGTCTGAAACATAGTAAGACCCCCAAAATATTAGCTGTTACAATTGTTACTATTATATGACAGCAGTGTAATTTCTTGGTCTCACAGGACTTTCAGACAGGGCCTAGTTTGGTTGCTTGGATACTTTTAAAAGAATTATTACTCTCTTTTTAAAGGGTTTTCTCATGTATAATTTATGGGAAGCCAGATAACACTTGTTTGCAGGTTTGTGTCATGTATGTAGAAGAAAATGGAAAATTTGGAAAATCTATATAGTCCAACCTTTTAAACATCATAATTTAAACTCTGAACAAGAATGTGACTCGTCAACAGTTTCCTCTAAAAATATTCTAAGTGACAGAAATCTCCAATTACAGAATAGTCCCATTATCATTATAGCTACCCACTAAAAATAGTCTTTTCTCGGGGTGCCTGGGTGGCTCAGTGGGTTAAAGCCTCTGCCTTCTGCTCAGGTAATGAACTTAGGGTCCTGAGATGAGCACCACATTGGGCTCTCTGCTCAGCAGGAAGCCTGCTTCACCCTTTCTCTCTGCCTGCCTCTCTGCCTACTTGTGTTCTCTCTCTCTCTGTAAAGAGTAAAGTAAATAAAATCTTTAAAAAAATAAAAATAAAAATAGTCTTTTCTCAGTGTGACTTTTATTTTTTATTTTTATATTTTTTAAAGGTTTATTTATTTGACAGAGAAGAGAGAGATCACAAGCAGGCAGAGAGGCAGGCAGAGAGAGAGGGGGAAGCAGGCTCCCTATTGAGCAGAGAGCCCGATGTGGGGCTCGATCCCAGGACCCTGAGATCATGACCGGAGCCGAAGGCAGAGGCTTTAACCCGCTGAGCTACCCAGGCGCCCCTTTATTTTATTTTTTAAAAATTTTATTTATTTGAGAGAGAGAGAGAGAGAGAGCGTGAGAGAGGAGAAGGTGAGAGGGAGAAGCAGACTCCCTGTGGAGCTGGGAACCCATGGGACTCAATCCAGGGACTCCAGGATCATGACCTGAGCCAAAGGCAGTTGCTTAACCAACTGAGCCCACCCAGGCTCCCCTAGTGTGACTTTTAAATATTGACATTTGTCTTATGAATGTCTTGCTTTGCTTTTGCTTGCTCAAGATTTTGCTCAAGATTAATCAGAGAATTTGTAAGTAAAATCACCTACGGCTTCTCATTTCTTGTTTCCGTTTCTCAAGCATATTTTTATTGTGTCTCCTGCCCTGCTCTGCTCCCTGGAGTCCTGGACATTAGTTAATTGATCTGAATCTTTTTAGAGTAGTGAAAGTGGATTAATTCCAACTAAAGACCTCAGTCACTGATTCTTTGCATGTATCTCTGGAAGAAAATAGGGAACTAAATACTGTTGTTATTGCTAAAGACAAAAGAGTCCTCCCTAGACAACAGAGTGCCTGCTTTTAGAGAGCACATGAGTGAGGGGGAAAGCAGGGGGAAAAACAGGGGGAGAGAAACCTCAGGCTGACTCCCTGCTGAGCAGGGAGCCCAACAATGGGGCTGGAACTCATGACCCTCAGATCATGATCTGAGCCAAAATAAAAAATTGGACACTTAACCAACGGAGCCACCCAGACACCCCAAACAAGTTCTTGAACACTCTTCTGGTCAGTAGTTGCATCATCTTAAATTAAGTATAATGAAAGTTACCTGTCTCATAGGATGGTAATGAGAAATAATGAAATTAAAGTACTGGAGGGTGATATTTGGCATATAATAAATCCTTAACAAATATTATTTGCAATTATGATTGTGGTTATTATTTGTGTTTAGTTTCTGAGTAAAGAGTTAATGACCAAGTTTTTACTAGCTTTGTGTTGGTAAAAAGACTCCTTTTAGAGCAGAGCTTCTTCAAGAGTGCGCTGTGGAATATAAAAGCTGCTGTAAGGAAAAAAACGGGAGAAGTATAAGTTCCGTGGAAAAATATATGATGAGGGTGACTGGGTGGCTCAGATGCCCTGCCTTCAGCTCAGGATCCTGGGATCAAGTACTGGATCGGGCTGCCTGCTCTTCTGGGAGCCTGCTTCTCCCTCTGCCTCTGCATCTCTGTCTTTGTATCTCATGAATAAAATAAATAAAATCTTAAAAAAAGAAAAATATATGATGAGCATCAGGAAGTTCTCTACTTAAAAACAACAACAACCACCACCCATAGCAGTATAGCTCAGCATTTAACAAACCTACTTGTTTTAGTCATGCAAATCAATTAAATTGCCTAAGAAATTTTTGTCTCATAGACTCTGGGAAACACTATTTAAGAGGTTTGTTGTTGTTGTTTAGTGATACCGAAGTTTGTCAGATGTTTTTCTCTTATCACCCTTTTATTTGTTGTAAGACATTAGTTCACCTCTGACCAATTTTTTCAAGGTTGTGACATACCATTCCTGTTTCTTCTGAATCACTAAATTCTCGGTATAATCAATGCAGTGGTGAAGTAGACAACTGCATTTCTCTTTCTGAAGGGGCCTGCGCTGTGCAGGCTCAGGAGTGGAAGTTGGGCTCCGGTCCAGATAAGGGTGGTATGGGGCTTCGGGGGACTTGGAAGTCAAGTATGACCTTAGAGTAAACATGTGTTTATAGTATTGGGAAAGCAACAACAAAGCTTTTTTTACTGGTTTTGGAAGACTTGTGTGTTACATGAATGTTGCACAATGAATTGCCTTTTACATTGAGTTGATAAATGTTGGCCTTTTTTAACATGCTGTAACTGAAACATTCAGGTTCTGAAGTCAGCCTCAGCACCTCTGGTCTTAGATTCCTTATAAAATATATTGGAAATAGAATAAAAGATAATGTTAAAACTTTAAGTATCCTATAAGCTTTTACTTTTAAATATATTATTTGGAAACCTTATACTTTACTACTGATTTGGAGGCAAATTACTGAATTACCCCCAGTTTAGTTGTCACGCAAATTATTGATGTTTTCCTGTGTGGACCTTCATCTATGGCCATCTGGCACCTGGTACATTAAGGGTAGGTATCCCTTTTCCTCGTACTCTGGAGTGATATCTAATTCAGGTAAAATCCAGTTGAATAAATTGGGTGAGTTCAAGATGAAGTAGACCAGATTTCAAGTGCTAATTTTCATCAGTTCTTGAAAATGTGGTAGTACGACTAGAAGTGGAAAAGGATAGAGGGACTAAGTAGCCAAATGGGATTATATATCTTAGTGGGAGATACAGAAGAGTTTAACTCAACAGGGTTAACAACATTTCTTCCCCCACCTCCCTACTGCAAGCAGCCATAAGTCACTACAGTTCCTCAGCATAGCTTTGGGTCTCTGGAAAAAAATCAGGCCCTGGAGCTGATCTTGATTTGTCTGCTGGAAAATGACAAATAGTTGTATCTGCAGACAGTCCTTGATTATTTTCACTAATAAAGGGAAGCCTTTACTTGGGAAATACAAAATGGTAGCTATTCAGAGTAAACAGAGTACTTTAGAGTTTCTGTACCCAAATTGTCTGGATTTGAATCCAGCCTCTATCACTTAATACTTTGTAACCTAAGCAAGTTATTTCACCTCCATATTCCTTAGTTTCCCTATATGTAAATTAGGGATAATAGAAGTTATTTCCTACAGTGGTAATGAGGATTAAATAACAGAATTACTCAGAATGAGCCAAATCTTTCATGGATATTAGCTCTTAACCCTCTTTAGAATTATTAAGATAAATTTCCCTACTTTTCTCTTTTTATCATCCCTTAGCTGAAGAATATGTGATTCCCATGAACAGTAAACTTATATTAACACTGCATCTACTGGGGCGCCTGGGTGGCTCAGTGGGTTAAAGCCTCTGTCTTCAGCTCAGGTCATGATCCCAGTGTCCTGGGATCAAGCCCCGCGTCAGGTTCTCTGCTCAGCAGGGAGCCTGCTCTCCGCCCCCCACCTGCCTCTCTGCCTCCTTGTGATCTCTATCAAATAAATAAATAAAATCTTTAAAAAAAAAAAAAACGAAACAAACAAAAAAACCCCTGCATCTATCAGGTAACTTTGAGAGTAATGATATTATTACCACCCTCATTTTACAGGTGACGACATTAAAGAGTAGAGAGGTGAAGTAACTTACCCAAAGTCATAGTTGGCAAAGGACAGAGTTAGGATTTGAATCCAGGACATCTGACTACAGAGCCTGTTGTCTTACCTGTACTATCTCATAAGGCACTTCTGTCCACTCGGCATGTTTCATTGACCCAGTTCTCATATTTTTATTAGATATTTATCCTCCTCAAGTCAGTTTGTGCATATCCGTCTTCTTACCATTTTATATGTCATTTCTTCTGCTTAAAATACCTCCCTTCTTCAACCAGTCTTCTGGGACACCTTGCACACAGTTCACCTCACCCAATGCTTGATGTCTTTCTTTGGTATCTTTACCTGGCTGATTTCTACGTGCTTAGATACTCATTATTCTTTGAAGGGAATTCAAGTGTTCCTTTTTATATATTAATTCAATGTGAAGAGTTTCTAACATGAATCTTATAAAAGTACATGATTAATTTATCTTATGAAACCAAGCTTTGAATTTAAGGACATTTCTGCTTACAATACATCCAAACATGCTCTTTTCTTTGAACTTGTACCTTCTTCACTTCATAATGAATAACTGACTCTGCATCCTACTTTATGGAGAAGATTGAGATCTTCTGGCATAAGTACTTTCATAAAACCTCATCTGTAATTCAGCCCGTTATTACTTATCTGACCTTTCTGGTCTTGGTAGAAAAGGTGTTTTTTTCACTTCTGTCTAAAGCTAACCCTTTCTTTCCTGTTTTCTGTGGACTCTTGCCCACATAATCATTTCTCTCCTCTGTTTATCCTTAATCTCTCTTTAAGAATTTCTATTTTCGCTTCATTCCAAGTGGCATATAGGTCTCCCATCTTTAAAAGTATATCAATAAACAAAGTCACCCTACTTTTCTTTCACATTACCATTCAGTTGCATTCTAGTCTTACAGTCATAGACCTCCTCCGGCGGTGAAAGGACTTAGCACTTCACTTTCTATCTGTCATTCAGTGGAAACTGCTCTAGAAAATAACCTATAATCTCTCCTAAACCAAATGGCCTCTTCTCAACCCTCATACTCTTCTGCTTTTTTGAGCGAAAATACGGGGTATTGGTTAGAAGTGTGGACCTTTGGAGCCATACTAAGTTCACATACTGTTTCTTACACTTTCTGTATAACTTGGGGCAAATTCCTTAGCATCTGCCTGTCTCCCTGCCCCAGTTTGCTCAGTACATATGCTCAGCATCTAACTCTTCTTTGTTGTATCCCCAAATGACTCCCCCCCCCCCCCTCAACTTTAAACTCTCTCTGTAGTAATTCCTAATTTCCTTTGTGCCACTGTTCGGGATAATTGAAACCAAAGTTTAAATGCTGGGTGAAATGTTTTGCTGTCAGAGAGTGAACCCAGTATAGCAGAGTCTAGGCTCTAGAAGATGAGATTTGAAGGAGAAAAAGTGGATTAGGGCTTTTGCAGTCAAAAGATAGCAGAGTATCTCAGTTCCATATTAGGAAGGTGACGTGTCTGGGTATTTGCAGGTTGCTGGGGCTTGCTAATAAAGGAAGCATTGGGCCAGGAGGAGATGGTCTGTGTCTAGAGGATACTTCTGTCTTGGTTTGTGACTTACAGCTACCTCTGCTCCCAGTATGGGGTACCTGGACCTGGATTTTCGTGTCCAGTTAGGTGTCCCCACTCTCAGGCTAAGTGGCCAGGTAAGTGTTTATCATACTGTAAAAATTTTCACTCTTGTCTCTCCTTCATTTCCCTTTGCTCAGTGTTGTCATCAGGTCTCACTGGTATTTCTTTCAAAATATAGTTTGTTTAGCTCTTCTGTTTCCACTTCTTATTAATCTGGGCTTTCTCACTTAAGGCCTGGATTGTAATAAGGGTTTTAGTTGGTCTCCTTCATTCCAGTCTCATCTCTTCTTTCCCTTCCTTCTACATTGAATATTTCTACCTGATTGATTTTCCAGAATACTATTGTATCATTTTTATGATTTATTCCATTGACAAAAGTAGTATTTCAAGGTGAGATTAAAACTCCAGCAGATAGGGCGCCTGGGTGGCTCAGTTGGTTGAGCGGCTGCCTTCGGCTCAGGTCATGATCCCGGAGTCCCGGGATCGAGTCCCATGTCGGACTCCCGGCTCTGCGGGAGGTCTGCTTCTCCCTCTGACCTTCTCCCCTCTCATTCTCACTCTCTCTCTAATAAATAAATAAAAATCTTTAAAAAAAAAACTCCAGCAGATAAAAACTCACTGACAAACCCCGAATCCTAGTACACCATATTTTAACCTGCTCACTTAAACAGAAGCTAAACTTTGAGTTAGTCTCTCTGGAATTCCACTCTTCTGTGAGACAAGAGATACTTGCTTCTATTGTTGTTATTCTCCTTATGTACCTATATCCTCTTTCTAGAGTTTAAGGCTTTAGTAATAAAGATGTTCCATTTGTGTTATTAAATATAATGACTGTCCAGTAGATTTAAGGTAGTGTCATATAGGGGAGGACATACTATGGGAAAGGGACTGAAGGGTCCGTCTATTCTTTAATGTTTGCTCAGCCCCGTCTGCAAATAAACTTTCTTTTCTTTTTTTTTTTTTTTAAGATTTTATTTATTTATTTGACAGAGAGAAAGAGAGCACAAGTAGGCAAAGGGAGAGGGGGAAGCAGGCTCTCTGCTGAGCAGAGAGCCCGACGCAGGGCTCCATCCCAGGACCTTGAGATGATGACCTAAACCGAAGGCAGAGGCTTAACCCACTGAGCCACCCAGGCACCCCTGCAAATAAACTTTCTAAAAATATTCTTAAAAATCTGTTAGAGGGGCTCCTGGGTGGCTCAGTGGGTTGAGTGAATCTTGGTTTTGGCTTAGGTCATGCTCTCAAGATCATGAGATTAAGCTCCATATTGGGCTCTGTATTGGTACTCAGCAGGGAGTCTGCTTTAGATTCTCTCTCTCCCTCTGTCCCTCCACCCACTTACATGCTCTCACTCAATAAAAAA
>CM052808.1:14078545-14158253 GCA_028533885.1 Nasua narica | reverse complement strand
AAAAAATCTGTTATAGTAGCTGCTTAAAATTTTTTAAGCTGCCTTTTCAAATGAATTAGAGTATGACAGTTCGTTGCCATTTCCTGTGTGAAGAGGGAGAATTCAATAACCAGAAAAATAACATTTACCTGCAAGTAGCAGCATTTAGTGCTGAATCAAGATCTCAATTGATACGATTGTATGACTAAATAAATCTTAAAATATGTATGTAATCGTAATGTTGGTGGTTTTAAAGTTTAAGAAAACCTTTATCTTTAAATTTGGCTTTTTAAAAATCTGTAGATGGGTTGTTACATTTAACTGTAGAACATAAGCTTTTAGCATTTGGTTAAAAATAAATGAAAAATATAGCCAAATTAAAAATCACAAGCACTTCTTTTTATTAACATGTCCTCTAAGATCCTAAACACAGTTTTTAAAATTTAAATGTTCGTGTTATTTTAAAAATTAACATAATACAAAAATATGAAATAGTACATCCCATTTTTAATAAAAGTAGGATGATGTGATATTAGTCTTTAGCCTGCTTCTTCCTGTAATAGTTTTCCATGCTCTCCTTTTAAATTTTCTTCATAGTGAGTGAATTACACAAAACACAGTGACTGTAGTACAAAGAGAAAGGTTGATTAACCTTACTATGCTTCAGTTACTTCATCTGCTTGATGCACTACTCAGTGGAAGATTGTTACTGCTTAGAGGAAGGACTCATCAGCCTGTAAAGATGGTAACTAACACGTGACAGTGGACAGTGTCACCCAAAGACAATATGTAGAGTAAGAAATGAGGAGAACTAATGACAGAACCCTGATGGGCAGAGGAAAAGGAGACTAAGAATTTTAAGAGCCAGAGGGATAGGAAGAAATCCAGAAGGAAATTGTGGAAGCTGGAACAAAATTGTTTCAGGGGAAGGAGGAAGTCACTGTTGTCAGATCTTGCAAGGGGCCAGAGGGAGCATGTCAAGTAAGATACTGACTGAAGTTTAATAGATGAAATAAGATTGCTTCTGATCTTGGGGAAAGGAAGAGCATGTTACATGGAGTACTGAGGGCGGAAGCCAGATTGTGTCAGAAAGACACTAGCAGAGGTGGCAATCCAGCCTGAATCCCTAGAAGACTGGACCTGGCCTGTTTAACCTTTCTGGCCGTTTTTCTTTTCACTACATCACCACCCTCTCCCCCTCTGCTGGGGTGTAAACCCCAGCAGATACTCTTGTGGGAGCACATTCTTGCTCTGTCTTTCCCACCCATGCTTGCTGCCTCACCTCTCTTGCTTCTCTTGCTCGGTCTTCTCTGGCTCCCCTGAACTACTGGACTCTTTGTAATCTCCCAGCAGACGAGATTCTCACACAGGCCCCCAAGCTGAGCCTCTACACCTGTCCACTTAATTTGATAGCCTGTTTACTTCTCTTTTTCCTTATCAAACAGTTCTTGGTGGGTTATAGGGGTCTGGATCTTTATCTCAGAGTGCCAACACTTATCAGAGTACTAATTTCAATGGTCATGCATGCAGTGATGCATTGGATAGGATGGGATAGTGATGAGCAGTTACTTACTACTGTTACTTACTAATGTCTGCCTATAACAGACATTAGATTTTGCAAGGTGATGGAGAGATTTGTTTGGTTTTAGATGTGTTGAATTTGAGATGACTGAAGTCTATGCAGGTGGAAGTACCTTCATAGACATTGGAGATTTTGTACTGAAATTCAGACTGCCTTAGAAATTCCCATTGTTTTGGGACATTTCCTTTTTTAACTCTGGTTTATCTTGATGGAAGTAATGGAGGCACTGTGGCTTAAGTTGTTAGGCATCTTTTTGCTTGTCTAAAGAAATAGATTTATCACTAGAAGAGGTTAGCTACCAGGAAATGACTAAAGGTCAACCTGTAGCATCCACTTTTTTTTTTTTAAGATTTATTTATTTAGGGGCGCCTGGGTGGCTCAGTGGGTTAAGGCCTCTGCCTTCAGCTCAGGTCATGATCTCAGGGTCCTGGGATCGAGCCCCACATCGGGCTCTCTGCTCAGCGTGGAGTCTGCTTCCCCCTGCCTCTGTGCCTACTGGTGATCTCTCTGACAAATGAATAAATAAAATCTTAAAAAAAAAAAAAGATTTATTTATTTATTTTAGACAGCACACATTCACCCACAAGGAGGAAGAGGGAGAGAATCTCAAGCAGTCTCCCTGCTGAGCAGGGAGCCTGAAGCAGGGCTTGATCTCACGACCCTGAGATCATGACCTGAGCCAAAATCAAGAGTCAGACGCTTAACTGACTGAGCCACCAGGAGTCCCTGTAGCATTGACTTTTTATAAGGCATTACAAAATTTCTTCTTAAAGTACAGATTTTGGAATTGTGTGCATGCTTTCAAGACTTTGTTTACAGAATAATAAGTAAAGTTATATTATTAGCATTAAATGGCAGACAGTAATCTTGTAATGAGACTCATGAAGTGAAAATCAGTTTGCTGCATGTTTTTAAGAGCAGTGTTAAAAAATAACTCTCTTCTTATTTAAAAAAATATATATTGTGATAAAATACAGAAGTTACCAGTTTAACCGTTTAGTATACAAATCAGTGGCACCAAGTCCATTCACTTAGGTTGTTGTGCAGCCGTCCCAACTATCCATTTTCAGAGCTTTTTCATCATCTCAAACAGAATTCTGTACCCATTGAACAATAACTCCAAGTTCTGGCAATCTCTATTTTCTATATAAATTTAGCTCTTCTAGGCCCCTCATATAAGTGGAATCAAACACTATTTGTCCTTTTGTGTCTGGCTTATTTCATCTGTGTTGTAGCATGTATCGGAGTTGCCTTCATTTTTAAGGATGCATAATATTCAGTTGTGTATACATACCACATTTGCTTTATTCATTCATTCATTGACAGACATTTGGTTGCTTCCACCTTTAGGCTGTTGTGAATAATGTTGCTATGAACATGTATTCAAGTATTTGTTGAGTCCTTGCTTTCAATTATTTTAGGTATGTACATAGGCCTTACTAAGTTTTATGGGCATATATCACGAGAGAGAGTATATAGATATCCAGGAATAGTTCCTTAATGAATTATTAATCTTGGCCAGCATGTTAACACAAATTTTTGTAAATTTGTAAGGACATTTATTTAGTTCAAGTTCTAAAACAATCTTGGATAGTGATACAAAAAGTCTTTGAAAGCTGCATTATAAGTTCCTTTTCTGAAAACAAATCCCTTGGTCAAATGAAAATATACAAACCACTTTATTCCAGCTCGTACCTGTCTACTTGGAGAAAACCAATTGCCTAGGTTTTTCCCTTGCCTTAAAAATATATCTGTTATAGCTAACACAGGTCTATCTGGCTGCTGGTGTATTAACACAGAGGTCACAGTTATGTTGCTGAGTGGATGCTCAAATCACAAAAAAAATGCACATGCTTTTGAAATGGTAATATGAGGGCCTGTCTAAAAGAGTAATTAATAGGAAAGAATGGAATCCTTCAGTATGGGGTCTTCTTTCTGTTTCACTCGATCACTGTAAACCCTTTCTTATCTGTCCTACGTAATAAAATCCATCTGAAAACAAAATGACTACAAATCATCTTTACTGCCATGGAGACTTAATACCTTTCTTTCATAGGAATTTGCTCAGTCCACAGATTTTGCATTTTTTTTTCTTTTTTCTTTTTTTAATATTTGATTTATTTATTTGACAGAGAGCAAGCGAGCGAGGAAACACAAGCAGGGAGAGTGGGAGAAGGAGAAGCAGGCTTCCCGCTGAGCAGGGAGCCCGATTCAAGGCTCGATCCCAGGACCCTGGAATCATGACCTGAGCAAAGGGCAGACTCTTTATGACTGAGCCACCCAGGCGCCCCAGATTTTGCATTTCTGATGGAAATAATTTTTTACTGTACTGGTTGGGTAAAATGTAAAATATTAACATATGGTACATCTCATATATGTTCTTGCATAAAGTATTTGGTGCTAATGAAGGCATATGAACAAATGCAAATTCTTCATTTCTGATCCAAAAATATTTTGATATTGAAAATCCACCCATCTTCATGTTATGACTCAGATATGTTCGTGACTCCTGCTAGACTACATACATCCACCTCTTGGGCAAAGCAAGAAATAGTGCCTCCATGGCGGAGTGGACTCAGAGTCATAAATAATCACCTTTGTGAAAGGAAAAGCTGCCCCTCCTACCCGTAGTTGCATCCATCCACTAGGAGACAAGGTTTTATGCTCATTCAGCTTTGTGCTGAATGTCAAGCTGCATCCTCTAGGAGGAAAGGGTATGTTGTATTTTAACATTTGCTGGCCCTCTTAGCCAGGTGGCCTTGTGCAGTAACAACAGTGTACAAGAGTGAGCAAACTGTTTCTGTGTAGGACTAGATAGTAAATAGTTTGGGCTTTGTGAGCGATGTGGAGGCTGTCACAACTTTACAACTCTGCCAGTGAGGTACTAGACAGCAATAAACAGTACCTGTGAGCTTGACTGTGTTTACTGAATAGCAGTAGGCCATAGTTTGCCCACTCCTGGTGTGTGGCAACCCATAGCACCTCCATAACACTTTATTAAAACATTACATTCTAGGGCGCCTGGGTGGCTGAGTCAGCTGGGCATCTGTCTTTGGCTCAGGTTATGATCCCTGGATCCTGGGATAGAGCCCTGCTTTGGGCTCCCTGCTCAGTGGGGAGCCTGCTTCTCTGCTCTGCCCCTACCCCTTCCTCTGCTCATGCTTGTGCTCTCTTTCTCCTCTCTCTCTCTCTGAAATACATAAATAAAATCTTAAAAAAAACCCAACATTCTGTCACCTTGTATGCTATGTCTTACTAGATTGTAACCATTTTAAGTGACTGTCTTACTTTGTATCTTGCACATAAGATTTAATTTACTTAAATTTTTTAATTTAAATTTTATTTAATAAGATTACCTGTTCCATTATTAAGCTTAGGATACATATTTTTCCCCCTTAAAATATGGAAAATGTGGAAGAGGATTATGGACATTATGTTAGACAAATATTTTAGATAAAAATACAAATTAAGGGGCGCCTGGGTGGCTCAGTTGGTTAAGCATCCGACTCTTAGTTTCGGCTCAGGTCAGATCTTGCCGTTGTGAGATAGAGCCCTGCATCAGGCTCCCCACTCAGTGTGGAGTCTACTTCAGACTCTTCTTCTGCCTCTCCCCACTCGTGTGTGTGTGCTGTGTGTGTGTGTGACAAAAATAAATAAAACCTTTAAAAAAATACAAATTAAGTCCTCTTTCAACATACTCGTATCTTAAAGGGAAAGATTGTAGCATTTCTTAGGTTTTGTATATAAGTTATTCTACATACCATATTTAAAGCCAAAAATACTGCATAGCAAAAAAATCGTTCACTACTTCGTGGTGTTTTGAAATTTTTAGAATTGCATATGAAAAAATGCTAGCAGTCTGTGTAGCCAAGGCTTGTGGGTAAATGTATAAGGCAGCAATTCTCAAAGTATGGACTTTGAATCCGTCAGGGTTCCTCAGACCCTTTCAGGGGAGCTATAGGGTCAAACTGCATAATGCCATTACAATTATCTGTCTTTTTCATTTTTATTGTTTTTTTTCCTTATGGTAAAAAGTGGTGATGGGTAAAACCACTGCTGGACTGTAACAGGAATCAAGGTAGTGGCATCAAACTATGCTAGTAACCACTGTATTCTTCACTACCATGCACACAACTGTTAAAAAAAAAAACAACAAAGGTAGATTCACTTAGGTGACGCAGTGAAAATTACTTTTATTAAATCTCAACCCTTGAGAACACATTTTTTAATAATGAAATGGAAAGTTCTCATTAAGCACTTCTGTATACTAAAGTACCACTGGTTTTCTTGGAAAAACACCTGTGCAGTCATGTGAGATGCTTGCTGAACTGGCTACTTTTTTCTTGGAACACTATTTTTACTTAAGAAATGACTACTGGGGGCGCCTGGGTGACTCAGTCGTTAAGCATCTGCCTGTGGTTCAGATCATGATCCCAGAGTCCTGGGATCGAGCCCCACATTGGGCTCTCTGCTTGGCTGGAAGCCTGCTTCTCCCTCTCCCACTCCTCCTGCTGGTGTTCCTTCTCTCGCTGTGTCTCTCTCTGTCAAATAAGTAAAATCTTAAAAAAAAAAATAGAATGACTAGTGGACAAACTAGAGTTATTCACACTTTGATGTTTGACAGTTTCTCCAGAATGAATAAAGTGAGCCTGTTGCTTTACACACACACACACACACACACACATACATACATACAAACGTACGTACATACATACATATATACACATACACTATTTCACCAGTGATAAAATTTGAACTTTTTAGCAAGAATTAGAATCTTGGAAAATTCATATGTTAGCCTCAGGAATGATGTTAACAAGTGTGGTTTTCAGATATTATATAATGAAATGTGACAACATGTGGAAAAGCTACATAACTCAATGAACCAGTATTTTCCAGATGATCAATATGTAGATGGTAACAAAAATCATCTATGGTTAGATGATCCATTCAAAGTAATTGAATGGATTTTAACATAATATATAATCCATTGGATTTTAACATAATAACAAAAATTCACTGATACGGTTTTAGATTTCACTTTGAAACTAAACTTTAAGAAATTACCACTTGCTGAAGTTTAGTTTAGTATTAAAGAAGAGTATTCTCATTTATCTAAAAATGTTATTACAGTACCTCTCCCTTTTCTAACTACCCATCTGTGTAAGGCCAGATTTCCTTCTCTGTAACATTCAACTAAAGCAATGTATGGCAACAGACTGAATGCAGAGGCAGGTATGAAGAGTCGGGCTGTCTTCCCTTTAAGCCAGACGTTAAAGAGATATGCAGAAATGTAATAGAATGTCCCTTGTCTCACTAAATTCTTTTTTGTTTTGGAAAATAGTCCTTTTTCTTTTAAAAAATTTTATGCTTAGGGCACTTGGGTGATGCAGTTGGTTAAGCGTCTTAAGTCTAGGTTTCAGCTCAGGTCATGATCTCTGGGTCATGCAATGAAGCCCCATGTTGGGCCCTGAGCTCACCACCACTCAACACAAAGTCTGCTTGAGAGTCTTTCTCTCTCTGCCTTTCTCCCTGCTCTCTCTTTCTCTAAATCAATAAATCTTTTAAAAAATTATGCTCATATGTAATGGTTTTGTTATATTTAAGTGAGTTAGTAAATGTTTTTAATTTTTCTCAATTTTAATTTCTAATTGTTATTACCCCCAGGAACAAAAGCACTTAAAGGGTCTTCATTTCAAGAGTGTAAATAGTTTCAAGATGAAAAAGTTTGCAAAGTGCTAGTCTAGGGTACTGTCTGTGCTGGGTTGGAATATTAGTTGCTTGGTTTGTTGGATGGATAAGAATACTTTCATTGTATAGCTGGAAGGCTGATACATAGAACACATTATAGAACAGTACTCTCTGTGTCTCAGTTTGGCATGATTTTTAGCAGGCTATGTGTTATAAGCACTTGCTGGTAAAGCATCTAGAAACAGATGTTTGACTGTAGAGCAATTACTAAATAAAATCCAGCATGGTTCTAAAAATCTTAAGGTGTAGAATATAATCTTACTGTATATGAGAGAACTTTCTGGTAGCTTTTTGTCTTTGTTAAGGTTGGGGGAATGTAATAAAAGAATTAGGGGTTTTCATAGTGACCATATAAAATATCTCAATAGCTGACCTGTACTAATACATCACTTGGCACAGTTTCCCAAGTCTGTCTTCAGTACATTTGGCTGACCTGATTTTGGCATGTCTAAAATAAATATATTTAGTTTCACTTGGCATTTCAGTAGCAATTCCATTGTTTCAGGGTGTATAGAGTATGTTCCTGTCTTTAATGTGCATCACGTCTCTGGAAAAAACACCTCACTAGGAGGTCTTGAGAGATGACACATTTCTGCTGATGGCTTTGGCAGAGTTTGAAGTATGGGATAGGAAGAGGTTGTGAAATAAAGAAGATCACGGGGCTTTGATTTCCTAGAATTGGCCAGACTACCTACCCTTTTTCTTTGGAATGCCTTTCCCTCCCTGCCTACCGTACTCTGCTTGTACCCCCAAAGTCCAGACCCCAATTCCATAGTAAAGTTCTAGGATCTCTGCATACTTCTGAGGTGCTGACAACTCTTTATTCACTGCTTTTTTGGACCAAGAGGAGAGGGAGAGAGATGGACCAGACCCTCTTTTCCCATCATTATCAGCAGTGAAAACCTTTATCAAACAATCTGTTTGACAAAGGAACAAAAGAGCCATGAGTTAGACCCTAAGGCTGACCAATTTTTTTAGAAAGTGACTCAAGAGAAGGACTTTTCCCTGGGTCGATTAAACCAACCAGTTATGGAATTAATAAATCACAGAAATAAAAGGCACAGCATAAGGAATATAAGCAATGATATTATAATAGTTGTATGTAACAGTTGTATGGTAGCTTATAGTGAACATAGCATAATGTATAAACTTGGCGAATCACTATATTGTACACCTGAAACTAATTAACATTGTCAACCATACTAAGAAAATAAATAAATAAACAAACAAATAAATAAATATCAATTTTCAGTTGCCTGAAAACAGGGCTAATTTACCTATAACGTGCCAGTGATCAGCCAAACATAAAGGGATATTTTTGGAAGTACTTAGAATTTTGGGGGAAAAAACAGTGTAAAAACCTAGAATCTTAAAAATAAAAATTAGTTGGGCCTTCAAGTTTATTGAGGCCAAAAGAGGATTTTATAGAGACCAGAAAGATGTAAAGCTTGCCCAGGGAAGATTGCATGGCTAGTTATAGAATACTTAAAGATAGAAAGAAACTGGAGCTTCCTGACTCCCAAGTTTGTCATCAGATGATCAAGTCAATTTGGGAGACTCTGGAGTAAGGCTGCCTACGTTCAGAACTGTACCTGGCTCCTCACCTCAGAATGGTGATCATCACCGCAGGTCCACAATTCACAAAACTCAAATTCTGGAAACCCAGAGTTCCGTAATGCTGATATGAAGCAGTTTCTAATCTTTATTTATTTTATTTTGTATGGTTACTCATGTTTCACTACAGAAACATTAATATCTGATTATGAGGTACTGTCCTAGACCCGAGTGAGAGTGCTTTCTGTGTAAGATCCAAAAAATTTGGAATTCTGCAACACATCTGTTCACAAGGTATTGTTTCAGCTAAGGGGTTGTGGACACATAGGACCTAAGCTCACAGAAAGGTTGTGAGAATTAAGCACTCAGTAAAATGTCAAATGTTGCTCTTACACCAAGAAAACCCTAGAAGCCCAGTTTTGAAATGAAATATGGACATCTTCCTATACAAGTGTATGTCAATGCAGTCATGAGAACTTTCTGCTTTGATGGAAATGTTCTTTATCTGGCCGTTCAATACAGTAGCCACCAGCTATTGGACATTTGAAATTCAACTAGTATAACCAGTGAACCAAATTTTTA
Organism: Nasua narica; assembly: GCA_028533885.1. NCBI lineage: Eukaryota > Metazoa > Chordata > Mammalia > Carnivora > Procyonidae > Nasua > Nasua narica. The sequence continues at coordinate 14,148,805 of CM052808.1, read as the reverse complement.
ATTTAAATAACCACATGTGTCTTGTGGCCGTTTTAGTGCCAGTGGCTGCTATGTTGGACAGTGCAGTTTGGTATTTGAGTTCATGTTCCATTCAGTCTTTACTTTTGCTATTTTGTAATTATCTCTTTGTATTGATTAAGATATAACATGACCCAGCAGACTGTTGGCTAAGACAGCTGGTGTGAGTTTCTAACTACATCCTAGGCTTATCATTAGCTAAATAGTTCCTTTTGTCCTTAGGGATTTTTGAAGACTTAATAGTAAAGTGTACATATTGCTACTTAAACGTGACACAGGCAACCTCTAGTGAAATAAACATAAGTGATTCATAAAACATAATACATCTATGTGAAGAAGTCCCTAAACTTAAAGAATGTAAGTGGCAGAAGATTTTCTGGTAAATGTGAAAAAAGAAAAACTTCATCGTGAAGTTGTTTTAGAATAGCAGAATGTTCTAACATGTTCAGTGTCCGTGACAAAATGTGCTAGCATGTTCACATTTCATAAGCAGACATTATTTTCCAAAAATGATTTCTATACACATTTGAAATGTAAAATTATGTATAATATCAATGTTTTTGATAGCCTCTAGGCCTGGCAGGAGTTGTTAGAGTGTATCTGCCAGAGCATAAGATGCAGTGTCTGTTTTTCATAGGAGATTTGACTGTTCAGTGTCAGGACATGGACATTATCTTTACCTATTTGTTTTTCCATAGTTTGCCTTTGAAAAAGGGGCAATAGAAATGTTCCTGTCTTCACTAAATCTTAAATTGACGAAAAAGAACAACACACGCACAGGCATCCATTTGTTTCTGTTGAGGTTAGAAACAACAGTCTGCCCTCCTAATTTCAAAAGTCAAGTGAGATGAGAAAGTGTGAAGCATTGGGAGATCCTGCCGTTGTGAATACCTCAGAAATAAGAATTTTTAGATACTGTGTATGTGGTTAAAAGTTGTATTCATTGAACCTAGAAGACTTCTTTCAAAGAAAAGAAAGAAAAGAAAAAAGAAGAATGCTTTCTATATTGTCAGGTTTTCCATGTCTTAATTTTATACCCAAAGGCCAATAAGGTAAAGTAATAGAAAAGAACAGCTCCTGCTATGTAGTTGAGTTTTCAAAAAGATTAAGTTGTAGAAGAATATGTGCGTGTCTAATTTTATGGCTGTGTATACATTCTGCACATAGAAGGATGCACATACTAAATTGTAAACAGTGTCTACTCCTAGGGAATGGGAATGGGAGTGCAGAGAAGGAGGAGGGAGGAGACAGCTGTACTTTTGCTTCTTACCTGTTATTTGTTACAATGAACATGAATTATTTTTGTTATTTTTTTTAAATGTATTTATTTATTTGAGAGAACGTGCAACTTGTGAAAAGGGAAAGGAGCAGACGGAGAGGGACAGACTCTGAGCTCATCATGGAACCCAGTGTGGGGCTCAATCTCATGACCCTGAGATTATGACCGAGCTGAAATCAAGTGTCGGAAGCTCAACCGACTGAGCCACCCAGGTGCCCCATTTTTGTAATTTTTTAAAAAGAAAATTAGTAGTTTTTAAAATTAAAATTGACTAACATTAATTTTAAACTGTACTCTGTATCATAAAAGTTCTTTGTGTTAAAAAGCTTTTGTAAAACTTCCATAATGGTAGTTTGAATTGAAAATATATGACATTTCAAATAACCCCATGAAATAATTTATAACTTCTAATTATGTGATACTTGGTACAGTTTGCAATGTAATAACTTTTTAAAATGTTATTATAAATTCTAAAATACCATGGATATATTAGGAGCCAGCTTTCACCAGATTTTCTTGTCTAGATTGGAAAAATAAAACTGTCCAGTCTAGAAGAAACAGTTTTCTGAAGCTATGCATTTAGTTCAGTAGGTAACATGCTTATTAACTGGTAGTCCTGGTTAGCCTCTTTAGAAGGCATTTTGCATGTGGTCAAACCCTTACCTTGAAAAAGACTGAGGGAAGTCAGTGACTACAAGATGGTCAGCCACAGAGACAAGAGCACAGCCCAGAGAATCTGTGGAAGATAAAGAGCTAGTTTAGTAACAGTTCAACCTCAGACTTCTAGAAGTCTTAAGTGATGAGTATCTGGAGAGTCTCCACTGATTTGAGTGATAATAGCAAAAGGAATAAACAATGGTATGAGATCTTAATCTACTGAGTTTGGGAAGTTTAGACTTCAATCTACCTTTTAGGTAATGAAAATAGGCTTCAGAATACACAGGGTACAAAAAGACAAGGCATCCAATCCAAGTAAAACACCAGCAAAAGAAAAGATCCTTTAAGGGCGCCTGGGTGGCTCAGTTGGTTGGGCGACTGCCTTGGGCTCAGGTCGTGATCCCGGAGTGCCGGGATCAAGTCTCTCATCGGGCTCCCGGCTCCATGGGGAGTCTGCTTCTCCCTCTGACCTTCTCCCCTCTCATGCTCTCTCTCACTCGCTCTCTCTCTCTCTCTCAAATAAATAAATAAATAAATCTTTTAAAAAAAAAGATCCTTTAAAAAAAATAAAAAAAGTCTGCCTTTGTTTTTTATAGCCTTGAAATCTGGAAAAAATTTTAAATTAAAAAAAAAAAAGGCCTACCAGCCTTTAATCATGTGAAAAGCTGCTTAAGCTCACTTTTAATCGATTTTTAAAATTTTAATTATATCAGAAAACTAATGCAAATGAAAGCCATATCGAGATACCAATTTTCATGTTTCAGATTGTAAGAATTACAGAATTATGATGACACTGTTGACAAGGCTTTGGAAAGAGGAACTCTAATCTGTTGCTGGTGAGAATGCAAAATGATACAGTGTCTCTGGAGGGCAGTTTGGCAATATCTATCAAATTGCATGTATATTTCCTCTGTAATCCCAGTCTCACTTTTAAGAACTTTGTTCTACACAGATGTGTCATTTCATGTGTGCATTGCGGGTATAATTTACCCAGCTTTTTTTTGTAGAAGTGTGGTTAAGAGAATTTTTGGAAACAACCATTGTCTGTCTAAAAGGCATTTGTTTAAAACAACAGCAACACAAAACTCTGTTTTTCAGTGTATCCACACAGAATACTGTGCAGCTTAAAATAAAAAAGAGAAAATATGCACATACTGATATATAGGAAGATCTGTAGGCTGTATTATAAAAGGAGGGTAGGGGGAATACAGAGTCTTACCTTTTGTGTAAGAAATGGTGAGAAATAATATGTGTTCATATTATGTATTCTAGAAGGCTCTACAAGAAACTGATTGAAGTGGTTATCTAAAGAGAACCTGGAGGAAACCAGATGGGAATGAGACTTTCTGGTGTGCACCTTTTGATATACGTAGTTTTGATTTTTGTACCATACGATTATATGATGTTTTCCCAAAAATGTGTTAATTTTAAGAAAATGTTCCTTCCTAACAGAGGTTATTTGTTTTCAGAATTTTAAGAAGAGATGTACAAAAGTGATTATGTCAAAGCAAGAAACAATTCTAAAATGAAGAGACATTGAGTGAATCTGTTTTCCTAATATACGAAATGTAGTCTTGTGGTGCGTCGGCCCTGTCTATGTCGTCTGGTTGTCTGTCTGCAAGAGGACGCATTGGCCAGTCACAGCTGCACTGCTGAGCGCAGGCTGGCAGAGCAGCTAGGGTGGCTGTCCTGTGTCCTGCATCCCCATTTCCTCTGCTGCCGGAAATTCTAGGAAGGGGTGGTCGCTTGCTGAGGGTGCTGTGGTTCGGAACTGAGGACCCAGGCGGACATTCCCGGAGCCATCTGCCGCTCACATTTTTAACTGTCTCACCAATTTTCATGTTGCTGTGAAAAAAGGTGTTTTTTATTTTCTTTTTTTTTTTTATTGTGGAAGTTTTCAAAATACACAAAAGTAGAGAGACGAGTATAATTGACTCTTGAATGCTATGGGTTTGAACTGCGCGGGTCCACTTATACATGGATTTTTTTTTTTCTGGTAAATACACTACAGGGGTGTAAATGTACTTATGATTTTCTTAACATTTCCTTTTCTAACTTTATTACAATAATCAATATGTAGTATGACATATATGTATTAGTCAGCTGTTGATGTTATTGGTCAGCTGTAGTTTAGTAACGGTTAAGCATCTGGGGAGTCAAAAGTTGTACAACGATTTTCAACTGTGAAGGGGGTTCAGCATCCCTAACCCCTCGGTTCAAGGGTCAGCTCTATAATGAATTCCCATCTACCTATCATTCTAGCATCAATCATTAAAAATTTAACTTTAAAAAAAAAAAATCTGGGCCCCTGGGTGGCGCATTTGGTTGAGCGACTGCCTTCAGCTCAGGTCATGATCCCGGAGTCCCGGGATCGAGTCCCACATCGGGCTCCCAGCTCCATGGGGAGTCCGCTTCTCACTCTGACCTTCTCCCTTCTCATGCTCTCTCTCACTCTCTCTCTTTCCTCATGAATAAATAAATAAAATCTTTAAAAAAAAAATATTAAAAAAAAAAATCTATCCCTACCTCTCCCCTCCCCTCCGGGACATTTTAAAGCAAACATTAAATCCTGTCATTTCACCCAGAGTTACGGCAGTATGTGCCTCTAAAAACTGAAGATCAAAAAAATGACACCACAGTATCTTACCATGAAATTTCACTGTGTGTGCTATTTTTTAGAAGGATTAAAGGAAGCTTCTCCTCTGTCTTCACCAGTCTCTTCTCACTGGGATAATTTCTAGTCAGCATACACAAAAGGTTGAGTATCTCCTATCTTAAAAAAAAAAAAATTTAGACCTCGGGACCCTGGGTGGCAGTGGGTTAAGCATTGTACTCTTGGTTTTGGCTCAGGTTGTGATCTCAGGCAGTTGTGGGATCGAGTCCCAAATGGGGCTGCATGCTCCTTGAGGAGTCTGCTTAAGACTCTTTCTCCCTCTGCCCCTCCCACCTCCTGCACGTGCATTGGGTGTCTCTCTCTCAAATAAGTAAATCTTTTTTTTTTTTAAGATTTTATTTATTTATTTAACAGAGTGAGAGATCACAAGTAGGCAGAGAGGCAGGCAGGGGGTGGGGGGAAGCAGGCTCCCAGCTGAGCAGAGAGCCTGATACGGGGCTTGATCCCAGGACGCTGGCATCATGACCCAAGCCAAAGGCAGAGGCTTTAACCTATTGAGCCACCCAGGCGCCCCTCAAATAAGTAAATCTTTATTAATTTTTTCAAATAAGTAAATCTTTAAAACAAATTTTTTCCAGGCCTCCCTTATCCTTACATCCCCCCCCCCACCATTGCTGTTCTCTTCTTTGTGCCTTTCAAAAAGATGTCAGTCTCCATTTGCCTAATTCTCATTCTCAGCCAGTTCCAACCTGACTCCCATCACTGCCACACCTTAAAAGTGTTCTTGTTAAGGTCATAGGTGACTTACATTGTAAATAAACCCAGTGGACAGCAGTTTTTATCTTACTTGCTATCTCTACAGCCTTCAGCACAGGTGACCTCTCCCTCCTAATACTAACAATGTTAATTGAGTACTTACTGCGTTCAGCTCATTATAGGAATCGTCTCATTTGATTTTTTATTTAAAGATTTTGATGGAGAGATCACAAGAAGTAGGCAGAGAGAGGGGGAAGCAGGCTCCCCGCTGAGCAGAGAGCCTGATTCCGGCTCTATCCCAGGGCCCTGAGATCATGACCTGAGCTGAAGGCAGAGGCTTAATCCACTGAGCCACCCAGGCGCCCCTTGTTTTGTTTTTGTTTTTTTTTTTTAAGATTGTATTTATTTGATAGAGGGAGCACAGGCCGGGGGGAAGGGCAGAAGGAGAGGGAGAAGCAGGCTCAACGTGAGCCCGATGTGAGGCTTGATTCTAGGACCCTAGGATCATGACCTGAGCCTAAGCAGATGCCTAACTGACTGAGCCACGAAGGTGCCCCTCATTTGACTGTTTAATATCTATTTAAAGTAGGTGCCATTATTTGCATTTTATAGGTGAAGAAGTGAACTTAGGTTGAGTAACTACTGGTAAGTGGTAGAGCAAGGGTTTAAATTCAGACACCATCCAATTCTGCCTCCATGAAATACTCTCATCACACTGTGCTATCCTGGGTTTTCTGGGCTTTCTTCCTTTTTCTCTTTCATTTTGGGGGGTGTATCTTTGTGTTTTGCAGCTTCTCCTTCTTGATCTTTATATTTTATAGAAGTTTCTCAGGCTTTCCTCCTGGGTCCTCTTCTCACTGCTGCTAGGCAGTCTCATGCACACCTATGGTTTTAGTTACCATGTTGAAGGTGATGAGCTCCCAATATATATCTTTGGCCTAAAGCTGCTTCTGAGCTCTAGACCCACACATCCACCTGTCTGCTCAACAATCCAAAACCCAACATAAAAGAAATTTGCTTCCATATGTTGCCTTTTTTGCTTAATGATACAGCCATCCACCAGCTGCTCAGCAGAAAGCTGGGAATGCTCTCTTAGCTCCCGTAAACTATCACCAGGTCCCTTACTGTGTCTTATCTCATTCATCTATTCCCCTAAGGAAAGCCCCCACTGGCCCCACCCAGCTCTTGAGTAGGATCCACCTATTATGTACTCTCGGAGGACCTTGTACTTGTCTCCCTCCCCTTTACAACATTTTCCACCATGATATTTACTTGCTTGTTTTAACTTTTTGTTTTCGTTCCTTTGGAAAGAATGGAGTTTAATTTTTTTATTCCTTTAGAACATTCAGTATAGGACCAAGACAGTCTTGTTTGTTACTGTATCCCCAGTCACTGGCAGAGTGCCTGGCACAGAGGCCTCATCAAATATTTGCTGAATGAAAAAACGAGAAATTTGTTTTAGGAAAATCCTGAACAAGAATGATTAGTGTGAAGGGTTAACTCCTGGAGACAGACTTCCATACAAGATTTTTGTTGGTCAAGCCATAGAAGGGAGCTAAAGAATTGCCAGTAGGATTTAGAGAAGTGGAGTAGTTGGGGATGTGGCAGTTGCAAGACTTGCTGACTGTTGCTACATGTGTAAAGTAAGAGAAGGGGGTGGCAAGAATGCAGCTGACTCTGGCTTTGAACTGAGGGAATCGTAACTCCATTCCTTGAGAGGATCAGATATGAAGGGAAGAACTCACTTTAATTTTGGACCTTGTTGTCTTAGAAGAACTCCTGTAGGACACCCAGATGGGGAGAACCAGTGGGCAATTATAAAAGTGAAAATGGAATTCAGGAGAGAGATACAGGCTTCACCCCATCACTGAGGAAAAGCAGTAAAATTCTATTAACAGTTCAAGTGTAAACTGATAACAGTATAATCACTGAGACTTTTTATCTTTGGCATGGTGATGGTAGATATTTTGACACTTAAATTGGGAGTGGATGTTGTAGGCATATGTGGTATTCAGAGATGGGGTTTTTATATTGATATCATTTAACATCCTGAGAATGTTAATTAATAATAGCTGCGAACCTACACGTGTATTCTTTATATTAAATGAGCAGATCTCATTTTATGCTGTTTTGTTCATGTGAATTTATTTTTTTTTTTAACTTAAAGACAATAATGAAATTTAGTGGGATAGAACTCCACCAGACTGTAAACTTCATGAGGACTTGCGGCTCGTGATCTAATTTTTTTTTTCCCTTCTTATTTCTCTAGGGCCTATTCCCTGGTGGATTCCAGTCAAGTGTCTACATTTCTGATCTCAATTCTCCTTATAGTCTATGGTAGTTTCAGGTGAGTTGCTCTCAATATGGATAGATTTGAGTTGGAGGTGGGAGAAGCATTGCTCTGAAAGTATGAGAACTTACTGCTCTGTGAATAGAAACATGACTAACAAGAATTAAGTTAGAGTGGGATAATTCTGATATTATTCTTTGGTTGGCTGCTGTTAAAACATTTTAATGCAAACATTAAAATTTGCTTAAAATTAAAATTTAAAATTGCTTTAATTCTGGTTCTGGAAATAATGACTCACATAAATGTATTCATTGAAAAGATCAAGGAGAGAATCCCTGATAGTGATTCTACAGAGTTTGAAAGGGGACAGAAAGTTTTCCTTAATATAGAGACATGGACATTGGTTGAGCCATATGCAGTTGCCAATGGTCTACTCTTTTGACCTACAGAAATGATTTCATACAGTTCAACCTACTATTAGTAGGGTTGTGCCAAGATCATTCACCAAGGATTCTCACTGCTAAACTTGGCAATGCTGAGACTGGATCCTCTTGAAATCCTGTCCTACCAGGCAGCCCTGGGAATGGAACATAAAGGAAAATCCAGAAGCTAGACACTTCTTCTCCCTGTTTACTTGAGAGAGAGGAAATTAGTGGTTGTATAACTCAGATGTTTTTGTGGATTATATATTTACAAATGAAGTCTGCCTGAGAAATTTTAAATAGAGAACTTGGAAGGGGTTGACAGTGATAAATGAAATAATCAGGTGTAAGGATTTTGAACTGCTTAGTATGATAGCTGTATTTGAATGATCACTTGATAAAATCAGACTTCTAGGCTTTATCTCAAACTGGGTAGAACAGTAAAATACTATTGATAATTCCGGTATCAGCTGATCAAAGTTTGAATCATTGAGATTTCTACTGAGAGCCCTAGAATCATAATCACTCTTAGGAAGCATTAATCAAGCTAGAGCAATTTAGAACCTTATCAACATAATCTTGATATTTCGTATCATACCTGAGACAAGATTCTGATTTTTTTCTCTTTGAGTATATAATGTTTCAACATTTTAAAATTTACTCATTAAAAACAAAATCTTTTAGACTCAAAATTCTGATACTACTTTCATTAGTAGAAATTACTTTGGTGTATAATTTATATACAGTGTACATTGTCATATTTAAATCATTTACATTCTGATTATTTTTACCTAACAAAAAAATTTTCCATAATCTTCATACTAATTTTTAGTAATTTGATATTTCTTTGTGTTACTGTCTTACCTCCACTATTGTTAGACATGTGGATTGTTAAAGTGACCATCTTTTTATGTGTTCTTTGGCCGGTTAAATTATTTCCTTAAGATAAATATCTAGAAGTTGAAAAACTTTGCCAAAGAGTGTGAACTGGCTCTTACTACATACATACTGCCATACAGTTTTCCAGAAAGCTTATACCAATTATACGGCTGGGCAAGTTTTAAACAGAATATTATGTAATAAATGTACCATAAAATTATATAGATGGAAAGAATGTCTCTGGTCAGCTCTCTTGTTTCACAAATGAAGAAACTGAAGCCCAACAAGGTGTAAAGTAACTTGACAAAGATCATACAACTAGTTAGTAACAAACTTTGGATTAGAACCCAGTTCTTAATACTTCTGGTCCAATACCTTATGTCTTTTATACTGTAAGGAATTTTAAATTGACCTCACTGAATAAGTCTGGAAGTGTTTTCTTCTGTTTCCTGGAAAAGATTATGCAAAATTGTGTTATTTCTTTTTTATGTATATGCTAGAACTCACCAGTGATACCATCTAAAGCCCGGCTTTTCTTTGTGGAAATATCATTTTTGTTTTTTCCTACTTTGTTTACTACTTTCTTTCTTTCTTTTTTTAAGTATTAGGGCTGTAAAATTTTTTTTATTGTAATAAAATAGAAAATTTACTATTTTTAACCGTGGGGTTTTTTTTTAAGATTTTATTTATTTATTTGACAGAGAGCACAAGTAGGCAGAGCAGCAGGCAGAGGGATAGGGAGAAGCAGGCTTCCCACTGAGCGGGGAGCCCAATGCGAGACTCAAGCCCAGGACCCCGGGATCATGACCCGACCTGAAGGCAGCCGCTTAACCGACTGAGCCACCCAGGCACCCTAACCGTTTTTAATTATACAGTTCAGTAGCTTGTTTGAGCCTTTTTTTAGCACACATTACTGTTCTTTTATTATAGCCATTTTAGTACTAGGATGTGAAATAATACCTCATTTTCACTTTGATTGCATTTCCCTAATAACGCAGATTAGAATGTTGAAAAGATGTTGAGCATCTTTTCATGTGCTTATTGGCCATATGTTTTTCTTCTTTGGTGAAATGTATATTCAGATCTTTGGCCATTTTTTTTTTAAGATTTTATTTATTTATTTGACACAGAGAGAGATCACAAGTAGGCAGAGAGGCAGGCAGAGAGAGAGGGGGAAGCCGGCTCCCCACTGAGCAGAGAGCCCCATGCGGGGCTCGATCCCAGGACCCTGAGATCACAACCCGAGCCGAAGGCAGAAACCTTAACCTGCTGAGCCAACCAGGCACCCCATCTTTGGCCATTTTTAAATTGGATTGTTTTTGTTACACTGAGTTGTAACATTTCTTTAAATATCCTAGATACAAGTTGTCTCTCAGTCCTAGGATTTGCAAATGTCTTCTCCCAGTCCCTGCCTTTTTATCTTCTTAATATTGTCTTTCATAGTGTGTAAGCATCTTTAATTTTGTTAAAGTGCACCTTACCAACTTTTTGTTTAATGGATCATGTTTTTGGTGAAAAGTCATTTCCTAATCCACAGGCACGAAGAGTTTCTCAAATTTTCTTTAAAAAAATGTTCTAGTTTTATTGCTTTCATTTAAGTCCATAATTCACTGTGAGTTAATTTTTTTGTGTGGCATGAAGTAAAATGTAAATTCATCTTATGAATGTGGCTGTCCAGTTGTCCAAGCACCCTTTATTGAAAAATATCTATTTCCCCATTGAATTTGCTCGGTGCCACTGTGAAAACACAGTTGACCGTAAATGTGGATGCCGATTTCTGTTCTTTGGTCCATATGTCTCTCCTTAGGCCAGTACCATAGTGTCTTGATTGCTTTAGCTTTTAGAATAACTGTTGAGATCCAGTTGTGCATGTCTTACAGCTTAGTACTTTTTCAGAATTTTGGCTACTCTGGATCTTTTGCGTTTCCATGTAAATTTAGATTTAGCTGGTTGTTTTCTACCAAAAAAAAAAAATCTGCTGGAATTTTGTGGTAGGTCTTGTGGATCTGCAAATCACTTTGGGGAGTGGCTCTCCTAAAACTGAGTCGTCTTGTTCATAGACCTGGACTATCTCTCCATTTACTTAGATCTTTACTTTTTCTTAGTGATGCTTTGTAATTTTCAGTGTACAGGGCTTGCACTTCTTTTGTTAAGTATGTCGTTCTTTTGGGTATTCCTAAGTATTTTGTTTTCTTTGGATAAAGTATTTGATGAAATTTTTTTCTTGGTTTCATTTTTGATTTTTTCACTGCTAAGTATGTAGAACTGCAGTCGATTTTTGTACATTGACCTGGTATCCTTTGGCTTTGATGAACTCATTTATTGTGCTAATAGATTTTTGTATACAGACTCCTTAGGTTTTTCTATACACAGGTTAATGTGGTCTGCAAATAAAAACAATTTTGTTTCTTCTTTGCAAATCTGAATGCCTTTAATTTTTCCTCCTCCTCCTTTTCCCACCCTTATTGTATAGGATAGAACCTCCAGTACAGCGTTGAATAGAAAGTGAAAAGATCACACAACCTTCTTTGCTTTGCTCCTAATCTTAAAGGGAAAGTATTTAATTGTTCACCATTAAGTGCATTGTTAGCTGTACGTTTTTCATAAATGCCCTTTTTCAGTGAGGAAATTTCTTCCTGTGTTATTTTGTGGAGACTTTTTATCGTGAATGTATTTTGTCATATATTTTCATGCACTTACTGAGATAGTCATGCGGCTTTTATGCATTGTTCTATTAATATGGTATATTAATTTTTTAATGTTGAACCAACTTTGTATTCCTGGGGTAAATCTCAACTCATGGTATATAACCCTTTTAAATGTAGCTCATATTTTGTTAAAGACTTGAGTCTGTATTCATGAGGGATATTGGTCAGTTCTTTTCTTGTTATCAGTCTTCTTATGACTTTGGTACCTGGATAATACTGGCTTCATTGAATGAGTTTGGGAAGTGTTTCCTCTTTTATTTTCCTGAAAAGATTGTATTACGATTGTATTATTTCTTCTTTAAATATTTGTTAGAGTTTACTCGTCTAAAGCCAGGCTTTCCTCTGGGAAGCTTTTTTTGGTTTTGTTTTTTTCCTACTTGGTTCACTACTTTTTTCCTTTTTCTTTTCTTTTCTTTTTAAGTATTAGTAGGGTTTTTTTTTTTAACAGCTTTATTGAGATATACATAGATAAAATTCTCCTATGTAAAGTGCAGTTTTAGTATTATTTACAAAACTGTGCAACTATCACCAATTTTAGAATAATTTTATCATCCCAGAGGAAGTCTTGTATCCATTAGTAGTCATTCCCCTTTACCTTCTCCCTTCCTCTCGGCAACCACTAATCTATTTTCTGTCTCTATATAGATTTGCCTATTCTGGAAATTTCCATTTAAGTAGAATCATGCAATACATGGCCTTTTGTGACTGGCTTCTTTCACTTAATGTTCTTAAAGTTTATTCATGTTGTAGCATGTGTCAGTACTTCATTCCTTTTTATTGCCCAATATCTTGTTTATCCATGCATCAGTTGATAGACATTTAGGTTGTTTTCACATTTGGGCTGCTGTGAACATTCATGTATAAGTTTGTGTGGGGACATAAGTTTTTATTTCTTTTGAGTAGATACCTAGGACTGGAACTGCTGGGTCATATGGCAACTTTATTTTTAACATTTTGAAAAACTGCCACTGTTTTTCAAAGCAGCTGCATCATTTTACATTCCTACTGGCGATGTATGAGGGTTCTAATTTCTGTCATTATCTGTCTTTTGATTATAGATACTGTATTCTGTTTTGGTGGATAGGAAGTGGTATCTCACTGTGGTTTTAATTTGCATTTCCTTAGTGACTAATGATGTGTTGAGCATCTTTTCATGTGCTTATTTACCATATGTGTGTCGCCTTAAGTGAAGTGTCTGTTCATATCTTTTGCCTTTTAAAATTGTATCACCTTCTTACTGTTGTTCTGAGAATTCTTTATATATTATGGGTACAAGTCCTTTATCAGATAAATGCTTGCAAAGAGTTTCTCCTAGCCTGTGGCTTTGTCTTTTCACTTTCTGTTTATTTATAATTTTTATGTTTTCCTAGTAGATCGAGATAAAATGTTACTCTTTTGGCACAGTTTTTGTCATCAAAGTCTTATATTATCTGATGTTAGTATAACCATTCCAGCTCTCTTATGGTTGCATGTGGGAATATTTTTAATTACCAACTTTATTTCTTCTTCTAAGTCTACTTAGATTTTCTATTTCTTCTTGGGTCGGTTTTGGTCTTTCTAGGATTTGTGCATCTTTTCTAAATGATCTCATTTGTTGACATCAGTTTGTTCATAATGTTCATGTATAATTTAATTTTTACTGATCGGTAGCGAGTGATGTTCCTTTAATTTTTTTACCATAGACATTTGTATCTTTAGTCTTTTTTTTTTTTTTTCTTGGTCAGTCTAGCTAAAGGCTTATCAATTTTGTTGATCTATTCAAAGAAACAGCTTTTGGTTTCATTAATTTTTCTTTTTTTTTTTTTTTCTATTTTCTGATTTCATTGATCTCCACTTTAAGTTAATTATTCCTTCCATCTGCTTGCTTTGGGTTTAGTTTAGTTTGTGCTTCTTTTCCTAGTTCCTTAAAGTAGAAGCTGAAGTTACTGATTTGAAACCTTTTTAACATAGGCAATTAGAGCTGCAGATTTCTCTCTAAACATTGCTTTAATGCATCCCATAAATTTTGTTGTGTTGTATTTCATTTCATTCGATTCAAGATATTTCTAACTTCCCTGGTGATCTTTTCTTTGACTCATGGCTTCTTTATAAGTGTGTTACTTACTTTCCTACTATTTGGGAACATTTCAAAATTCTCTCTGTTGAAAGGAATTTTAAGAGCCTATTTCAATCCCGTTGTGGTCAGAGACATACTTTTTATGATTTCAGCCCTTTTAAATATATTGAGACTCATTTTATGGCCTAACATATGATCTGTCCTAAAGAATGTTCCATGTGCAGTTGGAAAAATCAGCCTACAACAGAGGGTTCAGAGCAGGAAGTGACATAATCTGGTTCGTGTTTTAGACAGATTGTTGTGGGTTCTGTATGAGAAATAGTTCGTTGGATAAGAGGGAAAAGTAAAATAAGGGAAACCGGGAGAGTGTTGGTCTAGTACAAACAAGAAATCATGATGGCTTTAACTAGGCTAATAGTAGGAGAGTGAAATGTCAGTGGATTTAGGACAAGACTCCTGATATAATGGATAGTGTGTGTGAGAGAGAGGAGTCAAGAAAGACTATAAGGTTTGTGGTCTAAACAACTGGATCCAGTGATGATGCCATTTTTGAGATGGAAAGCTCTATAAAAGAAGCAGATTTTTCATCAAAACATGATATTACAAAGCAGATACGATTTATCAAGAGACCGATGTCGATTCTGTTTCTCTTCCTGCTGTTTAATTTGGGACAAGAAATTTAACCTCTGTAGACCTCTGTCTGGACAATTGTTAATTTGATTAATTATGAGTATTACTATGATTTATGATAGTAGTGTCATTTATTCTGACTTAGAACTTATCTCTCTTTATGCTTTCCAGAGGGAGTTGTAAGTATATTTTAGTAGTGCTTAGCCAAATATATTATTATAACAAAGTGTCACATCTTTTTCTTTCTGAGTATTTAGTAAACAAACAATAATGCAGTTACTGCTTTGGTAGGTCAAAACTTGTCAAATATTGGCAGTTTTATGTTGCTCAACCTAATAGATTCTTTTTACTCATTGACCTAGGATCATGTAGGATTTTATGTATTTCTCTTCTCAAAAATATCTCTGTGATAACAGAAGTGAAAATGAAGTCATCTGTGAGGTAAAGCTAGTAGCAAAGTAATTTCCTTAATTCTTGCTTTCACATAAACATCGGATAGCTGGATGAAGAACTGGCCTTTGACTTATTTGTACATAGATTCCTTGAGGAAAGTATTTACAGAGAGTTCTTCGTTGAGGTATAGCCAGTTGGGTACCCTGTTGGTTCTGAATGATGCTTCCCAGTCTGCATGCTGTCTGACGCCTACCATTTGGGTTTTCTACAGTTGAGATGCTTTTTAATTGTTGTGAGCTGACTTCTGTTACTTACTGTGAGGGGGTTAGGTGGCGATGAATGATTTTTGTTGGCTCTTAAAATCTTTTTACTGTGACTTTAACTGAATTTAAAAATGTGATGAAGAAAACAGCTAACAGTTTACTGAGCATTTATGTAACAGGTATGGTGCTAAGTGCTTTACGTAAAGTTTCATTTAATCTTTATATTAATTCAACAAGATAGATATTGTTATTCCCATTTTA
Source organism: Nasua narica (assembly GCA_028533885.1). NCBI lineage: Eukaryota > Metazoa > Chordata > Mammalia > Carnivora > Procyonidae > Nasua > Nasua narica. The sequence goes on along the minus strand of CM052808.1, from coordinate 14,133,579 downwards.
CAGATGAGGAAACTGGGCCCAGAAGTGTTAAGTGGTCAAGTGTAATAAGTGACGAAGCTGGGATTTAAGTACTTTACTATTGTCGGCTGTTGAGAACAATAACAAAATTTCAAATCTGAACCAAATAAATTGATCTGGTAGTAAACTCAGAAGGAATGAGAAGCTTTCTTATAAACCTCTTTTTGGTGATTTTTTTTTTCCTTCAGCGGTGGTCTTCAGGCTTTATCGTGCATAAAAATCACCTGGGAAAGATTACTTCACTAGGCTTAGCATGGGTACCCAACACCCAAGCCTATTCAAGTGACCTGTGTGACACACTGTGCAGACTCGCAAACTCTTTTCTGACTTTCTAAGTCATTAGTTCTTAATTACTGGTAGCATTTTCAGAGCCCATTCATTGATACGTTGTTTACCCTTTACAGATCTATTTGAAACTCTCCTGAAGTTCTCAGAGTTTTTCCCTTTTGCTAAAAAGAAAAAAATTCCCCTCCAGTCTTTTTTTTTTTTTTTTTTTTTTTGAGATTTTATTTATTTGAGAGAGAGCATGCTAGAGAGAGGGAGAGCGTGCACAAGCAAAAGCAGTGGGGAGGGGCAGAGAGAGAGGGAGAAGCAGACTCCCACAGAGCAGGGAGCCCAATGCGAGGCTCTATCCCAGGACCCTGGGATCGTGACCTGAGCGGAAGGCAGACGCTTAACGACTGAGCCACTCATGTGCTCCTCCAGTCTTTATTCTTGAGCTGTCCTTGATGGTTTACCACCACCTGCTACTGAAATTTTCTCCATTAGCTTCCATGATTCACTTTTCATGCTACCCTCCGTATATGACATGCACAAAAAAACGTTCCTGAATTTGAATAGAACAGTTTGTATTCTTCCCCTTCCCCCCCTACCCAGGCAGATATGTTCATATCTCCTCTGAGACCATACGAATATATTATTTATTCATTTAAATTATCACATTTTATTCAAAGCTGTGAAGACATGGGGAATATCATAAAATATAGGATAAAAGATTTGTGAATTGTGCGGGTTATTTCTTACCAGGCTTTCACGTTTTCAAGTACAGAAGGAAAAACTGTACCGTGTAAAACTAAATTCTAAAAGCCAAAGCAAATCCTCAATTTAGGAACCCTTATGTTTGCCATCCCTTGGCTGAGCTTTGTTAGATTTCTTATATTACTTAAACTGACATCTGTTTCTCCTTAGAAGAAAATAGCCTAATTACTTATTTAATCAGTATGTCCCCAAAGACTTTGACAAACTATGACACACTACAGAGCATTAAGAGAGAGAGAGAGAGAGAGAGAACAGACTTCCAGCTACAGCTCATTACTGGCAAGATACTTAAGTTCTGTCCCGTCAGGAATCATAGACACAAAAATAACAGGTTTGAAATAGATCTAAAAAAAATCAAAAGGGAGATATACTTTATATCCTATTTCTCTAAATAAGAAAATAGATAATTATTTGATATATATTTATCTATAATCCCTATATAAAGTTGCTGTATGGAGGAAGAACACAACTTCTGTAACTATAGGGTAACTATTTTTTTTTTCTAAGACAAACACTTACCTGTGATTTCTTTAATGGCAAAGGCAGTTTATTTGCTTATACCCAAACCTACTCTAGGAAGAAAATGTCATCAAGTTAGTGAGACTGCAGAGAGTATAAGAAATGTACTTCCTATGATTGTGTTGCCCTTCACACTAAATGTGTATCACTGTAAAGTCAGACCAGGTTAATAGAAACAAATTCCATCGTGGACCACAGTGTCATGACCGGTGTTGATCACACAATGGTACGGCGTTCGACGTGTTAACTTTTTTTTTTTTTTTTTCAATTTTATTTATTTATTTGACAGAGAGCTCAAGCAGGTGGAGTAGCAGGCAGAGGGAGAGGGAAAAGCAGGCTCCTTGCTAAGTAAGGAGCTTGACAGGGGGCTCGATCCCAGGACCCTGGAATCATGACTTGAGCTGAAGGCAGTTGCTTACCCAACTGAGCCACCCAGACGCCCCTGATGTGTTTGTTACCTTTTGAACTGCTCTTGTTGCCACCTCATAATCTGTCCTTCAGAAAACATATACAAGGGCACCCGGATGGCTCTCTCAGTTCATTAAGCATCAGCCATCAGCTCAGGTCATGATCCCGGGGTCCCGGGATCAAGCCCCGCATTAGGCTCCCTGCTTGGCAGGAAACCTACTTTCCCCTCTCCCATTCCTCCTGCTTATGTTCCCTCTCTCACTGTCTCTCTCTCTGCCAAATAAATAAAATCTTTTTTAAAAATCATATATGGAAATCTGAAGTTATTAGGGAATGGTTATGTACATTGTAATGTATATGGACAAGTTCCTTGATATATTTAACAGCTTCATCAACTCTTTTAAAATGTTCCACTTATTAAAAAACCACTGAGTTTTCTAGGAACACACACTTAGTTTAAGTCCAATTCAGCCAACACAGCCAGCCAAGTGTTTACCTTGACCAACTGAATTCCTCTTTTCATTCCACCTGCTTCTAATATTAGAATGATCAGAAAACATGGTACTGTTAAAATGTTAAGATAAAAAATTCCAATTTGCCTTTCTTCTCCAGTACTCACAGTGTACTCCGTTTTCAGAATTCAAATGAATAAACAAGTGTAACTCAGCAAATATGTTCTCAGCTCCATTTTGCTTCCTGCAATTGTTTATTTTTGTTCTGCCCTCTTCAAAAGGATTTCAGGCCATTTGCTAGAGTTTTCCAACTTGTGATGAGATAAGGTAAATTAAAATGGGCCAAAGAAAAGAAAAAGTATTGGTGGATACAGAGAGCCAAAAATAATTCTAAAAATCCAAACCATACTGGACAACACCTTTACTACTAGTGCTCCACAAATAGCACAGTAAGCTTTCTAGCAGCCAACTTTCAGGAGAAGAAAAGGAAACCTTTACAGTGCCGTTGAATAAAAAGAACCTAGTTGTTCAGGTGAATTACAACTCTTGGTCTTAAGAACAGACAGACCTTTATCCTAAAGATCCTCAAAAAGAGGAGACAGCTTTGAGTTTCATAGTGGTTCATAAAAGCATTCAAATGTTTGTTGAATGAATTACAGTGCCCTTCAAAATCAGCTATTGAAGGTTATTTCATAAAAATACATTTCGGCAAAAGTAATTTTGCCAAAATTAGAGGCACACAGCCAGAACAGAAAGTTGTGGTTCAGGTCACTAGCTTACTCTGGTCTAATATTATATTTTAAAATATCTAGAGAAATAAATGGGTTGTTCGTTCTTCAAATGCTTACTCCTAAATATTGATCTCTTGATAAATGTTGGCAGCAGTCCAGACACGTACTCTGTTGCCAGGCGAATACAGACCTCTTTGTCTTAACAGTGCTCAGAGCACATTTGTATTTTCATCAGAACTAAGGAACCTAAAAAGGCCTATGATAAGCCCATATTTCCCCCTGGGCAAGCAGTGGAAATTCTCACAGACTTAGGACTTTGTTCAGAAAATCCTTTATAATCCACTCCAGTACATAAAGACATGAGTAGTTGATTTCCTAAAGTTCTGTTCCTTGCAGCGGAATTAGTTTTAGTCTGAAAAAATTTAGAGCAAATACGACCAGATTTCTACCTCAGCCAAAATAAAATCTTATTAAAGCACTCGGAGAACATTAAACCACTTCCTCCTGTAGTTAGTGTCTATGGTACATGACTTGTGACATGTACATAAAGTAACCCCAAAAAGGCACACTTAAGATTTTCAATTATTGACTAATTTAAATTTGAAGAACATTGATCAGTTGTTCTTTCTGACACTAATTAGCTGGCACGTTCAGTTATCAGTTGAACCCTTCCTAGTTCAAGATAAAACCATATCATCTGCTTATAAAAGGGTGCTTGTCTTAATATTTCTCTGTAATAAGACGGGATATATGCAATTCATCCAAAAATGGTATCAGGTCAAGTTAACTCAAGGAGAAATACTGTGTAGTTTTTTTGGTTTTTGTTTTTCCTTTAATGAGAAAAAGTAGTATGTATTGATGTAAAAAGACATCCTTGGAATACTATTCAATGAAAAATTAATTTGTGAAATAATGTTATATTAATCCTCATTTTTAAAAAAGGCAATTGTATACCAAATGCGTATGTCTCTAGAGATAGGGATTTGAGGACTCTCTTATTTAGTACCTTTTTCTGCTGTTTGAGTTTTTTAGTAATCATTATATTTTTTCAAAAAAATAGAAGTTCATTTATTTTGGAAGGATTGATATTATAGCAGGGTGTATAGTGAAAACCTTCCATTTCCTTACCTTATAGGGATAATAATATAGCATCTTCATATTAGTTTGCTGCAACGGCCATAACAATATGGCCGTTGTAGCAATAGTACGTACGTAGCAATAGCGATAGTAATAAGACTATCTAACTTTAAAAACAGGAATTTATTTCAGGAGGCCAGAAGTCCAAGATCAAGGTGTCAGCAGAGTTGGTTTCGTGCTGAAACAGCTTATAGGTTGCTATCTTCACATGTAGATGGTGCCCTTCACATGGTCTTCTCTCACGTGTGTGCCTGTGCCATGAGTGACTGTCTGTCTCTGTCCTAATCTCCTCCTCTTAAAAAGATATCAGATTGGATTGGAGCCCAACCTCTCCACTCCCATTTTAATTTAATTACGTCTTTAAATACTCTTTCTCCCAAATACAGTCAGCATTACTAATTATAGTTATTCTGTGAAACAAATCTTTCTTGTAAAGCAGTATCTGTCATACAGACATAATGCCTGACAGGAAAAGCTCGATAAAGGTTAACTATCACCATTATTTTAACGCTGAGGAAGTTTTCAGTTACTTAGTCAGAAGACCATCTCTTTTACCTGGATTCTTAGTAAGTAGTAGATTCTTCATGTAGGTTCTTTGCTGACATCAATAATTAGAAATTTGTATGCCTCCTATAGCTTGACCCATACCTGTTTTCTGTGTTCAGTCATAGTTGATGACAAGGCAACTAAAAATAGCAAATGATATGCTATGATTTAGATGGCTTTTTTCTATGATGGTAGGTGTTTGTGATGAAATAGCCACAGCTTAGGTCTTTCTGTGAGTGTTTGAACATTGATTTCAGTAACCAGACTTGCTATTAAGCAAATAGCCAATAAACAATTTGGCTGGAATGTCTAGTGATAACACTGATGAATTAATGTGTGTTATTGTATAGTAATAACAATAAGATTGTGATGACAGGGGATGGGGGAGTTAAAGGTAGTCTTTTATGAAGATGGAAAAAACTTTTCTAGGTCCAGACAAGCAATTTCATGTCTGAGGGTTAATAAAGATTACCAAGTAAGGCAAGATAAAGGCCCATAATTCTGTTCAGGAAACAGCCAAGACTTCAATTTAAACAGCTTAAGTTGGCTGTCACTTGTGCAGTGTGGGTAACTGTTATTAGACCCCAGTACCAGTGGCCTGGAATCTGCTAAACCTAGGTTGTCCATTGATCTTGTTTTGTAAAGCTACAATACATTAATCTTCCTGTTTGAGCAAATGCATGGGGCTCCACAACCTCATTTAACCAAATTCTGTTTTTGTGGAGTAGTGACCCATGGTCTGATCATCAGGCAGTGCTTGATTTTAGCTAAGCTTATTTGTGGCAGTAAGAAATTCAAAGTAAGAGGCACCTGGGTGGCTCAGTCGTTAAGCGTCTGCCTTCGGCTCAGGTCATGATCCCAAGGTACTGGGATCGAGTCCCGCTTCGGGCTCAGTGGGAAGCCTGCTTCTCCCTCTCTCATTCCCCCTGCTTGTGTTCCTTCTCTCGCTGTGTCTCTGTCAAATGAATAAAATCTTTAAAAAGAAAGGAAGAGGGAGAGAAAGAGAAAGAAATTCAAAGTAAGCTTCAGATCATATAACATGCTTGCTTACCCCTCCCCTCTACCTTAGTATCTCATTAGCCTATCTAAAGCTTCTGTGTCCCTGCAACAGTTCTTACCAAACTAGGGTCTAAGAAAATGTGACAGCTAAAACTGGTTTTGAGTTAATCACAACCTACTAGTATTTGAAAAGAAGGGGAATCTTTGCCTTAAAACAGCCAGGATAGTCTTAAATAGTCCTTAGTGAATAACAAATTGAACTGTAGTAGGTATCACCTCTAAGCCTATCTGACAGTGCTCTCAGCAGCCAGTCTCATTTACCCAGTGTTAAGACAGAGGCTCTATACCAGCTGTACCTCGGGTCAAACCAGAGATGACTAGAACTTTCCAGTCCAGACATCATTATAATGGCCAGCAGAAAGCATAGGAAAAGCTAACAATGTGTAATAGCCAGCCCCAGTGGTTGAGATGTGGATTAACAATTTCTGTAAATGTACCATGCTGTCTTCAAGATTCTAAGCAGAGTAGGCATAACAAATGTTGTTGTTGTTGTTGTTATTCCATTCGTAAGTGAACTTGAAAAATGCGTTCAAATTAATATAGGTCTTCTCCAAAGCATGCCTACAGGGAAGAAGTGGTTTTCATATTCCCATGGCTGCAGATAGGTCCTCATGAATTACATCACCAGTTTTTCAGTTTAACTCTCTTAGCTTTTCCATAAGAAACATGGATTAAAAAAAGTTTAAAAAACATAGAAATGAAACCATGTACTGAAAACTAGGACCAGTGTTTTAGCAGGAGAAATATTTGCAAAACATTGTATCTAGTTAATTGTGGAACTAATCAAAGTTGACAGGGTAGAGTTTGTCCCAGGAGCCAGTCACTAGAGTTTGTCCCAGGAGCCAGTCACTGTAGCAGTGACTAGGGCTGACTGACTGAGGTGAGAACAGCTGGTATACTTCTAATCTCTGTTAAAAGTATCTTCCTCTGATTGCTGGAGAAATAGAGGTCCCTAATACTAGATATGAGAAGATGAATGTTCTAAAATACAGGGCTTTTTTTTTTTTTTTTTAAATTATAAACTCCCAGGAAGGCCATGCATCAGAGTCTTGACCATATTCAGAAGAGTGGTGTTATCCATGTTTTAAAGGGCGTCCATCTTGCCATTTGCAACGATGTGGATGGAACTAGAGGGTATTATGCTAAGCAAAATAAGTCAATCAGAGAAAGACAATTATCATATGATCTCTCTGATATGAAGAATTTGAGAGGCAGGGTGGGGGGTCTTGGGGGGTAGGGAGGGGAAAAAAATGAAACAGGATGGGATGGGGGAGGGGGAGACAAACCATAAGACTCTTAATCCCAGGAAACTGAGGGTTCTTCGGGGGGGTGGGAATAGGGTGACTGGGTTATGGACATTGGGGAGGGTATGTGCTATGGTGAGTGCTATGAATTGTGTAAGACTGATGATTCACAAACCTGGACCCCTGAAGCAAATAATACATTATATGTTAATTTTTTTAAAAAAAAAAAGGGCATCTACCACATCTGTATAAATACTTATCCTTTGGTCTTATTGGAGAATCTGTCAACCATTAGGGCTGCCCTTCCAATGCAACAGTTTGTTAAACAATTAATTAGCCAAGTTTATAGATGACCAGTCAATCAGTACTCTACAGGCTTTTCTGGGGAGGTCACTAATTCAAACTGAAGACATAACCAATTGTAGGCTTCTCCAGCACCAGTAATAGATAAGGGAGTTTTAGACAGTGGTGAATAGAACGTGAAGCCAAATGGCAGAGTCAGGCTCTTACAGTAGAGGGTCACATTTCTTGGATCTAGCAGATTTGGAGTCCTAAGGAAACTATGAAGTGAAGAGCATCATAGACAGGACCTGAGCCTTGTAGTTTTGTTAAGAGTCTGTTCCAGGAAGAATTCTGACCTCTGCAGAATAGCATCCTCTGCTGTCCTAAAGAAAGGGATAAAACCCAACAATATTCCAGTACCCCGAAGGACTTAAAACAGTATGAATAAAAAATGAAAGGAGACCTCTCCTTCACTTCAAAATCTGCTTAACTTGGGACCTGAATGTTTAAAAGAACATGTCGAAGCACTTCTGCTTCCAGCCAAGAAGGTGTAACAGGAACTGAATTTACCATCCCACCTGAAATAATGATTTTCAGGAACACTGCTCATCAGACAACAGAGGTCAGTAATCCTGAGAGATGGTAAACTGTTTTTCTAGCTTTCTTAAGATAGTCCTGTCTGCCCCTTGCACCCCCTCAATAAGTTGAATCGATAGCACAGAATAGAATAGTAGTACCAGACACCTGAGGGTTAGGGGAAATGGGAGAGATTGTTCAAAGGGTACAAACCTTCATGTATAAGATGAACAAGTTCTGGAGACCTAATGTACATTGTGGTGACTATAGTTAATGTATTTCTATACTTAAAATTTGCTTAGAGAATAGATTTCAGGTGTCTGACCATGAGAAAAAGAGGTAATTATGGCAGGCAATGGATATGTTAATTAGTTTTATTGTGGTAATCATTTCACAGTGTATACTGTGAAATTTTGATAACACAACGATATCAAAACATTGGTGTATATGATAAATATGTACAGTTTTTACTAGTCAAAAATAAATTTAAGACACGCCTGGGTGGCTCAGTCATCATTAAGCATCTGCCTTTGACTCAGGTCATGGTCCCAGGATTGAGCCCCATGTCGGCTCCCTGCTTAGGGAGGGAAGCAAGAAGCAAGCTTGCTTCTCTCTCCCACTCCCCCTCCATGTGTTCCCTCTCTAGCTGTCTCTCTCTCTCTCGCTCTCTCTCTCTCTCTCTAATAAATAAATAAGATAATTTAAAATATATGTATGTATGTGTATATATATATATAATAAATTTTAAAGAAAGGGAAAACATTAAAGACATATATCTAGGTAATGGTGCAGGGAGAAACATCCCCTTCCTCAAGGAAACAGAGCTGAGAGTCCAGGAAGCATAAGGCAGCCAGAGTTAATAGGACAGAGTATGAAAGACAAAAGTTCTTTAAAGACAGAAAACCCCAGAGATCTGCAGGTGCACCCCTTGAGCAGTCATCGGAGTATTGATCACTGCATGCTTGTGAGGAAATTACCTAAAGCTAAGGAAAGAATAATGTGGAAGGATTAGAAGAAGAGTACCTACTCCCTCAGCCGGGTTGGAAAACCTTATGATTCCCGTGGCATTGGGTAGAGTACTCAGAAAGGTCTTGCCTCATTTGGTGGAGAGTAATTACCCTAAATTGAGCACTGCCTAATAAGTTGTAAAAGCAATGCCTGAACACATACTACATCTAAGTAACTAACAGCATTCCAGAAGAAAGCTCAAGAAGTTTTGTTGGAATATAAAAATATCAGACGGTCAGTAGGAATATAAAAATAGCGAGACAAAGTAAAACTCAAAATGTCTGGCATATAAGCAGAGGTGACCAGGCAGCAAAGAAGAAAGAAAACAAAACCAGTGATGAATAATCAGTCAAACCAACCCAGAACTGACACATATGTTGGAATTACCAGAGAAGTACATCAAAACTGATATTATAAATTATATTCCATCTGTACTAAAAGTTAGGTAGATACATGGATAAATAATACCCCAAATCAAGCCTCTGGAGGTGAAAACAGCAACATCTGAGATCAAAAATACACTGAATGGGAACACAGTGGCACCCACTACTCAGACCAGACACGGCTTGCTCATGCACCTCACTCTGCTTCCTCTGTAACCATGTCTCACAAACCTGATATGGCTGAGATTGGGAAATTTATAAGTCAAAATTGAAGAAGATAGAAATGCAAGAGAAAAATTACCTACCCTCAAAAGAAACAACCGAAGGAGCAAGCAGGCAAATCGTAATAAGGCGTATACTGCCAATATGCACTGTACATTCCACCAGCATTGCATGTTTTACTGCTTCTAGCTGTTTATAAGATCCAAAGAGTTTGGATCAAGTTTAAATGACTGCTGCCCCTTTTCACAGCAAAGAATCAAGGGCTACAAACAACAAAAGTCACATCTCCCATCTGCCTGTCTGGCTGGCAGGAAAGGAAAAAAACTTGTATGCTGCTGAAGGAAGAAGCTGGGCGGGACAACAGTGAAATCTAGAGGAAAATCAAGCTGTTCTAAGGTGTCCCACAGGCTGTAAAATGCTGTTTAATCAGCGTGGGTTTTTTTTGTTCAAATGATTTGAATTATTGGACTGCAGAATTTTTTAAATATGTAAATAAAAAGTTCTAAAACCTGAAAAAAATACACTGGAAGGGATTAACAGCAATTAGACATTACAGAAGAAAGGATTAGTGAACTTGAAGGCACAGTGACAGAAAATATCCAAAACAAAATACAGAAAAGAGGGAAAAAATGTTCTTAATGGAAAGAGTGTCTTTGACCTATGGACATCAAAGAACAACCCCCAGTGGGTTAATATATGGGCAATCAGAGTCTCTGCAAGAGAGAAGAAAAGGAAGGAAAGAAAAATCCTTGAAGAATTAATGGCCAAAATTTTTCCAAACTTAAAGAAAGCTATAACCCACAGATCTAAGAAACTTAATAAACCCATAGCACACAAAACATGAAGAAAACTACTCCAAGGCATAGCATAATCTAGTCACTGAAAAACAGTCATAAAAGAGGAAATCCAAAAAGAAGCCAGGGGTGAGTGGGGGTGAGCAGAAGAACATGTTACATAGAGAGGAACAAAGATAAGGATAAACACCAGACTTCTCACTGAAAATAATGTGAGAAGACAGTGGAACAACAGCTTTAAAGTACAGAAAGGAAAAGCCATCAACATAAAATTCTGTGTTGACAAATTCTGTTGGCAAAAAAATTTTTCAAAAATGAAGGCAAAATACAAATGTTTTCAGATACACAAAACCACTTTGCCCTATAAGAAATGTGAAGGGTACTTGAAGCAGATTAAAAATGGTACTGCTGGAAATCTGGATCTACACAAAGGAATAAAGATCACCAGAAATGGTAACAATATTGATAAGTATAAAAGGACTAATTTTCTTATTACTTAAAACTTTTTAGAATATAATTATGTAAACAAAACTAACAGTATATTGTACAGTTTATAGCATAACATGTAAAAGTAAAATGCATGGTAATAGTACAAAGGTTCAGAGTAACAAATGTAGACTTGTCAGGTTTTTATACTATACTTAAAGTACTATCATATAACTTGAAGGTACACTGTATTGGTTAAAGATGTTTAATATATGGGGCGCCTGGGTGGTTCAGTGGGTTAAAGCCTCTGCCTTCGGCTCAGGTCATGATCTCAGGTCCTTGCTGACATTTGGTCATTATCTGATTTTTCTGGTTGTAGCCCTGCTGGTGGGTATGTAGTGCTATCCCATTCTGTTTGGATTTGTATTTCCCTGATGATTAATGATATGGAAAACCTTTTTGTGTGCTTATTGGCTGTCATTTGCATATCTTCTTTGGAGAAGTATTTATTCAGATCCTTTGCTTATTGTTTAATTGGGTTGTCTTTTTACTATTGAATTGCAGGAGTTCTTATATGTTCTAAATACAAGGCCCTTATCAGACATATAATAGATATTTTCTCCCATCCTATGGGTTGAGACTTTTTTGATTTTGTCCTTTGAAGCACAAGATTTTTATATTGATAAAGTCCATTTTATCAGTTTTTGGCTGTGTCTTTGGCATCATGTGTAAGAATCCACTGCCAGATCCAAGATCATGAAGATTTATCCTTATGTTTTATCTAAGAATTTTATAGTTATAGCTCCTATATTATTTAACCTGTAGAATTCAGTTTCTCATTGAACTTCCACATGCTCATGTGGCTAATGTGTACCCAGTGCAGTTAAGATTTTATATGAGAGAGAGAGCGAGTGAGAAAGAGCATGAGCAGGGGGAGGAGCAGAGGGAGAAATAAAGTCCCCGCCAAGCAGGGAGCCCGATGTGGGGCTCAATCCCAGGACCCTGGGACCATGACCTGAGCCGAAGGCAGCCGCTCAACTGACTGAGCCACCCAGGCACCCCTGCAGGAAGTTCTTTAGGACACAGTTTATTTTTTTTATTAACAACATACAATGTATTATTTGCCCCACAGTACACGTCTGTGACCTTACACATTTCACAGCACTTACCATAGCACATACCCTCCCCAGTGTCCATAACCCAGCCACCCTATCCCTACCCCCCAGCAACCCTCAGTTTGTTTTGTGAGTTTAGGAGTCTCTTATGGTTTGTCTCCTTCCTGATCCCATCTTGTTTCATTTCCCTCCCCCACCCCCCACGACCCCTCACCCTGCCTCTCAAGTTCTTCATATCAGAGAGATCATATAATTGTCTTTCTCTGACTTATTTTGCTTAGCATAATACCCTCTAGTTCCATCCACGTCATTGCAAATGGCCAGATTTTGTTTCTCTTGATGGCTGCATAGTATTCCATTGTATATATACACCACATCTTCTTTATCCATTCATCTCTTAATGGACATCTAGGTTCTTTCCATAGTTTGACTATTGTGGACATTGCTGCTATAAACATTCGGGTGCACGGGCCCCTTTGGATCACTACATTTGTATCTTTAGGGTAAATACCCAGTAGACACAAACACTTTAAAGTAACATAGTTGAAGATGAGCTAAGGACTTGAACAGTTAGTTAACCAAAAAATAAATACATGAACTCACGTATACAAAACTGTTTCCTAGTTAAAGAATCCAAAATTAGAACAGAGATTTGCATTGCTAGTTCCCCAAATGGACAATGATTACTTCCTTCAGGTCTTGACTTAGAAATCACATCAGTGAGGCCTTCCCAATCCACCCTATTTAAAATTCCAAACTTGGTCTTTTCATTTCCTGCATTTTTTCATTAGCTGTTACCATAGTATACATTTAACTTACTTTTCTTGTTTATTGTCGGCGTCTCTCTTCTTTGAATGTACAGTCCATAAAAGCCTGTTTTATGCACTATTTATCGTCCCTCCATTACGTAGAACAGTCCTATATATAGCAGAAACTCAAATAAGTTGTTGTTAAATGAAAGCTGACAAGGTGTAGAGAAAAAAATGTTCTCATACACTGCTCTCAGAGGGTAAAGTGGTACAATCTTGTTGGAAGCAGTTGTGTAGTATGTTAAAGTCTCAAAATTGTGCTTGCCCTTTGACCTAACTTTTCTCTTTTCTAGGCATTTATCATAAGGAAGTAATTAAGGATGTGCACCGAGATAGGGTTGGAAGATTCAGCCACAGTGGAATGCTCTTATCTGCAGTCAGAACTCTTGAACTGACATATTAGAAGGAATGTAGATTGTTTTTCAAAATGCAGCGACAAAGAACTGTTTTGCAGAGTTGTTCAAAAGAGCCTTTCCTATCTTTCCTAATGCCTTAGCATATTAAACTATTGTCTAATTACTGAATTTTTGGACATCCTTTCTTTCTTAAGCAAAATTAAAACTTGCCTATATAATTTTTTCCACAGGTCCCTTAATATGGACTTTGAAAATCAAGATAAAGAGAAAGACAATAGCAGTTCTTCTGGGTCTTTCAATGGCAACAGCACCAATAATAGTAAGGCATTTTATATTGATTAACTTTAATACATATAGTGGTCTTAGATTCTTTCTATAACCCCAGTTAATTTACCGGGTTTAAGGATTTATGTTTAGTTATAATAATAAATCTAATCTGTGCTGGTATAGTTTGTAAAAATTCTTATGTTCTGAATCTAAACCAATGATTTCTTGTGTACTGCTTTTAACTCATGCCTAAACGCTTGCTGCTGAGATTATTTTCTTAAAAACAAGTAGGATAGATAGGTATGTGCCTGCTTATGATTTCATTTAAATCCTTTGGTGAGGTTGATAATTTTGTAAGTGTTGATCACAAATTCATTCAGTGACTCTTTGAGGATAGTTACTTGAAGTACTTGTAAAACTAAGTATTATGACAGCCTCTTCCGATATTAAAGATTTTGTAAGAACGCTTGATTTACAAGAAATAGAAGTGTTAGATAGCAAGTGCTTGGCAGCATTGTTTATGATGGCCAAAAAAGTAGAAACACAGAGATCAATAAACTCGATGGATAAACAAAATTTGGCCTATCCATACAATGGAATACTATCCAGCATTAAAGAGAATGAAGTACTAATACAAGTACTGATGCCGATAGATTATATGAACCTCAAAACACGTTAAGAAGCCAGGCAGGAAAGAGTACATATTGTGTGTTACATGAAATTTCCAAAAAGGCAAATATGGAGAAGCTGAAAGTGGATTTGTAGTTGCCTGGCAAGTATTGGAGACTTAAGATGGGTGAATTTGGCCATATGTAAATTGTGCCTCAGTAGAGTTATGGACAACTGGTGATGGTTCTTATAAGGGGAATTAAATTATAAATAAGGAGACTTGATTTGATCACCAAGAGCTTGATACTGGGTTCCAGCCGTGCAATTTATTAGATATATATTTTTTAGATATTAGATATTTTGAAAGCTGCCAAAGCACAAGAGCTGGTAGCCAAGTTGTCACTAGGCACTATGGCCAGAACACTTGGTGAGGCATTAATAAAGTGCTAAGACAGAGATAGTAAATACCACTTCCTGTCCCTAGAACAGGAACGTTCTCTCACAGACCCTTACTGTAGCCTCAGAGTACTTCTGAACAAGCATCTACTATCAGTAAATCAGAGTAAGCCCCAGAGATGAACTCATTTGACATCCATGTACAAAGAGAGCAAAGAGAAAGGTAAGTCAGGGTAAGCCACCATGGGTCAATTTAATAAGGGACTCCCATGCCAGAGAAGGTGAGTTTGATCTGAAATTTGAAACAGTAAACTTGGATTGCTGGAGAAGTCATTCTGGATGGGAAAAGCATATGAGAACAGGCACAGAGGAGAGAATGGGGTGGCTTACAGAACAGCCTCAAGTCACCACCTAACAGGGAGGAAATACTAAGGATCCAGGACAAAGTTAGAATACTGATGGAGAATTTTAGAAGTTAAATTGAAAAGAGATCACTCATTTTCTTTAGTTACTACCCTGCCTGCCAAATTATACTTGCCTAGCTTTTACCCAGTTAAATGTGTCGGTTGTACCCAGGAATGTAAAGTGGGCATTACAAATATAGTAAGTAGAATTATTTAAATATAATGGGTCTTTTCTTAAACTTGTGACACAGATCCTTGTATGAGGTAAAATACCATACCAGTAATTCGCAAGGAACCAGGTAAAACCCAGTGTCAGTACCCGATTTTCAGGTTAAATGATTACTTAGGATTTATCTTCTGTCAACATTTGAAGCCAAATCACTTTATACAACTGAAACTCCTTTGCAAGTCCTGTGTTATGTAGCATATATGCAAACAATGTATTTAAACCAGATTATAAATCCACTGTACATTGAATCACAGAAACCTAAGAGAAATGGACACTGGGTCTGAGTACAATTTTATCCTCAAATAAATGATTAGGTCAGTCCATACAGTAGAAGGAAGTTACCTAGTGACATGAGTTTTCATTTCTCACCGCTGACATCTAAAGAGTAGTAGATATTTGTTTAAGTGGTCGTTTTCTTAAATCTACCTCCCATGTTGTGCTAAATGATCCTCACAAAGATATTTCCTCAGTGCCTAATCTGGGCCGTGGATACCAGAAGAGATAGACACAGATTAGGAGAGAATGCAGTCCCCTTCCACAAAATCAGGAAAAACACAGTGAAAGGAATGGCCGTTGCAGCAGGAAGGCCAGTACTTGACCATGGGGCATGGCACCATTCCAGATTGAAGGAACAGCATGGAACATGGGTACACTTACCAAAATCAAAGAAATAATCACAGCCAGTAAGATGGACAGAGAAACACAAGAGATTGTGTAGGTGCTAAAGAGATTGAAGTCCTACATGATAACAATGTAGAATAACGGGATCGTTCTCAGGAAAAGAAGGTATGAGTTTAGTGTTCCGATTTCGGCAAGACTGTTCTGAACGGATTGAAGGAGAAAGTGTAAATAGGTAGAAGTTGTTTTTAAAGGTTGCAAAAAAAAAAAAAAGTTGCAGTTGCCTACTCCCAAAATAAGAATCAAGGAATTTGTGAAAAAGACACAAAATGATTGATGTATGGTCACCTGAACAGCACCGCTACTGCTCACAATGTTGAGCGAAAGGAAGCCAGACACACAAAAGTACATGCTGTGTAATTCAACGTATGTAATAAGCTCAAAAAATAAGCAAAATAAATAAAAGTATTTTTAGGATGTGCAATTGAGTAGAAAATATATAAAATAGAGCAAAGAAGAAAGTGTCATAAAAGCCAAGGTTTGGGGAAAAGAATGAGGACTTGGGCGGGGCACAAGAAAGACTTCTGGGCTTGGCAAGGTTGTTTCCAAACCTGAGTGGTATTAGCTGATTGGACTCTACATTTTTGTTTTATGTACTTTGTTTTATGCTTGTTGTGTTTTTGGTTTTGTTTTTTTTAAGATTTTTATTTATTTATTTGACAGAGAGCGAGAGAGGGAACACAAACGGGGAGGGGGAGGAGACGCGGGCTTCCCTCGGAGCAGGGGGCCTGGCGAGGCTTGATCCCAGGACCCTGGGATCTTGACCTGACGCTTGATGACTGAGCCACCCAGGGGCTTCCGTATGCTTGCTGTGTTCTACAATAAAAAGGGTTAGAAAGTGGGGAGTGTCCCCCAGGTCCTGTCTGATTATCCCAAACCTGGTTCTAAATCCTGTCCCATCCCTGTATCTGCCCCCAAGAAACCTATATAGAGATTTTTCCTCCTGGCACACCAGCCCTTCATTTAATCAGTATTAAGTGAGTTAAAAAAAAAAAAAAGGACAACTCTCCCACCCTTGTCCCCATTATCTGACATCTTGAAGTCATTTACCAGCCTTCCCATGTAATTTATCCAAACTGTGAAGATTGTACAGCTTTTTAAAGCCCTCATGTTACCTACTGTGTAATAGGTGCTCAGTAAATAGTGAAAAGCATGCTTCTTTCACAGAGGTGCAAAATCAGTAACTTTCTTTGTGATTATCAGTAATATGCTGGTATATATTGTTCAGTATCTATTTCATGACCATATATTTAGCCTGTAGCCTTGTTCAGTAAATACTAAAAATAATTTCTCTGCACATAATTTTTTTCCATCACCATGCCTACTTTTTCTTCCTTTTTTTTTTTTTACGATTGCCCTCCATCTCTTTGTGCTCCAGCAGCTTCTTGCCACTGTCCTAAAAGTACCTATCTCTAGGGTCTGCCTTGAAGAGAAAACCGTGCTTATTTCTTATGTTAATTTTGGCTTTAAAGGTAATGCCAACTGCATTTGAGTAACTCCCTAATTATGACAACTCTGTTTTGCTTTGCTCTGTTTTGTTTTGAAGTCCCTGAAATTTCTGTTAGCTACATCCCCTTCAGGACCATTATCTCCAGACCTTTAAGAAGTACAGTATTAAAATTGTGTACATTTCTTTAGGTAGCATATTGTCAACAAGTAAAGGGACTCTACTTGCCCTGTGACCTTGCTGTTTGGTAAACTCCCTTGGGCATTCTTCTGTAAAACTAATGGTGGAAGCACTGTCTCATACCTCCTGGTTTAAAATCTGTGCTTTTATTATTTTTTTTTTCAAAGATTCTATTTATTTATTTGACAGAGAGAGAGATCACAAGTAGGCAGAGAGACAAGCAGAGAGAGAGGGGGAAGCAGACTCCCTGCTGAGCAGAGAGCCCGATGTGGGGCTCGATCCCAGGACCCTGAGATCATGACCTGAGCCAAAGGCAGAGGCTTTAACCCACTGAGCCACCCAGGTGCCCCTAAAATCTGTGCGTTTAAAAAACAAAAATCTGTGCATTCTATCTAATACTCTAGAACGGCTCTTTGTATTCAGTTTTGCATTTTAATTGCAGACTGAACTTCTAAAATTTAGATTTTTTTTATAACCAAATACTTCTCATATACCTGACTCACTAAAGTCTTTGTTCTAGCCAGCCATTTAAATTTTCTGTTCATATTTTAAACCAATATAATTAATCTATAGACTATGATGTTTTGTTTTACAAAAGGGGGGTGTTTTAAGATTTATAATTTTTTTAAGATTTGTTTCTCTTCATATAACATTTATTTGTGAAACTATTATTTTCTGTTGTGAAAGACACCTAAAATCCGTAGTTTCCTCTAGTAGTTTTTTGACATAACATAGAGCACTCAAACCAACTAGGTGAAATTGTTAGAAATTTCATGGAGTTTTGTCTCATAAATGTCTGTAAGACACTTGACTTATAGTAAGATACCACTCCAACCCCCCCCAACACACACACACACACACACACACACACGATCCAGGGGCCAAGTGAGGGGGTTTGCGTTCTGGAGAGCCATCTTCTTAAGAGCATTTCTGTCTTGACACATGGATCACTCCTCCTAAATTGAAATGCCCTATTTTTAGGTGAATTATTTAACTCCTCCACCTGGCCAGTAAGAAGCAATTTTGTTTTGTTGAAATTACTTAATACCTTATTTAATTAAATACCTAAATAGCTTTCTTGGGACAGATAAATTTAAATACCAAAGAGCAGTTTGTAAGCATTGGTTGATGATTGCTACCATTTGTGCTTAGTTAAGTTCATCCTGGTCACATTATATCTTATTCATAGCCTTAATTTAATGAAGAGAGACTTCTGATATTTCTTTATAATAGTTCATATGAATATTTTTTCTTTGATTCCTCCCAAGAACTTTATATCTCAGCAGGGTTAATTTGGAAGTAGATCACACACAGTAGATTAGTAATTTTTTCTTTTAATTCAGTGGTTACCAGATATAGCCATGTTTCTCTTCTCTACCAAATATTTTACTAATGCTTCTCAACTCTGTATGCAAAATAAAATTTTCTGGGGAGATTTTAGCTGGGCCTGCTAACCCCCAGAGATTTCAGTTTCATTGATCTGGGGTTGGGCTGGGCATTGTAATTATTACAGCTCTCGAGGTGATTCTAATGAGTAACCAACGACTGAAAACCACTGTGCTAAATCCCATATCCTAAGTAATTGTTTTCTCCCATTTATCCTTAAAATGTTCCCATAAAATAATTTTCTGATTTTTGGTTTTCCGATGTCTTATTCCCTCCACTCCCCGACACCACCTAGAGTTGATCCTCAGCAACAGTGGGGAAAAGTGATGTAGATGACGTAGATGATGAGAAATGATTTTAGTCAGCGGATTTAAACCATCTCTTTTACCAGACCTGCACGTGAGATTACAAATGTACTCAAATTGACTAATCTGAAATTTTTAAAGATTTTATTTATTTGAAAGAGAGAGAGCTCAAGCCAGGGGAGCAGCAGGCAGAGAGAGGGAGAGGGAGAAGCAGGCTCCCTACCAAGCAAGGGGCCTGATGTCGGGGTTTAATCCCAGGACCCTGGGACCATGACCTGAGCCAGAGGCAGATACTTAACCAGGTGCCCCAGTTAATATAAATTTTTACTACCTATTGATGTTCTTGGTTTTTTGTTTGTTTGGGGGGTGGGGGGTTGGCACCCTGTCAACCAGATTGTTAGCACCAGGAGGTAGATAATGAAGGCACCATGAAGAGAGCGTGGAGTTCATAATCTCAGTGGGAAGGAAAGAATCAGAGGACCTAGATAATCTTTCTTACATACTAAGCCCTAGAACTGTTAAATTCTCTAGAGTACATGGGCACAGTGCCTGTTACTTAAGTCATTAATATGTCCCTTTTTCTCTTTCAGGCATCCAAACTATTGACTCTACCCAGGCCCTGTTCCTTCCAATTGGAGCATCTGTCTCTCTCCTAGTAATGTTCTTCTTCTTTGACTCAGTTCAAGTAGTTTTTACAATATGTACAGCAGGTAAATGAGTTTCTTCTCTATTCTTAAACATTAACCTAAAAGGAATTTTTTTCACCTCTTTTTAATCATCATTCAAAACTTAAGATTTATACACCATGCCATGCAGATTTTTCTTCTTAAGTCTGTTTTTTCTCCCCATACTTCTTGAACCACTGGATACACAATGACATCAGTTTGGGACTGCCAGTACACCCTGAACAAAAAGACCAGGGGTGCGAAAACGTGCGGGCTTTATGACACCAGAGTAGAACCACTTTGACTGTGGCTCCTTGTCTGGGAGGTTTCCAGAAGATCCAGTGTGGCAGAGTGGTCATTGGCAACCCCCACTGAGGTTTCTGTAGTAGACAGACACAGTGATAACTAATCAAAGTAATTTGACTGTCAACCCTCTGATCAGTTTTTAAGCCAAGAAGTGATGTATAAAACATCAGCAAAATGCTGGACATGTCAGATCATCCCCTGGCCCTCTGTTTCTCTTTTCATAGTAAGATAGAAGAGAATGAGAAACCCTAGATCTCTCTCCTTCCCCTACTTCAAGTCAGGTACTTCTTTCTTCTCAAGACTTTATCTGTATGGTGCTAACGGAAGACATTTTTTTATCTGTAGTTAGTTGATTGTATCTACTTGTTGAAAATAAACAAAACCTAACTATACGTTTTCTTTCTCTAGTTCTTGCAACAATAGCTTTTGCTTTCCTCCTCCTCCCGATGTGCCAGTATTTAACAAGACCCTGTTCACCTCAGAATAAGTAAGGACTTGCGATTTTCCTCTAAATTATGAATTTGTAGATGTTTTTATCTTATACTTGATAGCATTGTTAGGAGTCTAAATTTATGGTATCGACCAGAGCACACAAATGTCAGAAGACTGGGAAGGGAGATGTTTGATCTTTAAGACGGGAAGACAGTACTAAAAAAAAAAAAAAAAGACGGGAAGACAGTACTTCCTTTTGCACCTTTTCATAGCAGAGGAAATGTAAACAAATCTTAGGAAGTCTGAGTTGTTCAAATATGCTTCCTGCTTAGATCACTGAAAGATGAGCAGTTTTATTTTGAAGCAATGCTTTCATTCCTTTACTAGGGAGTTAATGGGATGTGAAAATAGTGGTTGACTCAGACATGCTTTGCCTTTCCTCTTTGGTGACCTAAATATATACTGGCCACTTAGGTTCAAACCCCATGTGCACAGCTTTCACTCCTTAACTCCTAAAGCCATTGCTCCATAGAAACAAAATACTGTGCTAATAGAAATGCTGTATGCACTTGGGAAACCAGTCACTTGGGGCAACTGATTTTCCCAGGAATTAGTGATAACCAAACCATAGTTATTGCCATTTTATAAATGCGTATTCTTGATTGCCCAGTGAATTGAAGGTCAGTACTTCATTTTGTTTTTCTCATAAGAACAGAATTTCCCCTATAATGTATTTAATTCTCCAAAGATTGGTGTTGTCACTTTAAACTTGTAAACGCCCACGCTGATAATTTGGGATAAAAAGTACAATATCAGATGGGTGCAGAAGTATAATTAATTCCTCTTTGTTTCTGTAGTTTACTCCAAGGAGGTTTGGGTATTTTCGAATTCCAGGTGTCTGGGTTTTACCTGCTGTTCTCATCTGGCCATCATGAGCTTTGATCATGAAGGACCAAGGTAGAGTTTGGTTATTGAAATATAATGTATTGCCTATTAGTCCAATAAATGGTGTGTGTTTTCCAGGATTTCCTTTGGTTGCTGTGGGCGTTTCACTGCTGCTGAATTACTATCATTCTCTCTGTCTGTCATGCTCGTCCTTATCTGGGTTCTCACTGGCCATTGGCTTCTCATGGATGGTGAGTAACATGTGAAAAGTTGAAGTTTTAATGTAGTTTATACAGTTTAATTTGTCTTCCTTTCCTCTGCTTACTGTGTTTTAGTAATATTTCCTCCGATTACTGTATTAGGTGTCCCTTAGGCGGTGTTACCCATTGTTGAGGTTTTTTTTACCCACATTTTTTTTTAAAGATTTATTTTATTTATTTGAGAGAGAGCACAAGTAGGCAAAGGCAGGTGGAGAGAGAAGGGGAAGTAGGCTCCCCGTTGAGCGGAGAGCCCGATGTGGGGCTCGATCCCAGGACCCTGAGATCATGACCTGAGCTGAAGCCAGAGGCTTTAACCCCCTGAGCCACCCAAGAGCCCCTTTACCCACATTCTTAAGATATTTTTGAATAACAACTTTTTGAGGTATAACGTACAAGTATATAAGTGTACAATTCAGGGTTTTTATTATATTCAGAGAGTTGTACAATCATCACTACAGTCAATTTAGAGCATTTTCATCACCCACCCTCCAAAACCCCATACCCAGTGGTCACTCCCCATTCCCCCACCCAAGCCCCAGTCATCCACTAATCCACTTTCTCTCTATATAGATCTGCCTCTTCTGAACATTGCACATAAAATCATACATTATATGACCTGTGTGTCTGCCTTCTTTCACTTAGCATGATGTTTTCAAGATTCATTCATGCCGTAACCTGAATTGGTACTTCATTTCTTTCTCTGGCCACTACTACTCAATTGCATAGCTATGCCAGTTTTATTTATCCATTCATCAGTTTCTACTCTTTTGGCTTTTATGAATAATGTCGCTATGAACATTCATGTTTTCATTTTTGTGGAGCCTATACTTCCTTAACATAAATGGAATGATACTGTAATATCTATTATATATAAATACATGTGGAATATATGTTATATATGTATTATATACCATGGACTTATGGAATGATATAAATACATGTCTATATCATTACATAAAGGTAGCAGATCCTTCCTCATAATTCCAGAGTATTCTGTTGTATATTACTTCACTGTTACTGGACCCTTAGATTGCTTTTAATCATCTTTTTTAAATTTTTTTGGACCTATTAAATCTGTTTAGTAAAGAAAATTTTGCTTTTAATCATCTCTTATAAATAACCCTAAGGTAAACATTCTTGTTCTACCTCTGGATACACATGCCAGATTACTTAAAACAGTTTTTCTGTGGATGAGTTCCTAGGTGTGAAATTCCTAGATCAGAGGATTTTTGTATTAAAAATTTTTTTCTCTATTACTGTACTGCCTTTCAGAAAGGCGGTAGCAGTTTACACTCCTACCTATAGCACATGAGACTCCCTCTTCGTTGGAGATGATAAGGATGAACTAAGAATGGCAGGAGGAGCTAACATTTGTTGAGTGCTATGCATTGGCCACTTGCCTGGATGTTTACATGGAGTATCTCATTTAATCCTGAAAAGTCTTTGAAGTAGATACTTCTGTTCCCACTTGACAGAAGAGGAAACAGGTTCAGAGAAGTCCCTTACCCGGTCACAGAACTCTTGTGTATGTTTCGTACTTCTCATCAGAATATCTTGGAGGGACATTTCCAAAAATCCCCCAGTATTATTTTCTCTCCCTTAAGACATTTTAAAACTTGGGGCGCCCGGGTGGCTCAGTGGCTTAAATAACCCTCTGCCTTCGGCTCAGGTCATGTTCTCAGGGTCCTGGGATCAAGCCCCGCATCAGGCTCTCTGCTCAGCGGGGAGCCTGCTTCCCCCCCCCCCCCCGCCCCGCTTTCTGTCTCTCTCCCTACTTTTGATCTCTCTCCTCTCTGTCAAATAAATAAATAAAATCTTAAAAAAAAAAAAAGACATTTTAAAACTTTTCGCAAAGACCACGTAAGCATTTCTACCTCCTTTTTCATTCAGTCCTTACTTTTCACAGTTCATTTTCCTGATCTCAAGAAGCTTTATCTAACTGCTCTGCCCAAGATCTGTTCACTTTTTCCTTTCTTCTAGTGTTTCAGAAGAGAAGTTGAAATAAAAAAGACAATTTTATATAATTTGTAATGCTATCTAAGGAATATTTAAGGGAGGAATTTGAAAATCAGAGATGATGGTTATAGATTGCACTTACTCCTGTTATCCATTTCTGGAAACAGGGCTCTTTGGAGGCTCCTGTTCACTAAGACTGTGTCCTCACAACTCTGAGAATGGCTCAGCTATGGTAGAACTGTCACTCATTGTCACCTAAGTAGAGCCACTCAGCGTGATGCTCCTTATCCGCACCTCAAGTTCAGGAGTAGTAAACATTTTTGTCACAATGTTCTGCTCGTGGTCAAATCAGATAGAATTTGACAAAAAGGATTTTAAACTGCGCGTGTATGTGTGCAATCCAGAATCAGTAATATAACCTTGATAAGGAAGTAATTTTAAATCTTGAGGAAAACTAGAAACTTATTCTTTTGTTTTAAGGGATTTTTTTCCCTCATAATTTACTTTGACTAGTTCAGGGATTTGAAATTTATGCGTGCCAAGTTAACAGGTGAAACAGAATATCATGAGGGAACAGACTATTAAGTGATTTGAGAGCTCTGTAAAGCTCTATTAAAATGGCACATATTTTAACGCAAAGTGATAATTATGGAGAAAGGACTTCTCAAATTGTAAACCATACAAATATCTGATCTACTTCCTCAGTGGAAAGTATTTTTTAAAATAATAAGAATTACGGTGACAGAAAACAGGTGAGTGGCTGCCAGTGGTTATATAATATTTATAATTTTATAAATACATAATTTGTATATTTATTGTCATAGCTGTTGTTCATTGCTTTTTTTTTGAGTGCCTACCATATACCAACCTCTTGAAACTCAAAAGTAGTTCCTTGAGGTTGCAGGTCAAGTTACCTCTTAGATTTATATAGAGACCTTTAATGAGTTGGAATGGAAGGCAGAGTCAAAATCACCAATGTCTGACCATGCAGTAATCCACATTTGCTTATTTCTGACAGGTTTAGTCTCTTGTTTTAGCTTCTTAAATTACCTTGTAAAAAACATTGCTGTGGTCATTTGCTTTGGAAGTGTATAAACATGCTGAAATGTGCTGTGTTTAGGATTTTTAAGTGATTACCAGAACTGTTCAATTTCCCAAATCGAGTATCAGTGCTTTCAGTATTCCTCCGGATTAGTCTTTGATATATCAGTGCTTGTGGAGGTTGATAAAGAGTAAGTTTGAGAAAATGAATTACATCTAAAGTTATGCAAGTTGCTTGCCCAGTAGAAGAGTGAATGCCTATTTTTATATACAAGGCATTGAGTATTGATAAATACCAGGTGTGTACATTTGAGTTTTCCTAAAATTAACTTTTTTTTTAAAGATTTTTTTTTCTTTATTTGACAGAGATCACAAGAAGGCAGAGAGGCAGGCAGAGAGAGAGGGGGAAGCAGGCTCCCTGCTGAGCAGAGAGCTCGATATGGGGCTTGATCCCAGGACCCTGAGATCATGACCTGAGCTGAAGGCAGAGGCTTTAACCCACTCAGCCAGCCAGGCGCCCCAGATTAACTCTTGATATCTGCAGAATGACTTAAACTAAAATCATGTAGGTGATTTTGAAAGACTTTAGTAGAGCCTAATCTCTTTTTAAATCTGTGTTATAGAAAATTAGGGAGTCTTAGTCATGATAATGATTGGAGTAAGGATAGTAAATATTAGTCCAAATCAGTCTCATAGCTGCTTTTATGATTATATCCTTTAATCTCATCTAAATCAGTGCTTCCTGATGAGGAAACAAGCAGCACAGATATTTCTCCTCTACTACTTCTGAACAAAAACCGTTTGGAAATGCTGGTTGGTTGGTTGGTTGGTTAATATCTAAACCAGATTATTTCAGTCCATTTAAAATCACTGGATGACTGTTAGCTATACACTCTTAAGAGTATCTGTTTTATGCTGATGTCCTTAAATGAAAGAGTCCACTCCTATAAATATTACACATAAATGATCTCCCTATACAAATATTATGTTAAATGAGATGACAAACCTTCAGGTACCACTGTTTTAACTAGAGTAATATAAGTCAGTCATCACCTAACCAGACTGATTAGTCTCAAAGCCGGCAGACTCAAAGTCCAGATGGTATTTAAACTACCTTGAAGGGGCGCCTGGGTAGTCCAGTTGGGCAGCTGCCTTCGGCTCAGGTCATGATCCTGGAGTTCGGGGATCGGCCCCCGCATCGGGCTCCCTGCTCAGTGGAGAGCCTGCTTCTCCCTCTGCCCCTCACCCAGCTCATGCTTGCTTGTTCCCGTGCTCGCTCGCTCGCTCTCAAATAAATAAAATCTCTAAAAATAAATAATCTACCTTGAAGTCTCTCAGCTCCCTCTGAGGTTCTTTGTAATCCCACTAACTTTTGGTGACTCTACTTTTATAGAACTCTTTATCATGTGTCCAGACACACATGTTATTATTTATAGGCTTTGATAAGGGTTTTAAGTTTACCAAGCTGCTGACCCAAAAAGATTAGATACTTCTCAAAGCCGCAAGCAATGTGTTGTTTATAGTCTCATGTCTACTCTTCCCAAGCATTGCATAGAACAGAAAAATACATGTTTTCTAGTAGTATGTAACCAAAAAAGGAAAAGGTTGGCATTGGAAGGTGACATTCTTTTCAAGATACACGATTTATACAGCCATCTGAAATACATACTTTAGAACAGGTCAGCAGAATTTTCCTCATTGTACTTCTGCAGGCAGGGCCAGGGACAGGCTGACTAGACTCACTAACAGAAGAGTGGGATAAGCAGCTCTCCATAAGCTAGAATGCAGAGTCCATTGCAATATAGGATTTCCTCTAGACTATACATTCCACGAGAGCTGCCCATACAAGACAACTTTCTTTGCCCAGTAACACTATCAGAAATACATTTCCATACTGACATTCACCTGATAGCTAAAATTCTTTGTGGGGTCAGTGAGGTTCCCCAAACCCCACTTAACCCTAACGTGTAGATGTTTCCATCACCTTCTATCATTACTGCTGGTCCCCATAATTTACTTGTTTAGAAGTCTCTTGTCCCTATCAGTTTGCACTGGGTAAACTGCCCTTGTGACTCAGAATGGAGTCCTCTCCCTACCCGGCCCCCCAGAAAGGGGAACCTTTGAGCTTTTTTTGTTTCTCAGACTCCACTGTTTGGTGTGTGTATATGAGACTTGTTTTCTGCTTTTAAGAAAATGTATCTTTCTAGCCATGGCCTTTAATGTTTTGAAACTGGTTCTTTTCTGACTTGGAAATTATCTTTGTAGATGTCTCTGCAGAATCAAAATCATCATAGGCAGTGATAATTTGGTAGTCAATTTTTTTTAATGAATGTTTCTGAATGAAAGCCTCTTTGAAGTTAATTTAGAGTGAAAACAGAATGATAAATGTGGTCATTTTAGGGCAAGGCTTGAAGTATATTTTCAGGCTTATATACTAAAAAGCATTAATAGTAAGAAGAGACTTAAGCATGTTCTTGAACTAAAACCAAGAGGTTTTTTTATCTACTTTCAACTTCATCTGGCAAATTAACCTTTTAAATTTGGGAAGCCTTGAAAGAATTTGACCAATGGGTGGTGTGGTACATGAGCTAAAAATTGATGAATCTTGTGCACACGTGGTTACTATTCAAAGATTGTTAAACCAGGCCCACAGTATATGTCCACTAACCAGATCAGGGACTAGAAGTCTTGCGCAGATGTCTAGTCCAGGCCCCTCATTTAATACACTTGTTACTAGGGGCGCCTGGAAGGCTCAGTGGGTTAAAGACTCTACCTTCGGCTCAGGTCATGATCTCAGGGTCCTGGGATCGAGCCCCGCATCGGGCTCTCTGCTCAGCAGGGAGCCTGCTTCCTCCTCTCTCTCTGTCAAATAAATAAAATCTTAAAAAAATACACTTGTTACTAATCTATGGTTAGAAAATGTGCAATACCAAAAATCTAGTAACTGATTTGTTTTAAAATGCTAGACTCTGGCGTTTAGTCCACATAAGGGTAAGATAAAGGCTCTACACATTCTACAGAACCGAGCACTGCTTAAGATCTTATTATAGGTTACATGTTTCTTTTCAAGAACATTTTGGCTTGGTTTGGTGTCATTGTCTTCGTCCCTGGCCCTACTGGTCATGGAAGGCAAAGTGACACCAAGATTTTATCAGTAATACATTGAAAATAATTCTAGATAGCTGGCTAAGAATAATTCACTTCTCTTCACACTTTTGGTTATTTTACATTTAACTTAAAGTTAAGATTGGTCTTGAGTTTCTCAGACAGCATGGAATGAGGGAAAGTTACCGCCCTTTTCACTTTGTCTTGGAAAAGTCCTGAGGAGGAGGTAAGACTTTGAAGGGTTATTTAAATGAAAGCATGAAGAAAAAGAGGCCACTCGATGAAGACATGTGTTTCAGGGATGTGACAGATTGTGGCAATATTCGTTTGGGGGTAGGAGTGATACTGTCTGAAAGAGGAGGGATGCATTTTGCCTCGTCAGATGTGGAGCTCAGAGCACAGTGGGGATGCTTGGTCGGCATGACTGGAAGAGGGTACCGCTCAGCTTAGCTGGAAACAAAAGAGTAGCTGAGGAAGGGGAGCAGAGGCAGACTCTGAAACTTTGCTGTCCTGTGAGTTGTGCCGGAAGTCATGGGACTTACAATTAGACTGGATGCATCACAGAGTAGGGAACCTAGTACCATATGCAGGAAACACAGTGCTTGTTTCCAGTGGCAATGACGAATTATGCGGTTGGGAGCCAGAGTGGGAAAGGATGCATGTCCAACTAGGGAGGTGTAGGGAAGCATGAACAGGTGTATACTGCGGCCACAAAGGGTGGCACCCAGAATGGCTGCAGCGTGAGTGTACATGATGAAAGACTGTGATAAACAACTGAAAACAGACCCAGAGCTTCTAGTCGGGAAGATGAGAGTTTGAATGGCATTGTCTGGAATCATGGAAAATCCTGTCACTGAGCAGTTCTGTCTTGTCCCTGGGTGGTTTCCTCTTGGGTGGGGCAGGGTTAGCATAAGAGGAGGGGCAGAGCAACAAGTGGGTGCTTAGCCCCTAAGGCCTTCTGCTAGTTTAGGATTAAGTAACTGTATGGCCAATTGAAAAGTTCTAAAACAGGCCAGTCACCTGCGTGTGTCACAGAGACATATACATTTAACCTTGGGGACCCCGCCCTTTTGTTTTTCTGTCCCTTTCATTACCGTACCTCTTTTTCGGGTATCTTCAGTCCACTGACCTTCACTGGCCACATGCCTGTCCCTTGTCTGTCCATCTCAGGCCTTCATTTCTTCCTTTGTTCCCTTGATGTGCTTTGCACTCCACATAGGCACTTGTGTAAATTTCTGAACAGATCACTTCTTCTTCTTCTTTTTTTTTTTTTTTTACTAGAGAGAGAGAGACTGAGAATGAGAGGGGAGAAGGTCAGAGGGAGAAGCAGACTTCCCGCAGAGCCGGGAGTCCGATATGGGACTCGATCCCGGGACTCCGGGATCATGACCTGAGCCGAAGGCAGTTGCTCAACCAACTGAGCCACCCAGGCGCCCTGAACAGATCACTTCTTGCTCCCCTGCCACCATCACCCCTCATCTGCCCCCAGGGCTTCCCACCCTCCACTGACCACTGTTGTTCCTCAAGCCAGCGGACCTTATCTGTGCCACTGTCCTGTGTATTGATTCACAGCACAGCCAATTCTTTTTTTCTGAAGGTCATTATAATGGAAACTATCATTATTAAAAAATGGGTATGAGTTGATTATATCAGGGGCCTTGGTTGTTTTTATAAATTTATAAAAAAGTAAAGGAGACCCTAGTTAAATGAGCACATCCTAGATTATTATAAAATCAGAAATTACGTTTGACCACATCTCTCCAAAGCACATACTCAGTGCACGCGTGGAGATTAGTGAATACTTAATAACAGTAATGACACAGGGATAATTGAGATAGTTTGTTGTTCTTCCCAGTTTGAGTGCTGTCTTCCAGGGATGGGAGTGGTTGTTCTCCTCTTGTTTGTGCACCACCATTCCCACAGTAGGGACTCC
Organism: Nasua narica; assembly: GCA_028533885.1. Classification (NCBI taxonomy): domain Eukaryota; kingdom Metazoa; phylum Chordata; class Mammalia; order Carnivora; family Procyonidae; genus Nasua; species Nasua narica. Next base: position 14,103,972 of record CM052808.1, on the reverse strand, counting down.
CCAAGTAATAGTTGAATTGACGTGTCCAGGCTCCAGCAGCCTGCTGTATTTGCCCACTTAGCTACATGTGTTGACAATTTACCACCAAGTCTATTACAATGATATCCATCTGTAATAGGGCCTTGCTTTTCTTACCTTCTTTAGAATTAATTTGAAATTTAAAATAGAACATAATTTTTCATTCATTCAGCAAATATTTATGGAACGACGACTATGTCAAATGCTGGGGCTTTAAGCCATGGTTTCTGTCTACCAGGAGCTCTGAGTTTAGGGAATAAATTCCCTAAATTTATATTGTAATGTATATAAGTTAATCACAGTGTTAGTAAATGGATGAACAAATTGAGGGAGAGTCAAAGTTCTGTGGCCTCACAAAGGCAGGGTGTTTACTTAATCTGATTAGATCAGGAAAGACTTCCCTGAAGACAGGGCCTTTTGTGGAGAACAAGAAGGAACACGGTGGTGGTGAGAGGTGTGATCATATTTAGGTGGCTAGAGACCAGAGCCACGGCACTGCAGGCTGAGGACAGACCTGGGCAGTGGAGAGCGCCCTCCCTTACATCCCTGTCGGTGCCCGGCCAAGGTGTTTGACGTGAGAACCCACGGGAAGTATAGAAGCAGCTGTGTGGTCTCACCAGAGCTGTGTTTCAGAAGAATGGAGGAGAGCTGAAGGCAGGGAGAGACCACTCATCTGCGTGACCTGTTCCGGTGTCCCGGGATGCAGCCCGGAACCGTGCCCTCAAGGACCTGGCATTTTAGGTGGGAGGAGACAGAATTTAAATACCCATATAGAGTGTATGTCAGATTTTGAGGTGTGAGAAAAAAATTTAGGCCAGGAGAGAAGAATGAATTGCTAAGTAAATAAAAGAGAATGGGATCCTCAGGGATGGGGGAGGTAAGAAACAGAGCCAAGAAGTCTTGAACTGGGCCCGGCCGAGAGCTTTATCATTCAAAACAGAATCTCCTAGGTCTTACACAGTTGAACACTATCCAAGAACATGAAAAAAAGGATGTTCCCAGAGAACAAGCGGGTCAAAATTGGCCCAGGGGGGCACTCTGCACAAGTAGGGTGTAAATGTCTTCAACTGGAGCTTAAACTGAGCTGCTTGGTTTTTAGGGGGTTTATAAACTGTGAGGCGTGTAAGCAGAATAGCTTGTGGAAGGAGGATGAGCCCATCCTCCATACTAACCATGTCTGTGGTCTCCCCCCAGCCCTGGCCATGGGTCTGTGTGTCGCCATGATCGCCTTTGTCCGCCTGCCCAGCCTCAAAGTGTCCTGCCTGCTTCTCTCAGGGCTTCTCATCTACGATGTCTTTTGGGTAAGTGTCTGTTTCCCTGAAGCCACCGCTCGCTCTCGTGTTTAATTGGAGCATTGATTCCTGAAAGTTCTTAACTCTAAGTATCCACATGCTGGCTGGCTGGAGTACCTCCTGCCTAAGATCACTCCTTCCAGTCCTGAACGGTACATGTTAAAGGTGAGCAGGCATCTGTCCACGCCTGTTTGTTGAGACATGTTAAATAGTGCATGTGTGTCTCTTGGGGTTGGGGAGAGAGCAGGCAGACAAGATTCTCTGCCCTGGGAACAAAGATTTTCTTCTCCAAGCATGCAGTCAAAAAAGCTTGATGTTGCAATATTCTGAGACTGGGACTTTGCTCTTAAGAACAAGGAGGGCTGAGGCTGAAATCAGGTTGCTCCCAGCTTCCTCTGTTAAAAGACTCCTCTCCATTTGGCTCTCGGCAGGTGTTCTTTTCTGCCTACATCTTCAATAGCAATGTCATGGTGAAGGTGGCCACGCAACCGGCCGACAATCCCCTTGACGTTCTATCCCGGAAGCTCCACCTGGGGCCCAATGTTGGCCGTGACGTTCCTCGCCTGTCTCTGCCTGGAAAACTGGTCTTCCCAAGGTAGGACTGGCATGTTGGGCCTCAAGTCCTGATAGTGAACACACTGCCTTCCTGCTGTGCCTCTGTGTTCCTTGATTAGCCTTTGTCATCAACATTCTTATCCTAGGCTGGAAAAGAGTTGAGTCAGTCTCTCCATTTTACAGACAAGGAAGAGAATACTGATTTGACTTGCAAAGATTTATCATTAAATGGTACAGGTGCTGCTTTTTATTATTGATTAACATTCTCAAACAGCCATACGTTACTACTGTTACCATATTTTAGAGTTGGCTGGAGGAAATCAACAGGAGACTCTGGATCTTTTTTATTTCTAAAGCATCAGTAAAAATATGTTCTAATGCTAAAATTATACAGTTGCTGATGATACAATCTTGGAAAAAATTGTGTTGCTTTAATATCCATGTCTGGGAGTAGTCAGATGCTTGTTTAAAGTCACAGCAGCGAATGTGTGACAAAATACTGAATTGCTTGACATTTCTGGAGGACGTATTACTTAAACTGATGACATCAGCAGTCACTTCAGAGGTGCTGTCCTGAAGTGGTGAGGGGCCTGGTTGAAGACATCTGTTGCCAGTACTCTTAGGGCTTGTGCTCTCTAAACTCTTAAAAACTAGTGTTGTTCCACCTCTAGAGATTTCCATCTCCCATTCAGATAAGTCCAACTTCTTAAAAAGCTGACAGACGACTCTGCACAGGAGGAGGAGAAATGGGATTGTTGAGGGTGGCATCCCTGACCTGTGACACTACATTCCAGCTCCACTGGCAGTCACTTCTCTATGTTGGGCATTGGGGACATCGTGATGCCTGGACTCCTATTGTGCTTTGTCCTTCGTTATGACAACTACAAAAAGCAAGCCAATGGTGACTCCTGCGGTGCCTCTGGACCTGCCAATATCTCTGGACGCATGCAGAAGGTCTCCTACTTTCACTGCACTCTCATTGGATACTTTGTAGGTAAGAGAGAGCCTGCGTGTGATCCCCTGACCGTCCTCCAAGCCCTGGAGTTAAATCAGGTCTTCTAGCCGCAGACCCTTGGTGAAGGAGAGCTGGTAACGGTACCTCTGGTTGCTGTTCTAGACAGCCGCAGAGATAAACAGTGGCCCGTGAAGTGACAGATGCTGTCTGTACTGGCCAGCCCAGTTCCATATCCAACAAAATGTCTGAAGAACATTGTGGGAAGACTGATCAGGTCCCCACAGTCAAAAACATCTACTCAGTGATTGTGGATCAGTCTATGTGCTTAATTAAATCTTCAGCTTGAGGTTAATCAATGTCATGTTTATTTCCTGCTTCATTTAACAGGTATTTTCCTTTATTTATTCTTACATGTCTGTCACTTCTAACCTCAGACTCTCCCTGGGCCAGTGTTTCTCTAGCTGGCTTACTTATACACAGCCAGGGAGAGACCCCCGTAACGGGGCTATAGGAATGGTGGGAACCTGTCTGCACCTCTGTTGGCGACAGCAGGGCAGTTCATTTCAGCACGCAGGCTCAGAGACTGGCGGGGTGAGTGGCGTTAGCCCCACTGCAGAGGAGGCGGAGGCTCAGAGTGTGAAACGCCATGACCCAGGTGACGATGCTCTCAGAAGCAGCAGAGTCAGAACTTGACCCCACATCTTTTGCCTCTGAGTCTGGTGTCACCTACCACACGAGACCAGAGGAGCAAGCACACTCAGGGCAGAAGTGAGGGCTTGGACCCGGAACCTAAGCACTGAGGGGCGCTTGGGCCGCTCCCCGGTCCTTGGAATTGTAGGACGTTTGAAGCTGTGCTGCTCCACACTGGGCACCCCACTGGATGGCTCACGCCACAGGAGAGCTGTCCGATCAAGACCCTGGCAGGTATCATCGAGGTAGCAGGCTCTCCTCTCTGACAGCTGACCCCTCAGTGTTGCTTACGAATGCTTCTCCCTTCATAGGTCTGCTCACTGCAACCGTGGCGTCCCGCATACACCGAGCAGCCCAGCCCGCACTTCTTTATTTGGTGCCATTCACCTTACTGCCGCTCCTCACGATGGCCTACTTAAAGGTGAGAGAAGCAGTTGGAAATCTGTGAAAGCAGTAACTTGGCATTGACTTTGCACTTGGGTATGTATTCTCCTTGCCAGAGATGGGTCTGCTTAAGCCCCAGAGCTCTTGACCTTGACGGTAGGTCAGTGGGTCTTTGCTCACCTGGTATTAGCAACCTCTTCCAGCCTGTTGCAGACACTGGCACAAAATGCTAATGAATCAGACTACTGTGCCTCCCCGTCGTGAACTAACTGAAATCCCTAGAGCCCAGCTGCAGAGACTTCCCTCAAAAGCAGCACCATATTGTCACCTAACAGCTTTTTTAATACTCTGCATTAAAATTTGGAGACATTTAAGAAATGTAGGATTACAGCTAGACTTGGAACATTACCTGATTTATAAGATTTGTATTATCCCCGTTTTACAGGGGAGGAAACAGAGAGGTAAACTAACTTGGCTTCAGCATCTCACTCATAAATGCTAGAACTTACACCCTTCTTTGCTGGAGGGGCCTAAGAGCTCTTCCAGTGAGTTCTTCAAAGAATGGTAGGTTAGTTTTCATTGAATAAAACTTGAATGTTCTTCGATTCTTCACAGAAGCCGGCTGATCTGAGATCAAGAATCAGAAAGGACTTATAGATGTGTGTGGCTCATGTTTAAATCCATAACTTAGTACGATTCCTTCTTCCCCAGGGTGACCTTCGCCGGATGTGGTCCGAGCCATTCCACTCCAAGTCCAGCAGCTCCCGATTCCTGGAAGTATGATGGATCCCAGTGAGTGACCAGAATGGCCATCTGAGTCCTTTTCTGTCAACGCGTGGTTTTGTTTCCTCCTAGAGCCTGCCTGGTACTGGGAGATATACCGCTATAAGGAACTGACGTGTGACTGGATTTTGCGTTTGCAGGGAGCTTGTGTGCGGGAGCAAGGTGCTGGAGCCCTGCTTCGTTCTTTCTCTTCCTGCCGTTGTAGAGGCGGAGCCCCTCCTGAAGTGACAGGCCCTCCCCAGCGCTCCTTCCTCCCCCGTTTTTATGAATCTGCACCAGACTGTTACCTGTGGGGGATGGAGATATGACTGTTTAAAACTGACCACGGCGAAGAGTCTTTCCATACCTTTTGAACACTAAAAAGGATGAAAAATATTAGCAAACCGACGTTTCTTCAGTGAACCCTCAAGAACTTTGGGACCAGTTTCCTATGGGGGACTCCGTTTAAGAGAACTGAGACAGAAGCTCTTCTGTCGTTATATTCTCTCCTTTTTCTGGATTTATTAAATATTTTCTGTGGTGTGAAGTGACTTATTAAATCCACAGACATTGAGTGACTTCTTACAACATACACATAAGAATGTGTTGTAATGAGTTCATGTCCACCCAGATGTTGTGTTGGCAGTGAACGAGGGCACGGTTTTTATACATACACACATGCACACATCAATATATATGAATAAACGAGAATTAAAACCTGCTAAGATCATGCTGTGTAGCAGACAGGGACTTGCTGTAATTTTTAGCATGTAGAGCAGTTTACTCCGGCTTCCTTGTGTATGGATACGCTGCTGTCTCTCCCCTCCACAACTGAACGTGCAGTTAAAAAACCAGTATAGTATTTGTACTGATAGACTCATGGACTTTCGGGGGCTCTCGTTTGGTTTTGATCAGTGTAGCTAATTAGGGATGAAAAGTTCAAACTTTTTGGCCCTTTGTTTTGTTTTGTTTTTACAGGCTTCTCCCTTGCAGGGTTTTTAGTAGTTTCTTCTTGAACCAATGCATGTAATATAGCAGCAGGTGTCTTTGTGCTTTCTGATCATAGTAATGTACTACTTGTAAATACATTTTTCTATTTTCTATTGTTTTTGTATTTTTTTTTGTTGGCATTTTGTTTCATTGGTGTGCTGTATTTTCCATGCCCTCACTCCTTGAAGAAAAAAAAGGAAAAAAGCAACACGATCCTGTCCTTGCTGTTGTGATTATAGTTTTGGTTTACCTGTGGTGACAACTGGGTATTGGGGACAAATGTCAGATGCCCCTCTGAGCTGGGCCCTACATTCCAGGCATGGCAGAAGGAGCAAGCTGCTCTGTCCCCTTAGAATCTGACCGTCTTTGCTGGAGATCCAGCGTTCTGCTAGTAACCAGCGTGATCCTGTCAGCTCGCTTCTGTCTCAGCAGCCCCAGCCTGATAAGGAATGGCCCACTGTAGAGGCAGAGAGAAGCCTGGCTACCTGCCAGCAGAGGTGGGAGAAGGGCCCACGTGTCCTGCTCTCCCCCTGCAGCAGGTAACCTGCTTCTGCTTTGACCTGTGCAATGAACCGGTGTGCTGTGCGTCCCCATGGACAGAGCTCACAGGGTGTGTCGCGTGATGACGGGACACATCGTAAAGCCATCAGGATGGCGCGTTCTTCTCTTGTGTCTTCAAATCCTGCTGAGGGCTGTTTCGTTTTTTGTTGGTTTGTTGGTTTTGTTCTGTTTTCGTTTTTTTAATAAATGACTCCTTTCTAGCCTTTGTCACCTCATCTTCACTTTTGGTTGCTGGTACTACACAGAGCTTCCCGTCACCTCCTGCCTGCTGTGCCTGTTCCAGAAGACTGACGGGAAGACCTGTCTCCAGACAAGGTCACCTGTAGCTCTGGTTCACTCCAGTCCTAGAGATGTCAAACAACGGAAGCTTCCATCGTCCACAGAACTCACAACAGCCTCTGGATTTGGTGAAGACCAAAGGTACACTTTTGTGCTCGCTGCTTATCAGCTGTACTTCTTCCTTAGCCCTCCATGATGCTAATGACTAATTAAACAGGGCAGGAGTTAGGGGACTCTTCCAGAGTGACTCCGATTAAGGGTAAGTGCCAACAACGATTAGAAGTATTATCCTGGCAGTTGGCCATTTTGATTTTTCTCTTTTTGTAAAAAAAACTAGACAGAAGGAATGTAATTTTTTGTCATCCTTGTTTCTATGCAGGTTTAGGGGGGAAAATACCCACGTGGGTCTCCTGGATGTAATTTGGATCCCAGCTGCTAGTCCTCAGACCCCTTAAAACTTTGGCAGAGGAACCACAAATACCCCTTTTGTTTTAAATTAACCACAGAAGACGCATTAGAATTTACCCTGGCTGTTACGGAGGGGTGGGGGGGGTGCTGCAGGCACAGCACGTGATTCCAGTCTTTCCTTACAGTCTTCTCCCCTCCCCTGCCTGATACAGATTTATGTCCTCATCATCTTCCCCCCCCCTTTGGTTTCTCAGATGCTCTGAGTTCTGTGTCTTCTAAGAAGTCTTTGCATCAGGCAAGGCATGTTGCCAAAGTTCTAGCACAGACCACCTTTCTTCCTCACTGGTCTGAGTTTCTTCCTCCTCTAAAGAGACTGCATGCTCAAACTCTTCACTTGGTGTAACTTTATTCTAATTTGAACTAATGAAGATAGAACAGCAAAGTTTATGCAAAGCCTAGTGTGTTCCATTACTGTTATTACAGCTTCTGCTTTTCTGAACAAGATAGCTACACAACTCCTTGTGTAGGGACACTTGAAACCAGAACTGGAGGGTGTGGGGGGTAGGCTACTATCTGAATTACCTTTGTAGCATGCCAGCACAAGCCTTGGTTAAACAGGTAAGTTACGGTACCTGTAAGAAAAACAAAAGACCAGTTCTCTGTGAGGGTGGAGGGAAGGGAGTTTTGTTTTGTCAATAAAGTGTCAAAAATAGAATCTGCCGTGTCTGCATAGCAGCTCTCACATTACCGCTAACCAGACCCAGTTGTTGTGTGTAGACATTTGTGTTTGGTAAAGGCCAACATTTACGTCAGGGCCTTGGAATGGAGCCGTTTTGTACGTACCTGAAGCGCACTCATCAAGAATGTCAACTGCGATTCTTCTCCATAGAAGCAGGGCAGACAGTCCAGGCTCAGAAGGAAAGCAGCCCAGCCTACTTCTGATCTCCAGTGCATACTGGCCTGGACAGCCTCTTCCCTTCACTCAGTCACACTGCCGTGGCAATTTCCAACAATGCAATCACTTCAAGAACGACGGCTCTTAACACAGGTGGCAGTCTTGCCCCGGAGTCTACATGAAGTCCTGCAGATCTGCCCGTAGAACTCAGGCCTCTTCCCTCCTCTGGGAGGGATAAGCCAGGTAAGAGGTTTTTTTTATCCAGAAATTATTTCTATTTGTGTGCAATTTATAGACCGCCATTTGCAAGACTGAATAAATACTTCTTCAGGTTCGGACTCTTAACTCCTCACGCGTATGGAGCCTATCCCAGAGCATTACATTTTGGACGACTCCTTATGGCTGTGTCAGCCATAATTTGTTTCCTCCTCATTTCCCTTGGAATTCAAAGCTCTTTCCCATCCACTGGTGGTAACTTCAGAGTTGTTTCAGCTTAAACTCCGTCAGGCACTGGGTGCTCCAGGGGACAAAACCAAACAGCTGATCTCTAGTGGCCCCCGGCAGGGGTGCCTTACAACACCGGATGTGTGGGGAACGTGGTCCCCATACACGAAGTCACTCAGAAACACAGCATTGAGTTTGCGAGAGTGTCAGCCTGAAATTGTTAGGAAGTAGTAATTAAGCACAACTATTTATTTGGGATACACAAATTTGGGTAGCAAGCCAAATAGTGTCCCACTAGGGAGTAAAAGCCAGGTTTTTGTTTTTGTTTTTTAAATAAAAAAAGGCATCAATATTGTTTACAAAGCATTCTGATCAGTGGCAGCAGAAGACTAATCTTGGCTGAACATAATTGGTTGCCAAGGCGGTCCCTGAAAGCACAAATCTGTTCCTGTAGAAAGTTACAGATCTGTGCAGAGTCCTTGGGAGAATCTGTGATTTAGCCCAATTCAGAAGTTCACGGTTCCATCTGGTGAGGAGGATGTACGTGCATAAGGCCCACCTCCTTTATGGCCTCCTGGCTCCTTTTAAAAGCCCTTCACAGGAGTGATTTAATTTCTCCTTTGACAAGTAGAATCTAGAGCTTTTGGTCCATGGCTCTGGACTTTCTGTAAATAGCAAAGGTGTAGTTGGGAATGCTCATTCCCAGGACTGGATCCACCGAACTAACAAAGTGGAAAGCAGGGCTATAAATGCTTTTTCCTGCACCATCGTGCTCCTGACCAAATATATAAACTACAGCTGAAAGAAACACTGAGTACGTTATCTCTGTGCAGCATGGTTTAGAAATCTTACTAAGAGCCAACAGTTCAGTTGTGGAACTTCTAACTATGCAGTGCTTTCTTGTAGTGATCACTTTGGTGTGCTATATAGAGCTTTGACGTATTTGAGTTATTAAAAATTCATGTGGCCGACTCAGACTTAGTTTATGGCTCCTCTGATTTCCATGCTGCCTAGTCAGTTGTTTAAGTTCCAAGAGGTCTAGCCCCTGTCAAGTAGAAACTGTATCGCTTGCCACTGGTTTGCAAGTGAACGGAAGACAGAGGCAGGGGAACCAGTTCGGGAGAGGAAACAAGGCTTGAGACCAGGAGTTGGGAAATCTGCCAAGCAGTGGGCTTTTGTCTTGTGAGGAATGAAAGACAGGAAGTGGGTGTCCGGAGGACAAAGAGATGGAGAGCGGGCAGCACGGTGGCCGCGTGCCAGCATTCCGGCCGCAGGATTCTGAATGCCAGTTCCTCTGCCTTCCCAGACACTCTTGCTCCGGGCAACTTACCTCTCCCCCTTCTAATGAGACCGTTCGCTCAACCCACCTGGACCTTCAGAGATGCAGGTAGCACTTGTGTCGAACTTTCAGCCTGTGTGGTTGGACCTTTTCCATTGAAGACTGTGGGTTTCCTCCCGCTTCCAGTGGGTGGTGCAGATTGTTTGGGGTGTTTGCTGCAGGTATGTAGTAGCACATCCTGGGAACGGCAGACACCTAGTTTCAAAAAGAGAAGTTAAGGACTTGCTCGTATGGGAGGGAGCACTCCTGGCCTCTGAGATGACAAAGCTCTATATGCATAAGTCACGGTCTTGCTAGCTTGACAGTGGTGGATACAGTGCCACCCTCCCCACGGCTGTAGGCAGGTTTGGCCAGGTCTGAAAGAACGCCTCACGCTGGCCCAGAGCCCCAGGCCCACTCAGAAACATGAGGAGTGAAGAAACACCTTTCCCCCACTCCCGTGCCACTGGATGTCACCTAGCAGGTCTCCCTGCTGCCGTCCCGTCTGGCTTTCACCATGGTCTTCAAGGAGCTGCTCTGCCGGCAGGCCCCGCTGCTCCGCAGCCCCAGTGCAGGGGGGCGGGACGAACCTGCGGCGACCCTGCCTGCAGAGCGTGGGGACTGGAAGGTGAGGCCAGAGCTTTTGGCCTGAGCAATTATTTGCTAAAACTGAGAGAAAGGAAAGACAGAGGAGCTAGAGAACTGGGATGTCTTAAAGATAGAAATGTACATTTCCCCAAGGCTTTAAATACCAAGATGATCTCAACAGTGGGAGGCAGGAAAATGACTCCCACATCAGCAGTTAGCCTCACGCAGCCACATGTGGCCTGGGGTTAGTGATAAAGCTTATCCCTCTGAGCCTTGGAGATAAAGGTGCGTTATTTAGAGTACCAAACGAATACGAGGCACTGCTCTGGTCTGCTGCGTTTTCCTGTACTCTACACAATTTACCAGTCTCTGTGGAGTTAGAATGCAATTAAAATTATCAGATTTAAACAGGCATGCTTTGATTATCAAAATGACCACAGCTTCTGTAAATGTTTCCAGTTCATCGCTGAGGAAACTGGTTATCTTTCCACTGTTGAGGGGTGAAGGGAGGGCTGGCACTTGAATCCTAGTCTGGGTTTTCAAAATAGAGTGGATTCTGCATAGATAATATGTTCTTTACCATAGAACTAGGCCAGTCCAGGGTCTTGACATTTCCCTGTATGCACTGAAGGACTCGGTACAAAGCAAGGACGCTGGGTGAATGAGTGTAGCAGTTTCCCACATCTGCAAGTCCTGGGACCCAGCAGTGAGCCTCACCCTGGTTAAGTTTAAGGAGTGGCCTCCCAGAGCCGTTAGGGCCTTCCTTGAGCCATTCTCCGTGAGGTCAGTTTAGGCCTTAATTTTCTGCAGCCTGGACTTAGCAGAATGCTCACAACAGAAACGTGATATGTCCTCAGCAAAGAACACAGAGGCGCTTACAAGAGGCCACTTACTTGTTCTTTGCAATAACTCACATGCGACAGGTTCTGCCTAATAGGTCCTTGACATTTTGGCTGGCCAAGGCCAAGGGTATCAACCTCTAATAGGATTCTGCAAACAAATAAGTAGTGATGTTTTTGGTTTTATTTTCTGTAATAAACACTATCTGTGCCCTCTCTGACTTTATGTACTTTAGAGTCCTGCTACGTGTTTTGATGGAAAAGTTAACCACTGCACTGTAAAGCCACCCCATCAGTCATTGTGGGCTTATATTAGTTACCAAATCTGTAGGCTTTTCTTGAACACCGTTGGAACAGAAGATTGAGTGGGCCAAACTCCCAGTCTATTTTAAAATAAAGAGCAGTGTCATTCTAAGCCACTTGGCTGAAGTCAGTCCACAAGAGAGAAGAGGGACAGAAGCCAGAGCCAGTAGAAAGTAAGAGTAGATTCAACAAAGCATTTGGAAAATTATCCTCAGGGACAAGGTGGGGAAGTCAGGGCTGAGGTATCAAGTAGGTTAATAACTTGTTAAGTTGCCCTGGCCCTTCTCTTCAGCCCTGCCCAGTATTTCCCTTGACAGTGTGGCTAAGGAAATGACTGCCAGGCTTAGCAAGTGGAGGAAGACCTGAAGCAAGGAGAAAACACAACCCTGACCCAAAGAGAGCGCAGAGGGCTAGGACAAGTAGTTAATCCAAAATCCAAAAGTAGGAATTTTGATGGTGAGGGCCACTACCATCACCAGTTTTACAGAGGAACTCACCAGGCCTCCAAGATCACCACCTGATAGCTCGAAATACTGGCCTGCGACCTTAAACCCTGTATTTGCTCTCCAGCACAGAATTAGATAGTCCCCACCCTCCAAAAATACAGCCGAGTCATTAGACACTCTGATAGCTGACTGACCTACTAGCCCCAAAACATTTTAAATCTAACCACTGCCCAAAGTGAGTAATGATTGTTGCAAGCACCTCTGCCCTGATCTTCCCAAATCCAGTCCGTATTCCACAGTTGTGGGCCCAAATGGTAATCACCTCATATTTTTAATAAAACCTCACGATATAGGCAAGGTAGATTTTATTATCCATTTTATATACCAAAAAAGTTTCAAGGTCAGTTTGCCTCAGATGTTCCCGCCTCCTTGCCCAGCTTATCAGAAGGTAATCACACGCAGGTGTTGTAGTTATGACTTTTGTGGCTTAAAAGGAGGAGAGGGTGTCTATAAACAGGATGGTGCAAACAACGTCCTGTTGGAGGTGACGGACCACCAGCCCTATGAGGCAAGGAAGAGCTGGAGTTTGGGCTGCCTGGGCCATTCTGACTCAGCTGTCCAGAGGTACATGCAGAGACCTTCACCCCAGCCATGTTGTGGCAGTGTAGACTACTACTGACTATTAAGAGTACAGTCTGGTACAAATCAGGAATCCCTAGGAAGGAGGAGCCAGAACCAAACATCTCTGAGGCATCTGAAGCAACCAGATTTTAACGTTAAAATTTTGAATCTCCCATTGCTGTCGTCAAAACAATAAGCCATAAAAATAAATGAAAACAACTGTCAGCCACTGTTCCTATCTCCAACAATGATGGGCTGTAATTCAAACCAATCCTTCTGCTAAAAATAACTTTCACAAAGCAGTAAAGAAGGTTCTGCTTCTGCTAATAGAAAAGCTTCTATTCGTCCAACCCTCCCACAAATGACAACTATAAATTCTCAACAAAATGAAGAAAACAACTACCTTAAGGCAGTGAAGAGCAACCAAACTCAACAAACTGGAAGGGAGTTTACAGCTGGAAGTTTTGAAATGTTACTGAGTGAGTTCCCATTTTTATGGCTTTTTGCCTGAGGATAGGCCCCAGTTGCTACCATGTAGGACAGTTAAAACTCGGACAGAAACCTACAATCTTAGCTTCAGTAACCAAAGGAAATGGTTTAGAATCAACCCAATACCTTGAAAAGTGAGGGAGTCAATTCCAGAAAGGAGAGAGAGCACCCATGGTCTGTGTATAAACTCTGCCTAAATCTTTAAATACACACTTAAAGAGCAGACTCCAAGCAACCAGCTAAAAGAACTAAAAAGAAATATCAACTGAGGCCCACCACAGGGGAATCAGTTTTGTCTTGAGTTTAGCCAAGCGCCTATTTTAAAAATATTCTTCAGAATTCCTTCACTGTATTACTCACACTATCTAGTATGTAATTCAAAATTACTACATATAATGAAAATGAGGAAAATGTGATCCACACCAAAGAGAAAAGGTAATTAATGGAAACTGACTTGGAGATGATCCAGATGTTATTAACATTCAAGATTTTTAAATCAACTATTATAATGATGCCAAAGAATGTCACAGAAAATAAGCTTATAATGGATGCACATGTAGGAATTGTCGGCAGAGACAAAGTCATGAACCAAATAAAATTCTAAAACTGAAGAATACAGTATCTTAAGTAAATTCAATAAGTGGGATTAACAGCACATTGAAGATGACATGTTAAAGGATCACTAAACTTGGGAAAGAAAAAAAAAAGCAGGAGCTAGGAAACATTTTCTGCAAAGGATCATAGTACTTGTGGCTTTCAGGGTCAAAAGTCTCCATTACAACCACTCGTCTCCACCACTGCAGTGTGAAAGCAGCTACAGTTAATGAATAAACAAATTTGGCCTGGATGGATCCAGTTTCTTAACTCTGAAAAAGAGTAATAGACATCCAATCTAAAGAACAGAGAGGAGGGCGCCTGGGTGGCTCAGTTGGTTGGGTGACTGCCTTCAGCTCAGGTCATGATCCCGGAGTCCCGGGATCGAGTCCCATATCAGACTCCCGGCTCTGCAGGAAGTCTGCTTCTCCCGCTGACCTTCTCCCCTCTCATTCTCAGTCTCTCTCACTCTAATAAATAATAAAAAAAATAAAATCTTTAAAGAACAGAGAGGAAAAATACCTATTCTATTCTTCTCAAGCTGTTTCAAAAACAGATATGGAAGGAAAACTTCAAAACTGTATGAGGTTTTGAGGCCAGCATCACCTTGATCCCAAAACCAAAGACCCCACCAAAAAGAATTACAGACCAATATTCCTGATGAACATGGATGCAAAAATTCTCACCAAAATACTAACCAATAGTATCCAACAGTACCTTAAAAGGATTATTCGTTGCAACCAAGTAGGATTTATTCCTGGGCTGCAAGGTTGGTTCAACATCCACAAATCAATCAATGTGATACACTACATAAATAAAGGAAAAGAACCATATACTCCTCTCAATAGAAGCAGAAAAAGCATTTTCGACAGAGTATAGCATCCTTTCTTGATTAAAACTCTTCGCAGTGTAGGAATAGAGAGTACATACCTCCAGATCATAAAAGCCATCTATGAAAAACCAAACCGAGCCTTGCACAGTGGCAGTATCGTAGCCAATGAGGTTTATCCGAGGCGCAATTATTGCTAATTGAAAAACCTACAGCGATTATCATTTTCAGTGGAGAAAACCTTGAGAGCTTTTCCCCTAAGGTCAGGAACATAGCAGGGATGTCCACTATCACCACTGTTACTCAACATAGTACTAGAAGTCTTAGCCTCAGCAATCAGATAACCAAAAGAAATAAAAGGCATCTGAATTGGCAAAGAGGTCAAACTCTCACTCTTTGCAGATGATATGATACTCTATGTGGAAGACCCAAGAGGATTTTACCCTTAAATTGCTAGGTCTCATACAGGAATGTTGAAAAAGAAAACCAAAACTGGTGGCATCACAATCCTAGACTTCAAGCCTTATTACAAAGCTGTAATCAAGACAGTATGGTACTGGCATAAAAACAGACACAAAGTCAATGGAACAGAATAGAGAACCCAGAAATGGACCTTCAACTCTATGGTCAACTAATCGTCAACAAAGCAAGAAAGATTATGCAATGGAAAAAAGTCTCTTCAACAGATGGTGTTGTGAAAATTGGACAGCCACATGCAGAAGCATGAAACTGGACCACTTCCTTAAATCATACACAAAAATGAACTCAAAATGGATGAAAGACCTAAATGTGAGACAAGAATCCACCAAAATCCTAGAGTACACAGGCAGCAACCTCTTCGACCTCGGCCACAGCAACTTCTTGTTAGGTCTCCAAAGGTAAGGGAAACAAAGGCAAAAATGAACTATTGGGACTTCATCAATATCAAAAGCTTTTGCACAGCAAAGGAAACAGTCAACAAATCCAAAATTTAACAACCGACAAAATGGGAGACGATATCTGCAAATGACAATCAGATAAAGGGCTAGTATCCAAAAACTATAAAGAACTTATCAACTCAACACCCTAGGAACAAATAATCCAGTCAAGAAATGGGCAGAAGACATGAACAGACATTTCTCCAAAGAAGACATCCAAATGGCCAACAGACACATGAAAAAGTACTCAGCATCAGGGAAACAAATGAAAACCACAATGAGATACCACCTCACACCAGTCAGAATGGTTAAAATTAACAAGTTCGATAAGAACAGATGTTGGCAAGGATGCAGAGAAAGGGGAACCCTCACACACTACTGGTGGGAATGCAAGCCGGTGCACCAGTGTGAAAAACTCAAAAAGTTGAAAACAGAGCAACCCTACAACCCAGCAATTGCACCACTGGATATTTACCCCAAAGACAAATGTAGTGATCTGAAGGGGCATTGCACCCCAATGTTTATAGCCCAATGTCCACAATAGCCTAACTTTGTAAAGAGTCCAGATGTCCATCAACAAATGAATGGATAAAGATGTGATATATATATCTATATACTTACATAGATAGACACACACACACACACACACACACACACACACACACAATGGAATATTATACAGCTATCAAAATATCTTGCCATTAGCAAGGACACGGATGGAACTAGAGGGTATTATGCTAAGCAAAGTCAATCAGAGCAAGACAATTATCAGATGATCTCACTGAAACGTGGAGTTTTAAGAAACAAGCCAGAGGATCATCAGGGAAGAGAGGAAAAAATGAAACAAGATGAAACTAGAGAGGGAGACAAACCATAAGAGACTCTCTAACAAACAGGGTTTCTGGAGGGGAAGGTGGGGGAGGGATGGGGTAACTGGAAGATGGACACTGGGAAGGGTATGTGTTGTAATGAGCACTGGGTATAAGACTGATGACTGACAGACCTGTACCCCTGAAACAAATAATACATTATATGTTAATTGAATTTAAACTTTAAAAAATTAGAAAAGAAATGTGAAAAAAATGGTCAGAGCGTCTTTGGTCTGTGCGACATCAAACAGTCTAGCATACATATACATAATTGGGATCCCAGAAGGAGAAGAAAGAAGGCATTAGGCAGAAAGAGGGGTTGTTTTTTGTTTTTAAGTAGGCTCCATGCCCAACTTGGGGCATGAACTCATGACCTGAGATCAAGAGTCACGTGCTGCACTGACTGAGCTAGCCAGATGTCCCAGAGTTTTTTTTTTTTTTTTAATCATGGCCAAAATTTTCCAAATTTGGAAGTTCTAGAATCACAACAAACCCCAAATGGAATAAATACAAAGAAGGCTGCACCCAAGGACCTTTTTGTCAAGTTGCTGGAAACTAAAAATAGAAAATCTACACTTGATCTTAGCCAAAGGCCGAGAAGTGATTAAAAATAGAAAATCTAGAAGGCAACAAAATGACACATTACATTAAAAAAAAAAAAAAAACCACACATTTCAATTCTGTGAAATACTGCAAGCTTCTCATCAGAAGTCACAGTGACTAGAAGACAATGGGATAACCTCTTTAAAATGTATGAAAATAAAACATGTCAACCCAGAATTCTACTACCAAGTGAAAATATTCTTGAAAATGCAGGTGAACTATTGACATTTTCAGATACAAGGAAGAGTCAGCAGCAGCAGACCTGCATTACAGGAATTACTAAGAAGTTCTCCAGGGGTGCCTGGGTGGCTCAGTTGGTTAAGCAGCAGCCTTCGACTCAGGTCATGGTCCCAGGGTCGTGGGATTGAGCTTCACTTCCGCCTCCTTGCTCAGCAAGGAGCCTGCTTCTCCCCTGCCTGCCATTCCCCCTGCTTGTGTTTGCATGCTCTGTGTCAAATAAATAAATAAAATTGTAAAAAAAAAAAAAAAAAAAAGTTCTTCAGATCAAGGGAAAAAGACCAGATGGGAATTCAGATTTTCAGATTTACAGAAATTAAGTCAGTCAGTCTAGTAATTTCGAAATGGTCTCCAGTGATCCTTTCTCTCTTATTTATGTCCTCTGTATAGTTCCCTCCCACACCATGAGAACTGGTCTGTTTGACCACCAGAATATGAAGTGACAGTGTAAGACTTCCAAAGCGAGGTCATTAAAGACACTGACATTAAGCATAAATCTTCATGGCCTTGGATTAAGTATGAATTTTTGAGAAATAACACCTAGAACACAATCAAGGAAAAAATAGATAATTGGACTTCATCAAAATTTAAAACATTTGTGCTTTATTTTTTTTTTAAAGATTTTATTTATTTATTTGACAGAGAGAGATCACAAGTAGGCAGAAGCAGGCAGGGGGGGGGCGGGGGGGAAGCAGGCTTCCTGCTGAGCAGAGAGCCCGATGTGGGGCTCGATCCCAGGACCCTGAGATCATGACCTGCGCTGAAGGCAGAAGCTAACCCACTGAGCCACCCAGGCGCCCCTAAAACATTTGTGCTTTAAAGACACAATCAAGAATGTAAGAAAACAGCCTAAGAAATTGGAGAAATTATTTGTAAATCACAGATCAAGACTTAGTATCCAGAACATTTAAAGAACCCTTACTACTCAATCATAAAAAAGAAAAATCCAATTATTTATGTGGGCAAAAGACTTGAATAGACATTTCTCCAAAGAAGATATGTAAATGGCCAATGAGTTCATGAAAATGTGCTCAACGCCATTACTCATCAGGAATATACAAATCAGTCATGAGATACCACTTCACATCCACTAGGATGACAATCATCATCATCATTATCATAATTCTCCAGACAATAACCTAACCTAAACAGCCAGGATGTGAAGAAACTGGAACTCTCATATATTGCTAGTGGGACTATAAAATGATGCAGCTGTTTTGGAGAACAGTTTGGCAGTTCCACAAAAAGTAAAAGATGGAGTTACCATATGATCTAACAATTCCACTAGTGGTTATATACACAAGAGAATTTATATAGATAGATCGATCGAGCGATCTATCTCCACATAAAAACCTGTACACAGAGGTTCACAGTAGCACTATTCATAATAGCCAAAAAGGGCAGATGACCCAAATGTTCAACTGACAAATGGATAAACGAGTATCCATACAATGGAATGTTATTTAGTAATAAAAAGGAATGAAGCACTGATACGGAATACAACAGGGATAAGCCTTGAAAACATTATGCTAAGAAGCCAGACACAAAAGGTCACATAAAATACTGTTTCATTTATATCAAATATCAAAAATAGGCAAATCCATAGGAACAGAAAGGAGATTAGTGGTTGCCAGGGGAAGAGTGAAATGGGAATAACAGTTAACATGTGCAGAGTTTCCTTATAGGGTGATGAAAATATTCTGGAATTAAACCACAGTGGTGATTCCATAGCTTTGTGAATACACTAAATATCCACTAATTATACACTTTAAAAGTGTGAATTTTAGGGACACCCGGGTGGCTCAGTCAGTTGAATGTCTGCCTTTGGCTTGGGTCACAATCCCAGGGTCCTGGTATCAAGTCCCACATCAGGCCTCTTGCTCAGCAGGGACCCTGCTTGTGAATAAAATCTTTTTTTTTTTAAGTGTGAATTTTACAGTATGAGAATTATATCTCAATTTACAATAACACACAACAAAAACTTCTCATTTCCATCTTTCTCAGAACATTCACATTGAGAGAAGTCAGATCCCATGTCATGATGGCACTCAAGCAGCTTTATGGAGAGGCCCATATGGCAAGAAACAGGTATCAATATGCTGTGATGTAAGAACTTGGAAGCAGATCCTCCAGCTCAAGTCAACCCTTCAAATGACTGCAACTCTGGCCAATATTTTGACTGTGATCTCATTAGAAGGCACAAGCCGGAATCACCCAGCAAAGCCAATTCTGATTCCTGCCTCACAGAAACTGTGGAATAAATGTTTATTAAGTCACTAAGATATGAAGTAACTTGCTATGCAGCAATAGATAACTAATACAATTGTCAATGGATTAAATATAAAATATTTTTCTCTAAATTTCATTAATATACCTGTAACTGAGTGGAAAACTCAACATTGTATAGTGGGGTTTCTGAAATATGAAGATCTAATACCTACAACTGTTGCATAAAATATGGGTGATGGGTAAATGGACCTCTGTGGTTGCAATATTTTTATATTTTTGTGAACTGATAAAATACTAATAACTCTAGGTAGGTTGTAAAAATTTAGCATATAGTAATCCTTAAAGCAAATATTTAATAAAATGCAAAAGGTATAACTACAGAAATCAATTTGAGGAATTAAAATGGAATACTGAAAACTATGTAACTAAGTTGGGAAGAGAGAAACAAAATGTGGATGGAAATAGGAATATAGCAAAATAACCAATCTAAATCTGACCATATCAATAATTACATTAAATATTAATGGACTAAAATATTAATGGACTGATAACCCATTTCTGACAAAAGGAATAAAAAGGAGTTTAATCCTCCACCTTAAATAACTAAAACATACGAAATATATGAAACAACAGGTCTCAGACTACAGGCAGCACAGGACAGTGATCTTTGACAGAAGGAAAACTAATGACATAAGTCCCACAACTGCCCCAAGTTAACAATGTGTAGAACATTTCAAACCAGGGATCAGAGAGAACATATCAAAACAGAACCCAGAGGTTTCCTTGGAATGCGTAGAATTGTGAAACTTCACAGAGAAAGAAGTCACTTAAGATCTGCAAAGGTTCACCTTTGACTTCTTTAGTACATATGTATGAGTAACTATCAAGACCAAAGAAGGAACTGGCAGAAAGGAGCAGGGCTCCACAGACCTCACAAATAGCCAGGAATATTTCATACTCTCAACACCAGAATAGAAAGACTAAATACATGAGGCATCAATTAGAGTTCTCAGAAAGGTATTGCTTCAATAGCAGGGGTAAATTAGCCACAGATGAAAGGACATTCTGGACCATCTAATAAAGCATAAACGTTACCCTTGAAAAGATCGCAACTATTTCCAAGTAACTGTCATGGGACAAAGCTCAAGAATATTTAAAGAAATACAAATGATACAAAACATCCAACAGTGTAAAATACACAGTGTCTGGAACCCAGTAAAAATTACCAGGCATGTGAAGGAGCAGGAACATATGACCCATAAAGGAGAGAAAAATCCATCAATAGGAACAGACCCAAGAATTACTTAGATGATAGAATTAGTATATAACAATGTTTTAAAAAGTGGTTATTTATATAGTATATATCCAAAGAAGTAAAGGAAACCATAAACAGGTTGAGAGAAAAAATGGTGATATAAAGAAGACCTAAGTCAAACTACAGAAATGAAAACTACAGTGTCTGAGATACAAAATACACTGGTTGGGAAAAAACAGCACATTGGATACTACAAAAGAATAGTGACCTTGAATACAGCAATAAAAACTATCAACAACAACAACAAAAAACAGGAAAAAAAGACTAGGGAAAAACAGCATCAGTGAATTATAAGACAACATTAAGTAGCTTCACATATGTGTAATTAGAGTGTCGAGAAGGCGCCTAGGTGGCTCAGTTGTTAAGTGTCCACCTTCAGCTTAGGTCATGATCCCAGGGTCCTGGGATTGAGCCCCACACTGGGCTCCCTGCTCTGCAAGGAGCCTGCTTCTCCCTCTCCCACTCCCCCTGCTTCTGTTCCCTCTCTGTCTCTCTCTCTGTCAAATAAATAATAAAATCCTTTAAAAAAAAAAGTGTCAAGAGAAAGATGTAAAACAGAAAAAGATGATAAGAAAATAATGGTCAAATTATTCTCAGGGTGTTTTTGTTTTTTTTTTTTTCTATTTTGGAGAAAATTGTAAACCCCAAAATCCAAGAAGTTCAATTAACCCCCAGTAGAATAAACATGAGGAAAACCACACCAATGTATTCATAATCAAATTGCTGAAAATAAATGATAAAATAATTATAAGTAGGGGCACCTGAATAGTAGCTCAGTCAGTTAAGTGTCTGAGTCTTTATTTATGCTCGGGTCATGGTCTCAGTCATGAATTTGGTTCCCATGTCGGGCTCCACACTCAGCGGAGTCTGAGATTCTCTCTCTCTCTCCCTCTTCTCCTCCCCCTACTCACCTGCTCTCTAAAATAAATAAAATCTTTTTAAAAATTATAAGTAACCACATGGGGATCAAGTGGGTAGGAGGGAAAAGCAAAGGTGAGAATGACAGAAAAGTTCTCGTCAGAAACAATTCAAGCCAGGAGACAGGAAAGCAACATCTTTAAAGACTGAAAACAAGTTGCCAACCAGAATTACAAGGAATTCTAAATTTTCTCAGAATTTTAAGAGAATGCCTTTCAAAAATGAAGATCCAACACACACAAAATTTATGGAATGCAACAAAAGCAGTACTCAAGGGAAATTTATCACTGTAAATACCTACATTAAAAATGAAGAAAGATCTTGGGGTGCCTGGTTAGCTCAGTCAGTTAAGCATCAGACTCTTGATCTCAGCTCAGGTCTTGATCTCAAGCACCTGTTGGGCTCCACACTGGGCATGGAGTTTACTTGAAAATAAATGAAGAATGATCTCAAATCAATAATAATTTACACCTTAAGGAACTAGAAAAAAGAGCAAGCTAAACACAAATATGGCGTAATGAAGAAAATAATAAAAATTAGAAAGGAGACAAAGTAGAAAATGGAAGAACAGAAAAATCAATAAAACCAAAAGTTGGTTCTTTGGAAAGATCAGCAAAAGTGACAAAACCTTAGACTGAAAGAGACAAATAACTAAATTGAAAATGAAAATAAAGACATTCAATAACGACCTTACAGAAATAAAAAAGATTACAAGTGAATACTATGAAGAACTCTATGTCAACAAATTATATAATTTGAAAAAATGGACAAATTCCTTAGAAGATACAAATTACTTAAACTGACTCCAGAAATAGAAACTCTCAACAGACCTCTAACAAGTAAAAAGATTAAATAAATAATGATAAAGCTCCCAACAAAGAAAAGTTCTGTATCAGGTGGCTTCCCCAGTTAGTTGTACTAAACAAAAAATTAACACCAATCCTCAAATTTTTCCAGAAACTGAAAACTATCTCATTCTATGAGGCCACATTTACTCTAATACCAAAGCCAGTTAAAAGACACCACAAATAAAAAAATTTGCAGAATATTCCTTACGAATATAGATGCAAAAATTCTCAACAAAATACTAACAGATCAAACCCAACAGCACATTAAAAGGCTCATTCACCATGACCAAATGGGACTCATACCAGGAATGCAAGAGTAGTTCAACATAAGAAAATCAGTAAATGTTAATACATTACATTACCAGAATGAAAGGGGGAAAAAAAACCCACATGATCATCTCCATTAGTGGAGAAAAGGCATTTGATAATCCAACGCTCTTTCATAATAAAAACTCTCAGAAAACTCCAGAATTAGGGGGGGAAAAAAGCAACACATAGAATTCATGACTTTTTTCACCATGATCCTTTAGTCTTTCAGAGTTGAATTTTTTTAATTTTGTTTTTTTCTTCTTTTATTATTTTTCCTCTTTCCTATTTTGGCATTTTTTAAACTAGTATCTTATCAATACCTTTTAAAAATTCTTTTCTAATTTTCACTGTTACATTCATATTTTATCCCCACATTGTATTTAACCTTTTTTTTTTTTTTTTTTGTATACATATAGGGGTTTTTTTTCTTTAAAATTCTGGGATACAATTTCTTCTAATAGATCAAAATATACCCTAAATCTAGCACACAGCTTGGATCTAGTCTCCAGCCTGATCACATTCTTTCCTCTTTTATTCTTTTTTTTTTTTCTTCAACCAACCTCTTATCAATCTTTTTTAGAATTTTTTTTAATTTTCATCTTTACACTCATATTCCATCCCTTCATAGTGTTTACCCTTATTTTAGTATAAGTTTTTTCTTTAAAATTTTGGGAGGTAGTTTCTTCTAACAGACCAAAAACACCCAAAATCAGATGTGGGACTCTGTTCTAATCACAAGTCTAATATACATATATATATATATATTTTTTTCTCTTTTCATTTTATTTTTTACTCTTTCCCCCCCCCCTTTTTTTCTTCAACCCCTCGTTTCAGCTCTCTTCTGATTTTTCTGGGGTTCTTGCTACCCTTCTAGTATTTTTCTCTCTCACTCATCTATTCTTATCTCAATAAAATGACAAGGCGGAAAAACTCACCACAAAAAAAAGAACAAGAGGCAACCAATGACTAGAGACCTAGTCAATATGGACATTAGTAATATGTCAGAAATAGAGTTAAAAATGACAATTATCAAGGTGCTAGCTGGGCTCAAAAAAAGCATGGAAGATATTAGAGAATCCCTTTCTGGAGAAATAAAGTCCCTTTCTGGAGAAATAAAAGAACTAAAATCTAACCAAGTTGAAATCAAAAAAGCTATTAATGAGGTATGGTAAAAAATGCAGGCTTTTACTGTGAGGATAAATGAGGCAGAAGAGAGAATTAGTGATATAGAACACCAAATGATGGAGAATAAAGGAGCTGAGAAAAAGAGACAAACTACTGGACCACGAGGGGAGAATTCGAGCAATAAATGATACCATAAGATGCAACTATATTAGAATAATTGGGATCCCAGAAGAAGGAGAGGGCAGAAGATATATTGGAGCAAATTATTGTAGAGAATTTCCCTAATCTGGTGAAGGGAACAAGCATCAAAATCCAGGAGACACAGAGAACCCCCCTCAAAATCAATAAAAAGAGGTCTACACCCCGTCATCTAATAGTAAAACTTACAAGTCTTAGTAACAAAGAGAAAATCCTGAAAGCAGCTCGGGACAAGAAGTCTATAACATACAAAGGCAGAAATATTAGATTGGCAGCAGACCTATGCACAGAAACCTGGTAGGCCAGAAAGGACTGGCATGATATATTCGGACCACTAAATGAGAAAAATATGCAGCCAAGAATACTATATCCAGCTAGACTGTCATTGAAAATGGAAAGATAAAAAGCTTCCAGAACAAACAAAAACTAAAAGAATTTGCAAATACCAAACCAGCCCTACAGGAAATACGGAAAGGGGTCCTCTAAGCAAAGAGACAGCCTAAAAGGAACATAGAACCAGAAAGGAACAGAGACAATATACAGTTAACAGTCACCTTACAGGCAATACAATGGCACTAAATTCATATCTGTCAATAGTTACCCTGAATGTAAATGGGCTAAATGTCCCCAATCAAAAGACACAGGGTATCAGAATGGATAAAAAAAAAGACCCATTGATATGCTGTCTACAAGAAGCTCATCTTAGACCCAAAGACACCTCCAGATTTAAAGTGAGGGGGTGGAAAACAATTTACCATGCTAACGGACATCAAAAGAAAGCTGGGGTGGCAATCCTTATATCAGATAAATTAGATTTTAAGCCAAAGACTAAAATAAGAAATGAGGAAGGACACTATATCATACTTAAAGGGTCTATCCAACAAGAAGATCTAACAATTTTAAGTATCTATGCCCCTAACATGGGAGCAGCCAATTATATAAGCTAGTTAATAACAAAGTCAAAGAAACACATCAACAATAATACAATAATAGTAGGGGACTTTAATACCCCCCCTTACTGAAATGGACAGATCATCTAAGCAAAAGATCAACAAGGAAATAAAGGCTCTAAATGACACACTGGACCACATGGACATCACAGATATATTCAGAACATTCCATCCCAAACCAACAGAATACACATTCTTCTCAAGTGCACATGGAACATTCTCCAAAATAGATCACATCCTGGGTCACAAATCAGGTCTCAATCGGTACCAAAAGATTGGGATCATTCCCTGCATATTTTCAGACCACAATGCCATGAAACTAGAACTCAATCACAAGAGGATAGTTGGAAAGAACTCAAATATATGGAGGCTAAAGAATGAATGGGTTAACAAGGAAGTTAAAAAATTAAAAAATTCATGGAAACAAATGAAAATGAAAACACAACTGTTCAAAATCTTTGGGACATAGCAAAAGTGGTCCTGAGAGGAAAGTATATAGCAATACAAGCCTTTCTCAAGAAATAAGAAAGATCTGAAATACACAACCTAACCCTACACCTAAAGGAGCTGGAGAAAGAACAGCAAAGAAAGCCTAAACCCAGCAGAAGAAGAGAAATAATAAAGATCAGAGCAGAAATCAATGAAATAG
>CM052808.1:13983567-14078045 GCA_028533885.1 Nasua narica | reverse complement strand
GAATGGGAGAAGATATTTGCAAATGACTTATCAGATAAAGGGCTAGTATCCAAAAATCTATAAAGAACTTCTCAAACTCAACACCCAAAAACAATCCGATCAAGAATGGACAGAAGATATAAACAGACATTTCTGCAAAGAGGACATCCAAATGGCCAACAGACACATGAAACAGTGCTCAACATCCCTTGGCATCAGAGAAATACAAATCAAAACCACAGTGAGATACCACCTCACACCAGTCAGAATGGCTAAAATTAGCAAGTCAGGAAACAACAGATGTTGGCGAGGATGTGGAGAAAGGGGAACCCTCCTACACTGTTGGTGAGAATGTACAGCCACTCTGGAAAACAGTATGGTGGTTCCTCAAAAAGTTGAAAATAGAGCTACCCTGCGACCCAGCAATTGCACTACTGGGTATTTACCCTAAAGATACAAATGTAGTGATCCGAAGCGGCACGTGCACCCGAATATCATAGCAGCAATGTCTGCAATAGCCAAACTATGGAAAGAACCTAGATGTCCATCAACAGATGAATGGATAAAGAAAATGTGGGGTGTGTGTGTGTGTGTGTGTGTGTGTGTGTAATGGAATACTATGCAGCCATCAAGAGAAACGAAATCTTGCTATTTGCAAGGACGTGGATGGAACTAGAGGGGATTATGCTAAGTGAAATAAGTCAATCAGAGAAAGACGATTATCATATGAACTCTCTGATATGAAGAATTTTAGAGGCAGCCCGGGGGGTCATGGGGGGTGGGAAGGGAAATGAAACAAGATGGGATCAGGAAGGAGACAAACCATAAGAGAGTCCTAAACTCACGAAACAAACTGAGGGTGGCTGGGAGGTAGCGGGGGTAGGGATAGGGTGGCTGGGTTATGGATACTGGGGAGGGTATGTGCTATAGTAAGTTCTGTGAAATGTGTAAGTCTGCTGTTTCACAGACATGTACCTGGTGCAAAAAATACATTATACATTAATTTAAAAAATAAGAAATTTTAAGAAAAGAAAGGAATAGATAAAACTATCTCTATTCACAGATAATATGATCCTATATAGAGAAAATGTCAAAAAATTCTCAAGAAAGCTATTACAGTTAATAAATTCAGCAAAGTTGCACGGTATAAGATCAACACATAAAAGTCAGTTGTAATGAACAATCTGCAAAGGAAATCAGGAAAGCCATTCCATTTACAATAGCATTAAAAAGAATAAAATAGTTATTTAACCAAAAAGATGAAAGATGTACACTGAAACTATAAAATATTGCTGAGAGAAATTAAAAGCAAATAAATAGATATCCGTGTTCATGGATAACAATATTAAATATTGTTGAGAACAATATTAAATATTGTTCAGTCAGTTGAGCATCAAACTCTTGATTTGGGCTCTGGTCATGATCTCAGGGTTCATCTTGGGGTCATCAAGCCCCATGTCATGGTGCCTGCTTAAGATTCTCTCTCTCTGCCCCTCCCTCCACCCCTGCTCACACTCCTTAAAAAAAATACCTAGGGGCACCTGGGTGGCTCGGTGGGTTAAGGCCCCTGCCTTCGGCTCGGGTCGTGATCTCAGGGTCCTGGGATCGAGCCCCACATTGGGCCCTCTGCTCAGCGGGGAGGCTGCTTCCCTCTCTCTCTGCCTACTTGTGATCTCTCTCTCTCTCTCTCTCTCTGTCAAATAAATAAATAAAAACCTTTAAAAAAATACCTAATATTGTTAAATGTTAACACTACCCAAAGCAGTCTATAGATTCAATGCGATCCCTATCAAAATTTAAGTAGTCTTTGCAGAAATGGAAAAGCCAATCCCCAAATTCATATGGAATTGCAAGGGGGCCCAAATAATCAAAACGATCTTGAAAAAGAAGAAAATTGGAAGCGTCACACTAACCAACTTTGAAAATTTCCTACAAAGCTATAGTAGTTATAACAGTATGATAATGGCATCAGGACAGACATATAGACCAATGAAATAGTATAGAGAGTCCAGGAATAAAAACACCAAGCATACAGTAAATTGATTTTCAACAAGAATACCAAGGCCATTCAATGGGAAAAGGACAATCTTCAACAAATCATGCTAGGAAAACTAAGTTCCACATGCAAAAGCATGAAATTGGACCCTTGCTGACAGCATTAAAAAAATTAGCTGAAAATGGATCAAAGTCCTAAACTTAAGAACTGAAACTATAAAACTCTTAGAAGAAAACACTGAAGAAAATCTTCATGACACTGGATTTGGCAGCAACTTCATGGATATGACACGAAAAACAGGCAACAATAGAAAGAAAAAAGATAAGTTAGATGTCATCAAAATTAAGACTGCATCAAAGGATATTATCAAAAAATTGGGGGCACCTGAGTGGCTCAGTGGGTTAAAGCCTCTGCCTTCAGCTCTGGTCGTGATCTCAGGGTCCTGGGATCGAGCCCCCACATCGGACTCTCTGCTTGGCAGGGAGCCTGCTTCCCCCTCTCTCTGCCTGCCTCTCTGCCTGCTTGGGACCTCTCTCCCTCTGTCAAATCAATAAATAAAATCTTAAAAAAAAAAATTGAAGACAACCTACTGAATGGGAGAAAGTATTTTCAAATCATGTATCTCCTAAGAAGTTAATATCCAGAATATATGAAGAACTCCTCCAGTCAATGACAAGCCAATCTAAAAGCCTAGTAAAGAATTCGATGTTTCTCCAAAGAAGATGTACAAATAGCCAATAAACACATGAAATGATGCTCAATCTCACTAGTCATTAGAGAAACCATACATCAAAACTATAATAAGGGGGCGCCTGGGTGGCTCAGTTGGTTAAGTGACTGCCTTCGGCTCAGGTCGTGATCCCGGAGTCCCAGGATCGAGTCCCAGGATCGAGTCCCAGGATCGAGTCCCAGGATCGAGTCCCAGGATCGAGTCCCAGGATCGAGTCCCACATCGAGTCCCACATCGAGTCCCACATCGGGCTCCCAGCACCGCGGGGAGTCTGCTTCTCCCTCAGACCTTCTCCCCTCTCATGCTCTCTCTCGCTCTCTCTCTCTCTCTCAAATAAATAAATCTTTAAAAAAAAAAAAACCTATAATGAGATACCACTTCACATCCCCTCATTAGGATGGCTATTATATTAAAACACACACACAGTGAGAGAGAGAAAAAACAAGGGCTGGTGAGGACATGGAGAAAATCGAACCCTCATGCATCACTGATGGGAGTGTAAAATGGTAAAGCCACCATGGAAACCAGCTTGGAAATTTCTCAGAAGGTTAAATCTAGAACTGCCGTATGATCCAGCGACACCCACTCCCAGGTATAAATCCAAGAGAACTGAAGGCCTGGACTCAGATATTTGTACACCCATGTTCATAGCAGCATTATTCACAATAGTCAGAAGGCGAAAGCAACCCAAGTGCCCATCATATTAAAATGAGGATAACTAAAAATGTGGTATATACATACAATGGAATATTATTTAGCCAGAAAAGGGAATGAAATTTTGATATATGCTACAACATGGATAGAACTTGAAAACATTATGCTAAAAGAAGTAAGCCAGACACATAAAAGGAGAAATGGTATATGCATCCTTTTATATGAGGTACCTCAAATAGGCAGGTTCACTGAGACGGAATAGAGGTTATCAGAGACTGGAGAAAGGAGAGGAAGAGAGTTATTATTTAATGACAACGGAATTTTTGTTGGAGATGATGAAAAAGTTTTGGGTAGAACCAGTGGTGATGGTTATACAATATTGTGAATGCATTTAATACAACCTAATTGTACACTTATTCATAAGTCTGACAGATTTTTTAAAAAGGTTTTATTATTTGGGAGAGAGAGATCACAAGCAGGGGGAGGGGTAGAGTGAGAGGGAGAAGCAGATGCCTCATTGAGCAGAGAGCCAAACTTGGGGCTCAATCCCAGGACCCTGAGATCATGACCTGAGCCAAAGTCTGACTCTTAACCAACTGAGCCACCTAGGTGCCCCTAATTATGATAAATATTTTGTATATTTTACATATACAAATTAAAAAATTTTTTTTAAGATTTTATTTATTTGACAGAGAGAGAGAGATCACAAGTAGGTGGAGAGGCAGAGAGAGAGGGGGAAGCAGGCTCCCCACCGAGCAGAGAGCCCGATGTGGGGCCTGATCCCAGAACCCTGAGATCGTGACCCGAGCCGAAGGCAGAGGCTTTAACCCACTGAGCCACCCAGGCGCCCCTAAAAAATTTTTTTTAATTGAAAGTGAAATAAAGACTTTTTCAGTTCAGGCATACAAATAAGCAAAAGGAATCCATCACTATCAGACCAGTAATGCAAGAAATGTTAGGGGAATTTCTTCAGGCAGCACGATGATACCGTGGAAACTGTATCTACACCAAAGTGGATCAATATAAAAGACTCATATTTTCAATCTCATCAAAAGATAATGGACTGGTTGGAGCGAAAGAAGGAAGATACGTTGTGGGGTTCATAACATGTAAAACTAAAACATATGATAGTAATCACACAAAAGTTGGAAGGGAAATGGAAATATACTATTTTAATATTCTTATATGTTAGGTTGTATAATATTATTTGAACATAAGCTAAGAAGGTATACTGTCAATAGTAGAATAACACTAAAATAAAATAAGCCAATGAATGAGATAAAATGGAATCACAAAAATAACCTAAAATAAGGGAGGAAACAAAAAAAAGAGATGAGACATCTTTATCCATTCATCACTCGATGGACTTATCTGTTCTTTCCCTAATTCGGTTATTGTTGATAATGCTGGTATAAACATCAGGATGCATGTATCCCTTTGAGTCAATATTTTTGCCTCCTTTGGGTAAATACCTGGTAGACATAGGGTCATAGGATAGCTCTATTTTTAACTTTTTGAGGACCCTCTGTATTATTTCACAGAGTCGCTGGACCAGTTTGCATTCCTACCAACAGTGTAAAAGGGTTCCCCTCTCTCCACATCCTCGCCAATAGCTGTTGTTGTTTGTGTTGTTAATTTTAGCCATGCTGACAGGGGTGAGGTGGTATCTCATTGTAGTTTTGATTTGTATTTCCCTGTATTTCCCTGATGATCAGTGAAATCATCTTTTCGTGTGTCTGTTGGACATCTGGATGTCTTCTTCAGAAAAATGTCTATTCGTGTCTTCTGCCCATTTCTTAACTGGATTATTTGGTTTTTTGGGGTGTCGAGTTTGATAAGTTCTTTATGGATTTTGGATAATAACCCTTTATCAGAGATGTCATTTGCAAATATCTTCTCCCACTCCACAGGCTGCCTTTTAGTTCTGTTGATTGTTTCCTTTATGGCAAAAGAGATGAACATAGGGAGGGGGAGGGGGAAAAGCGGTGGCAGGGGAGGCAAACCATAAGAGACTCTTACTTAAAGAGAACAAACTTAGGGTTGATGGAGGGGAGGTGGGTGGAAGGATGAGCTAAATGGGTGTTGGATATGAAGGAGGGCACTTCTTGTGATAAGCACTGGGTGCAATATGTTAGTGATGAATCACTAAATTCTACTCCTGAAACCAATATTACACTATATGTTAATTACCTAGAATTTAAATAAAAACTTGGGATGCCTGGGTGGCTCAGTTGGTTGGGCAGCTGCCTTCAGCTCAGGTCATGATCCCAGCAACCTGGGATCGAGTCCCGCATCAGGCTCCTTGCTCGGCAGGGAGTCTGCTTCTCTCTCTGCCTCTGCCTGCCTCTCCGCCTGCTTGTGTTCTCTCTCTCTCTGACAAATAAATAAAATCTTTAAAAAAAAAATTTTAAATAAAAACTTGAAAAAAAGTAAAAGAATGGAAAATATATATCATGCTAACACAAATCATAAGAAAACTGGAGTGATTATATTAATATCAAAATAGTTTTCAGAACAAGAAGCATTACCAAGAATAAAGCAAATCATTCCACAATAAGGTGATTAATTTATCAGAAGCACATATTTCTAAATGTTTATGCAGCTAATACAATTTCAAAATGCATGAAGCAAAAATTGATAGAAATAAAAGTAGTCTAATCTACAATTGTAATTAAGATTTCAATATCCCTCTCACTAATTCATAGAGCAAGTAAAGAGAAAATGAGTGAGGGGGCGCCTGGGTGGCTCAGTCATTAAGCATCTGCCTTCAGCTCCGGTCATGATCCCAGGGTCCTGGGATCAAGCCCCACATCAGGGCTCCCTGCTCAGAGGGAAGTCTGCTTCACCCTCTGTCCTCCCCCCCAGCCCAACCACTCATCCCCCTGCTCGCATTCTCTCCAATACATAAATAAAATCTTTAAGGAAAAAAAAAAACTGAGAACATAGAAGATTTAAACAATACAACCATTGTGACCTAATTAATATTTATAGAACACTGCACCCAACGACAAAATATATATTCCTCTCGGGACACCTGGGTGGCTCAGTTGGTTAGGCGGCTGCCTTCTGCTCAGGTCATGATCCCAGAGTTCTGCGATCGAGTCCCGATCAGGCTCCTTGCTCCACGGGAAGGCTGCTCCTCTCTCCGCCTCTGCCTGCCTCTCTGCCTGCCTCTCTGCCTACTTGTGTTCTCTCTCTGTTAAATAAATAAATAAAATTTAAAAAAAAGAATATATATTCTTCCCAAGTCCAGAAAGAACATATGCAAAGATAGACCATATTCTGAGCCGTAAGTTAACAAATGAAAAAGGAGTAAAATAATGCAGACTGTCCTCTACCATGATAAAATTAAAAATCATTAATAAAGATCTAAAAAATCCTCAAATGGAAAATGAAGTAGCTCACTTCTAAATAACCCATGGGTCAAAGGGGGGAATGGGACAACCACAGGGAAATTTAGGAGGAAAACATTTAGAAAGGAAAGAAAATGAAAATACTACATGTCAAATTTGTGGGATACTGTCAAAGCAGTGCTTATGGGAATTTATGGCATTAAATGTTCATATTTGAAATGAGGAAAAGTCTCCATTACCTAAACTTCTACCTTAATAAACTAGAATGGGAAAACCAAACTAAACCTCAAGTAAACACAGAAGAAATAATAAAGATAAAAGCAGAAATATCAGAAAATACAGAAAAATAATAGAGAAAAAAATCAAGCCAAAAGCTGATACTTTGAGAAGATCAATAAAATTTATAATATTTAACCGAACTGATGAGGGGGAGCACAAATTACCAATTTCAAGAACAAGAGTGGGAACATCCCCCAGAGTCTATAGCTATGAAAAGGACATTAATAAAACATTATGAACTTTATGCCAATACATTTGAGAATTTCATTGAAATGGAAAAATTTCTTGAAAGATGACAAACTACCAGAGGTCAATGAAGAAGTAACAGATAACATGAACAACCCTGAATCTACTAAATTGAATTTATAGTTCAAAATCTCTCCACAAAGAAAACTCCAGGCCTGATGTCTTCAACAGTCTTCAACAATGTTTACCAAACATTTTAGAAAGAAATATTAGTAATTCTCCATAATTCTTCCAGAAAATTTGAGGAGAAGGAAATACTTCCTCTGTGGGGGCATTATCCTGGATAATCTAAACCAGAAAGACAATGCAAGAAAACTCCAGACCAGTATCCCTCATGAACCCAGAGATAAAAATTCTTAACAAATATTTAGCAAATTGAGTCCAACAATATATAAAAATATATAATGACCAAGACGGATTTATTCCATGAATGCAAGTTTGGCTTAAGATTCAAAGATCAGTCAATGCCATCATATCAACAGACTAAAAAAGAAAAAAAATGCAGAAAAACCATGTAACAAAATCCAACATACATTCATCATAAAAACTTTCAGGAAACTAGCAATAGAAAGGAACTTCCTCAATTGAATAAAAGGTACCTAAAAAAATAAAACAAATATCATATTTAACTTGAAAGAAATCAGCAGAAAACAAGTGTGAGAAAAAAAGCCAATTCAGCAATCTCTGTTTTTGGGGGTCAGTTAATGAACTTTGCTCATGATTCCTCCAAGCATTGTTTTAATCAACTATATAACTGACAACACATTTTTTTTCTCCTGCATATGTTTGTCCTAATAATTATCCTTAGAATCTTTTGGATATGAAAGTAAACCCGTAAGGATTTTCTTAGAGATAATGTGTGCGTGCAAGTGCGGGGAGAGGCAAGGGGGAGAGAGACTCTCAAGCCAATTCCACACTGTGTGCAGAGCCTGAGATCATGACCTGAGGCGAAATCAACAGTCAGACCCTTAACCAGCCGCCACCCAGGTGCCCCCAAATAAATTCTAAATTCTAGAACAACAGAATTTAATGGATGGACTGAAATATGGAGACTGAATTACCCAACCCAAAGAGGGCTGAGGAAATTCTCCAGAAGGCAGCACACAGAGACAGAGATGGCAACATGAAAACGAGGTTACAAAACACAGGCGATAAGAGGAGAAGGTCTGCATCACATCTCCCAGGAATTCCAGGGGGAACAAACAGTGCCTGCCACCAAGGTTTGTTCTGAGAATGAGAAGAACGATCATCAAAGCCAACCCGTGTAGTGTTTACTATGTGCCAACGATGTTCTGCCCCGTGATCCCTGTGTTTAAGATCTGGCAAAAATAGCCTCCAAAAAGGAGATTTAAATCATGGTATATCCACAAAAGTGAATAGCATGAAGCTACTAAAAAGCACAAGGCATAAATACTAAGTACTTAAGTACTAAGATCTGGTGATCTTCAAGGGACACTGTTAACTGGAAAAAGCAAGATGCAGAACAGTGTGGGCCTGTCTACACGAAGGCAATGCAGACAGATCACATCATCCACACACACACACACACACACACACACACACACACACACACACACATTCACACACCTCTGGGAAGGTAGAAGGATGGGTAAGAGCCGCTGCTTTGCAGGGAAGTGGGCTGGGAAGGAGCCTGAGTTTTCAAACTTGTGCTTCTATTAAGGAATAAAAAAATATCTCACTGAAAGAAAATTTTGCCAGGCAGCAGCAATCACCAGTGCACGGCCTGGAGGAAAGAGACGGTGGGTCCCCGAGCATACACTAGGTGGTGCTCACGTCCCCAGGAAAGCCCTGCCTGGGGCTTAGCCACCGAATCTGGCCACAGGCCAGGCTCTTGGCTGGGGGAGGCTGCACACCCCATCCCCACCGCAAACAGCCTCCTCTTGGGGCGCCGGTGTTGGACCAGTCCCACGCCCCGTGGTGAAAAAGAACAGGGCAGACCCACCTCCTTCTCTTTCCCATGGAAGACCATAGATCATAAAGTGGATGTCACTTGTCATCATTCCCAAAGCAGATGATACGTGACGCAGTAATAACCTACAGGGGCAAAAACCCAGGGATGCACCCACGAATGAGGGAGCTGAAGGGCAGAGAAGGACGCAGAAACTGGTTACTTCTTCAGTCAGTATCCTGACCCATTTCTGAAGATGAGAAACTGGAAATTCAGACCTAAATATATTATTTAAAGTTAAAGATAGAAACTAGGAGAACTAAAAATGTCAATTTTCCACATTACCCAGGAAAAGACACTGCAGCAAAAGATGAAAAGCAAATAAAACAACAAGGATGCATACAAAAAGGGCAATAATGTGAACAAGGTGAAAGTTAAGATCAAGAATCTCATACTAACTGGGGCACCTGGGTGGCTCAGTGGGTTAAGCCTCTGCCTTCGTCTCAGGTCATGATCTCAGGGTCCTGGGATCGAGCCCCACATCAGGCTCTCTGCTCAGCGGGGAGCCTGCTTCCCCCTCTCTCTCTGCCTGCCTCTCTGCCTACTTGTGATCTCTCTCTCTCTGTCAAACAAATAAAATCTTTAAAAAAAAAAATCTCATACTAACTTAAGTTGGATAAAGTCACTTGTTAGAAGAAAAAAAATCATATCGGACTGAAAAGATAAATCCACCCACTGCGTAATGACTCGATTTTGCTCCAAAGTCAAAGTTCAAGCAAAGATGTACCAAGCAAATACATGTGAGAAGAAAGGACATGTTATTCAGATCCAATAAAGCTGAATTTGGGTAAAAAGCATTAAGCACACATTTCGTTATGGTGAGGACCCTTGTCCACATTGAGTATTTCATTATCCGATCCAAGCTGTGAGCCAAGTTTCCTTTTAGAGAGGGGAATAGAGGGGAGCCATAAATAGGGACTGTCCACAATTTTGAGTGCTTCGTGACACTGTTTTCATTGTTATTATTTCAATAATTAAAAATATAAAAAGTTTAAGATTTGTCAGAGAGAGAGAGAGAGGCAGCACAAGCAAGGGGAGCAGCAGGCAGAGGGAGAAGCAGGCTCCCCACCGAGCAATGAGTCCAATGCAGAACTCAGTCCTAGGACCCTGGGATCATGACCTGAGCCAAAGGCAGACCCTTAACCGACTGAGCCACCCAGGTGTCCCAAAAATAAAAATCTTAAAATCTGACACTGTTAGGAACTTTTACTGCCAAACATATCAAACTATATAAGCAAAAATGCAACACAAGAAATTGATAGAAATAAAAATGTTGCTGAAGAATGTGTATAGAAAGGCCCATCCTGTCCGGGACACATCTTGTGCTCTCCCCAACATCACTGCTAACGGTGGTGCCCCCTTTCTGCATGAAAGACCCCACCATCCAGCCAGCTGGACAAGTCCCTCCGCTCCCATGACCAGTCATTCCCTCACTGGCTCCTGTCCGTTTACCTTCCTAAATGTCCCTGGGACTCATCCATTTGTCTCCACGTCCTCTGTCTCCACCCTGGTCCAAGATACTACCGTCTTGCCTCTAGTTTATTACAGGAGCCTTCCAACTCACTCTGACCAATCTCCCCTTCTGTCTCCCATCACCTGCTTTGTACACCGCAGCCAGAATGATCTTTCCAAAGTGGAAATATTCTCATACCACCCCTCTGAGCCAAGTGGGCCAAGGGCTTCCTGTTGCTCTCAAGGTAAGGCAGAAATCTGTAATGGGACCCATAGGGCCAGAGCCACATGGTCCTCCCTGCCTCACTAGGCTCCTTTCACACCATGCTCCACTCCCACCACAGGGCATTTGCACAAGCCATTCTCTAGACCTGGACTGTTTACCTCCAGGCTCTCTGTCTCATTAATACCAGCTCATCTTCCAGATCTCAGTGCACCAGTCACCTTGTCAGGGAAGCCTTCTGTGACCTACCATTCTAGCTCAGATTCCTCCGTCATGCTCTCACAGAACTCTGTTCCTTTCTTGTGTTTTATGTATCCCATTGGACTATTATTTGATTGTCTGCCCTGTCCACCACCTATCATCACCATTATCCTAGAAGGACTATAAGAAAGGGAGTTTTTGCTTTTTTCCTATTTTCCCCAATGCCTTGCATGGATCTCAAATGTATTTGAGTGTTTGTTTTGAAACACTAGCAAAACAAATCTGAATCAAATTATTAACATTAGATCTTAATACCTATTTATTGTCATAGAAATCATAACCATTTTAGTTCTTATGGGATATTGATGAAAATTGCAATCCTCAGACAACCTCATAATCTGAAAAGTAGAGACAGCTGACCCCTTTCTCGGACGACCGCACAGAAGTGAATATGAGAAGAAACAAAACCCAGCAAGGGCTTTGCCTCGTTCACTGCTGTGTCTCCAGCCCCTATTCCAGGTGCCCGATGCGTGTGTGTCGAACAAATAAGAATGGAAAGATGAAACCGAAGACCCCCAAGAAACAGGACAGAGAGACAAAGAAGGATTAAAGAAAAGAAAATCAGAGAGTCAACCAAAAAGTCCCAACATCAGAGTCATGAGAATTTCAGAAAGAAAACAAAAAAGAGAATAAAATGATCGAAGAATGTACTATTTCCAAGAAGCTCAGAACAGAATCTCCAGGCTGAGAGCAGCAGCCCAGCACTCAGTAACTGGGTGAAAAATAACCTACGTCAAAGCACGTTGCCTTAAAGTCTCAGAACCCGGGAGACAAGGAGAGGGTGCTACAGACTCTCAGACAGGAAATACACTTCGCCTACAAAGATGCAGACACAGAACGGCTCTGGACTTCTAAATGGTAACATTGGAAGCTAAAACACAATGTCTTCAAAATTCTGAAGAACCCTAATTCCAAACTAGAATTTTATACCCTGCCTAACTACCAAGGGTTCAATAAAGGATAGAATAAAAATATTTAAGATATGTGGGGCATCTGGGTGGCTCAGTCAGTAAAGCATCCGACTTTAACTCAGATCACGGTGTCGGGGTCCTGGGGTCCTGGGATAGAGTCCTGTGTCCGGCTCCCCACTCGGCAGGGAATCTGCTTTTCCTTCTCCCTCTGCTCCTCCCCAAGCTCATGTGCTCACTCTCTCACTCTCTAATGAATAAATAAAAGTCTTCAAAGAATATTTAAGATATGCACAGTCTTTAAAAAAAAATTGCCTCCATTCATCTTTTCTCAGGAAGCTACTGGAGGAACTATTCTACCAACACTAGATAATAAAACAAAAAGACCCAGGATCCAAGAAACAAGGAATCTAACACAAGAAAACAGCAAGGAATGTACCAGAATGATATTGTGGGTCGTGGGTTTGGATTAACCGGGGGTTGATTGAGGGGCCATGAAAAGGCACCTGTCAGACCCCTAAGTATAGGAACACAACCGACCAAGTGCCTCAGCTGCTCTCCTTTAAAATCCGTGCTGGCACCGAGGCCGCCTCCCACAGGCTGCTCCCAGCCAGTGACTGAGTGCCACGGGGATTCTTTTTTTTTTTTTTTTTTTTTTTAAGATTTTAGTTATTTATTTGACAGAGAGATATCACAAGTAGGCAGAAAGGCAAGCAGAGGGAGAGGGAAAAGCAGATTCTCTGCCGAGCGGGGAGCCGGACACGGGACTCGATCCGAGGACCCCGAGATCATGACCTTGGCTGAAGGCAGAGGCTTTAACCCTCTGAGCCACCCAGGCGCCCCTGCCACCGGGATTCTAAGGCAGCCCCACTCCCGGGAGACAGGGGACTCCTCCGATGGCCCCATGTGGCTGGAAGATGCCCTGAAGGCCGTGCTGAGCTTTCCTGACACAGCACAAGAGGCTGGGGTGCTTCTACCCAAACTTCTCTCCTTCACTTGGGGCGCGATGGCTCGCCCAGCCTTCTCCGACTCCCCCTCCAACATTTTCCATCAGAGGGGCATTCCTCCTAAGAAATTCTCCCGGATTTAGTCCCACGGAGGACTCGGCCGAACACAAGCGAGGCCAGGAGTGCTCTAAGCCAACAGGCCGTAAGACCGGAGGTGTGGAGCCGTCTCACCAGCAGCCCCAAGGGAAGAGGACACGGTCCCGGCTGGCAGGTGGCGTGGACAGAGCCTGTCCCAGGTGATGGCTCAAGTGCGAAATTTCTCACCGGCGGTGGCCCGAGGCATGTCGTGGGGGGGGGGGGAGGGATGCTGTGGCAGATGGGGTGACGCAGGCATTTGAAAACTATCCCGGGCACAAGCATGGGGGACAGCGTCTACAAAAACAGCAGAGGTGCCATCGATATGACGGACGGGCTGGATGCCCTACAGAAGCCAGTGAGGAGCTGAGCGCGGTGACCAGGTAGAGGGCCTTGACCCAGAACGGGGCGGAAGGAGGCTGCTTCTCTGGAGCTACCGAGATACACTTAACACAACGTTGTCTAAGTTTAAGGCATCAGCGCACTGATTGGATACGTTACCAGATCGCAGCGCCTACCACCCCGCGGTCCCCTAACACCCCCGGCGCCTGTGGTTCTCTCTAAAGAGGCTCTTCCCACCTACAGAAGGGCAGGCGCGGCTGAGCGACGGGACGGCACTGCGGGAGTCGGAGCTCCGGAGACCCGGGCCCAGCCCAGGCAGGTGTGCTCCGCCGGGGCGAGCGGCATGGTGGGGAGGACCGGCCGCCATGGGGACGGGTGCCCCACCGGTAAGGACTCTAGCCCCTCCAGCCCAGACTCCGGGCTCGCAGAGGTGCTGCCCTCACGGCAGGGGGCGCTGCCGCCGAGCGGACAGAGGCTGCGGGAGCCTCTCGCCAGCAAGGTGACAGGTGCCCCTCCTGGCGGCCACGCCGCTCCGCGTGCTGAAACCCTAGCACAACCCAGTGGGGGGTATGCTGGCCCTGCCGAGGGGGCTGAGAGACTCGTGCTCTACTGTGGCGAGCAAAACTACCTCGGACTCAGTGGCTTTCAAAGCGCCTCAATGGCTCAGTCGGTTAAGCGTCTGACTCTTGATTTCAGCTCAGGTCATGATCTCAGGGCCATGAAATCCAGCCCTACATCAGTCTCCATGCCCAGCATGGAGCCTGCTTATGCTTCTCTCTCCCCGGGGTGACTGGGTAGCACAGTCAGCTGAGCATCAGACTCTTGGTTTTGGCGCAGGTTGTGATCTCCTGGGAGTCCGTTTGGAGAGTCTCTCCCTCTGCCCCTCTCCTCACTCACGCACACTCCAAGACAAATAAATCTTAAAAATGAAAAAAAAAAGTTTTTCTCCCCCTCAACTTCTGCCTCTCCCACCCCTCTCCCCAAAAAACAAAACACGGTGCCCATTTATTATCTGTCAGTTCCCATAGTTTAGGAATCTGGGCACAGCTTAGCTGGATCCTTGGCTCAGGGACTCACAGAGCTGCTGTCAAGATGGAAGCTGGGCCTGCATCTCATCTGAGACTCAGGGCTCTCTCCCAAGCTCATATGCTTTTCGGCAGAATTCAGTTCCTGGCATTATACAACTGAGGTCCCTGACAACTGGGGCTCCCCTCAGCTCTTAGAGGCTGGCCGGTTCCAGACATACTGCCCTCAGACAGGCCCTGTCTCAACACGGCAGCATGCTTCCTCAAAGCCAGCAAGAAAGCATCCGTGAACTGTAACTTTCTGCTTAAAAGATCACCTGATTAGGCATGGCCCACCCAGGATCAATTCCCTTTTGATTAATTCATAATAAACTGACCTGGGATCCTAACTGCAGTACAAACTTCTCAAGAACTTTGCTGGTCACCTGAATAGGCCACCAAGATTCACACCAGTGGACAAGAGGCTCATCCACAGATCTTTCCTACATCATCCCCTCTCTGTTTCTGGCTTCTGCTGAGGTGATTCCAGGGATGGGAGTCACACACGTCATCTCATCCAAGAGACCGGTCTGGCACCCACTGCCTGAAAAAGCGGCTAGGTCCTTAGGAGGAAGGACCCCTGAGCCATCCACCACAGATCCCGCAACATCACGGCAAGCCTATACCCTATGACGTTCCCCTCAGTTTTCCCCCAAAGGAAGTGTGGTCATTTACTTGGGTGACTCTACACTAGGAGGAAAGGGACCCACCAGTTATTTCAAGGACGACTAGACACAGGCTGTGAGTTGACACTAATGTCCAGAGGCCCAGTGTTTCATCACAGTGTCCCCTCCTGAGAGTGGGGGCTCACGGGGTCAGGTCCCAGGCGGAGTCCCAGCTGAAGTCCCCCTCACGGTGGGCGCCGCGGATCTGCAGAGTCCTCTGACAGTCAGCGCTCCCGTCCCTGCATGTGTAATTGGCATTGGTAAACTTGGTTATTGAAGCGATGCCCATATTAGGTCCCTGGGTGTGGAGGAAGGGCTGTCACCATAGGGAGGCCCAATGGAAACCTCTGCAACTCAGATATACACACACAGACATCTCAGCTACCCGCCAGGAGGAGGCACTGAACGGCCAAGCAGGCAAAATGACTCCGTGAGTCGACATCAGCCGGCGTTCACCACCAGCCCCCCTAACACAGGCACGATAGCTACATGAAAGGAAAGGCCGCGGTGGCAGAGGCCCCATATGCCCCCAACAGCATGGCCTCCCACTTACCAAAACTGATCTAGCTGCTCCCGCCGCAGAAGGGCCAGCAGGTCGGCACCAGAGACCAGCACTGCGCTCCCATTATGGCGTCACGCAGACGGGAGCAAAGCAGCATGGATCCCTTTCCCTCCCGGAGGGGCCGGTGGTTCG
Organism: Nasua narica; assembly: GCA_028533885.1. Lineage (NCBI taxonomy): Eukaryota > Metazoa > Chordata > Mammalia > Carnivora > Procyonidae > Nasua > Nasua narica. Next base: position 14,062,148 of record CM052808.1, on the reverse strand, counting down.
TCCAGAGTTGCCACCGCGCCCGTCCCTAGGGCTGGACGGCATGGCCGGTGCCTGGGCCCGCGGTCCCCCGCAGCAAAGCCTGGCACGCGACCACGAAGGAGGTGCAGGAGGGCACCCACCATCCTGGGAGCCCCTGGGGGGGGGGGGGTCACATTCCAGAAGCAGACTCATGGAAAGCTCCAGGGGCCTGAAGGCACAGCTGCAAGACCAGCTTAGGAGACATTCTCAAAGAACAGGTGCTACCCATCAGGACGCTGTGTTTTTATTTATCAGAGATGTGTATCTAGGTCTGAGCCGCACAGGAAGGAAAGAGGGTTCTCGAAACAGAGAGGGGGAGCAGGAGTTGCCATTATGTGCTTCCCATCCCACAACTCTGGGCTCTGCGGGGCTGGAAGTCACGGTCACTGAAGGGGCGACCAGTGAGAATTCTGTTGCACTACAATTTCCAGCGGCTGCCCGGCAGGCGGACGTCTGCAGGAGCAAAAGAGGCACGCTGGCACAGGTAACGGACCAGCAGGGGGCTGTTTTTACACGAGGACAGGAAACAACGTGCATGGAATCCAGGTGCCGCTCTTGGACCCCTCCTGGTGTTCTGCCCTACTCCGACCGTGAGCAGACCTGTGCAGCAACCCCAGGCTGAGAAGGGCCCGCCTACCAGTAAGTGCTCGGACCGTTCAGAGGTGAAGGTCTGGGCGACTCCACCAGCCAGAACCACCAACGCACGCCAAGGTGACTGCTGGGGTAAGAGGGACGGTTAAGGAAAAGGAGGTTGAGTCTAATTTGAAACTCAGTCAACCGCAGCAAAGGGAGCTGTATGTAGCACATGCACCTCACTGACTTTCTGCTTCTGAATTTCCCCAGTGGAAGAAAGGCCCATGGAAACCACAGAATTGCTGCTCCGCACGCGTCCATCCGCAGAGAAGCAGAACTGAGAAAGTGCCTCGGGGGCCTCCAACAGCAGGGAGCACCGATGACCAACAGCCCCAGCTGCTAAGTTTTGAACTCCACCCTCCAGTTTCCGTTGAGGCTTCGCCTGTCATGGGCCCCTCCCAGTCTGGGACACAGGACACCAGGGATACTGAGGCAGAGGACCCAGGACTCCTGTGGCAGTCAATTTTAGCTTCAGGATCCCTGACAGCTTTGTGGAAACTTCCTTAGGGAGCACAGCAGTCTGGGCGGCTTCCACTCAACCGTCTCTGCTGCTCAGTCTCACGGCCAAAAATCAAGAGTTGGATGCTTACCCAACTGAGCCTCCCAGGTGCCCTTCAAAACATATTTTAAAAATTTGCAACCCTGGGGCACTTGGGTGGCTCAGTGGATTAAAGCCTCTGCCTTCAGCTCTGGTCATGATCCCAGGGTCCTGGGATCAAGCCCCGCATCGGGCTCTTTGCTCAGCGGGGAGCCTGCTTCCCTCTCCCTCTCTGCCTGCCTTTCTGCCTACTTGTGATCTCTCTCTCTCTCTGTCAAATAAATAAGTAAAATCCTAAAAAAAAACTTTTGCAACCCATTTTTTTAAGATTTATTTCTTTATTTGACAGAGAGAAAGACAGTGAGAGAGGGAACACAAGCAGGAGGAGTAGGAGAGGGAGAAGCAGACTCCCCAGTGAGCAGGGAGCCAGATGCGGGGCTCGATCCCAGGGCCCTGGGATCATGACCGGAGCTGAAGGCAGATGCTTAATGACTGAGCCACCCAGGCGCCCCCAACCCATTGTTCATTAAAAAGAAAAACCTGTTCATAAACTAGAAACAGAAATGTTCTTCGCTCACTAAGTTTCTACCCAGAAATGTACAAAGAGACGTCAGACTAACAGTGAGGCATCTGAGGCCTTCCCGGTGGAGCAGGGGCGGCCACACACATGACGAGAAAAAAAAAGAGGGACATCGTATAGAAAGGGTCACTGGCAGTGATGACTTAGCGTTTCCGAGCAGGCAATATACTGAAAGAACTGACAAGAAAGCTCTTCTGCATAACCAGATGAACACACAGAAATAAAAGAATGTCACCGACATCAGCAATCAGCAATTTCTAAAAAAAAGTAACGGAGGGTTTCTGGTTTCCCCGCAAGATGGAGAAGCGGGGTGGACTGCTGGCTGCCCCCCAGCCAGGCTCGGAGGGCCACCGCACGGAGAGGCACGCGTGCAGCACTAAGGCACTCGGGTGAATGCAGAGCGTGAGGCAACTCCCGGGAGCGCGGGCAGTGGACGGCGGTGAACGGTGGTGGATGGCGGTGGACAGGGTGGGCGGCGGTGGGCGGCGCCGTGGAGGGCACCCCAGCAGCCGGGGGCCCAGGAGAGCCTCCTCTCCCCAGCACCCGTGCCGGGGGTCCCGTGCCCAGCCTCGACTCCGGTGACCCACCAGAAGGACTCGCAGACCCGATACCAAGTTACCTCACGGCTACGGTTTCTTCAGCAAAGCGGACGATGCAGGAGCAGCAGGAGAAGCTTCGCACAGGGAAAGCCTGAGACGCTAAGAGCAGACCTTCTGCAAGGGTTGCCCAGATGTTTTAAATTTTATTTTTTTTAATTTCATTTGAGAGAGAGAGAATAGGAGCGGGGAGGGGAGGGGCAGAAGGAGGGGGCACAGCAGGCTGCCCCCTGAGCAGGGAACCCAAGCGGGGCTCCAGGCCGGGACCCCGGGATCCGGATCGTGGCCAGCACAGTGAGCAACCAGGCGCTCCCAGGTTTGTTTGTTTGTTTGTTTGTTAGATGAAGTGCTTATTTGCACACCAAACACACCTCCTATAAAACCCCTTTAACATGCAAACTATAGTCACAACAGCACCCCCGGAGCCAAAGGGAAGGGGCATGGCAGAGAGTATGGCAGCGGGAGGGAGGTTTCCGGGGTCCCTTCTGCTTCCCTGGCCTGTGAGAGCAGGAGGCCTGAGCTGAGAGCAGGTGGGGCAGCCAGAGGCTGCGGGGTCCCGATGCTGTCCCTGCGAAAGCAGAGCCAGGCCCCTCCCGTGTGTCATCTCCCCACTGTGGCCGCCTCCCAGGACAGCCAGATCCGGCTCGGAGGTAAAGGGCTGTGGTTGTGACTGACAGGAGAGTCAGCGTCCCACAGACTGTCCCCCTGGGAACAGAGTCTTTCGGGGCCCTCGGGGCAGTGCAGAGATGTGACCAGGGCCCAGGGAAAGCCACTCAGGTCTTGGAGCCCAGAGAACCGGAGCTCTTGGAAGACGCTGACACGGGCACCTTCCTGCCACAGGACTAGCCGTGGTAACTGAAACTCAGGGCTCCGAGACGGGTGCCGGACGGGCGGCGCAAGCCCTAACGCCCGATAATCTGCCACATCACACCCCAAGGCCCTGGGGACTGTGGAGCACACAGGAAACTACACCCAAGGATGTCGCAGAATTAAAGACAGATAAAGACAAAGGCGGAGAGTCCTACAAACCAAATAATAAAAAGCCCACCTGCAAGGGGCGCCTAGGTGGTTCAGGGAAGCGTCCAGACTCTTGATCTCAGCCCAGGTCTAGATCTCGGGATCGTGAGTTTGAGCCCCGCCTCCCACCTCCAGAGTACTCGATGGTTTAACTTAAGAACTCAAAGATAAAAAGAAGAACAGCGGTAGGCCTTCTAGGGATAAAGAGCAGATAATTCATAACAGAAAAGAAAAGAAATAGGGCCAGAAGCAAGAAGATAAAGGTATTCTGAGCTCTCAGAATAGTTTCTATACAAAGGACCTCAGTGAATCAGTCTTGGAGAAAGTCCTTCAGTAAGAATGTAAATAAGTCCAGGAGAATGTGGCGATGCATGGAAATAAGAGAAATCACCTTGGTCATTCACAGTGACTGGGAGGAAGGGAAGGGGAGGAAAAGTCTTGAACGACCCTGAACCAAAACACCAGAAGTGAATGCTGGGGGTGGGGGGTGGTAGAAGAGAAAGGAGAGACCAGACAATGAGAGAATGCTCAAGTTCTTTACCTGTCTTAGGAAAGGATGTAGATGTAAGTTAAATAAGTTGATAGAAAAAATTAAACATTACTGGTCTAAGCTACCTCAACCAGCAGAATAAAACTAGAATACATGCATTTTTAAAAATAAGAAAATTCAATGTATGCAAAGGCAGAAAAGGAGAAAAACGAAAACAAAATGGAGAGGGGAAAATATAAAACGGCAGAAGTAGGTCTAAATATGAAACAATTACAACAGATATAAATGGGTTAAACTCTCGCCAAGTAAAATTGAGACTCAGATTTGGGTAAGGTCAGGGTAGGAGGGGGACAGAAGATCCAATAATACGTTTTTCCAGGGAGACATGCTTACGACAACAACATAGGACCAAAAACAAAAACAAAAAGAAATTTTTACATATTGGGGAAAATATGAACCAAAAAACGCAAGGGTTCCTCAAGAAGATAAACATAGTTACCATACGGTATGCAGAAGCAAAAACATAGGTTCACACAAAAACGTGCACACGAATGTCCACAGCAGCATTATTCGTAAGAACCCAAACAAAAAAGAAACAACCCAAATGGATAAACAAGAGAGATTATTTAGCCATAAAAAGGAATGAAATACTGATACATGATATGACCTAGATGGACACAAAAAGCCATGTTCAAGTGATTGTATTTATGGAAAATATCCAAAATAGGTGAGGCCACAGACTGGTGGTTTCCAGGGGCTCTGGGGCTGGGAGGTAGGGAGGAACAGGGAGAGGCTGCTTAACATGTGAGGGGCTGACTTCGGAGGGACACTAACAGAGGAGTCACGGATCAGAAGAAGGTGTCCGCAATGCCTAAAACCAGCAAAGATTATTCCCTTCTAGACTATTAAGCAACTAACAAGAGAAAGATAGGAAGGAAAAACGGATCCAGGATATGAAAAAGAAATTCACAGACAACAGGAAAAAGAGCAATAAATATTTGAAAATATGCTCAAGGTCCCTTGAAAACTAAAGTCACAGTTCTCAATTGTCATGTTGGCACAAATTAGATGCCTGGTTTTTGTTGTTGTTTGTTGTTTTTTAATTTAGTTCTTTATTTACGTAATCTCTCCACCCACGATGGGGCTCAAACTCATGACGTGAGTATTAAGAGTCGCACCCTTCTCTGACCGGGCCAGCCACGCGCCCCAGATGCCTGGTGATTTCTAGCGTTGGGAAGATGTGGGGAAACAGGTACTTTTCGGGGCGCTGGGGGAGTGGGAGTCGAGAGCAACTGGGCGGAACCGGAGGGAAGACCACACAACGGAATGTCTCAAATTGGTTATAAAGAACAAATTGTGCAACTGTACTGATGTCAAGAAATGTAAAATGAATAAAGCTAAATAACGCACGGAGGACTCATCTCACTAGTGGGCAGGGGAGGGGACGCATAAATGAGATGTCCATAGACGCACAGGAAAAGTTCTGGACGGATGCACCCCCCGAGGGGACTGTCACTTTTTACCACAAAACGTGTATGTGAAATGTTTGCAGAGGACAAAACTTCTAAAACAACTTTTTAAAGTTAAAGAGTAAACATTAAAAGGCAAAACCATTTAAGATTTATTTGCTTGTTTATTTAGTACACTTTGGGGGAGGGGCAGAGGAAGAGAAAGAATCTCAAGCGGACTCTCTGGCAAGAGCAGAGCCCAACGTGAGACTGGATCCCAGGACCCTGAGACCATGACCTGAGCCAAAATCAAGAGTCAGACGTTTAACTAACTGAGCCACCCAGGTGCCCCTGCAAAAGCCTTTAAAAAACTGGAAGCCACACACCATTGGAGCCTTTTCGCAACCAGACAGCTGACGATGATGAGTCTGAAATACAACCCATGAGACAATTAGGAATCAACCAGGGAAGGAGCAAAGGATGCGAACGTCCATTCCCAGCAGAAACCACAATGGCCAATAAACACGTGAAGAAGAGGTACAGTAATAACCAAGGGCATGCAAGATAAAAATCACAGTCGGGTTGAAGCAACAGTGTGAAGTCGGTGGTACCGAGGGAGGGTCGCGCTCCGGCCCTGTTGGAAGGCGGCTTGGCAGTATCTGGTGAAGTGGAAGAAATAAAGAGCCCAAAGCCCAGCAAAGACCGCTTCTACTTACATACTCAAAAGTTGTCTCCTGTGACCAGGGAGACACATTCCAGAATGTTCTCTGCACCACAGTTTGTGTTAGTGAAAAGTTGGAAACTTTCTAAGTATGTTTATACGATAGGACATCATGCAGCAATCAAAATAAATGAACTAACATATCAAAGTGGGAAAAAAATTTTTTTCCTGAAGGTAGAAGCTTTTTTTTTAATTTTTGGGTTTTTTGTTGGTTTTTATTCTTGTTTTTCTTTTCTCTTTTTATATAAAGTCACTTAGCCAACATACATCATTAGTTTTTGGTGTAGTGTTCAATGATTCATTAGTTGCATGTAACACCCAGTGCTCATCGCATCAAAAAGAATCGTTTTGGTTTTTTTTTTTTTTTTTTTTTTAAGATTTTATTCATCCATTTGACAGAGGGAGAGAGAGCACAAGTAGGCAGAGAGAGAAAGGGGGAAGCAAGCTCCCCGCTGAGCAGAGAGCCCGATACGGGGTTCAATCCCAGGACCCTGGGATCATGACCTGAGCCAAAGGCAGAGGCTTTAACCCACTGAGCCACCCAGGTGCCCCCAGAAAGACTCTCTTAAACAATATTTGGTTTTTACAGAAAAGTGACTTAGGGACCATGAAGGAAATCCCAATACATTTCAAAGAATTTAAACAATCAGGAAATGTTCTGAGACCACAATGCAATTACAGTAAAAATCAATAACAATGGGTATGGAGTTTTGTTTTGGGAGTGATGAAAATGTTCTGGAACTGTCGAGACAGTGCGTGTGGTTACACACCGTACATGTGCTAAATGCCACTGAATTGTACATTTTTAAAGAAAAGGTAAATTTTACTTGTGTATTTTACCACAATTTTTAAAAAATCAATAACAAAAAAATACCAAGGAAAATCCCATGTTAATAAGACTCCTCTTGGTAACTGATAAGTCAAAGGAGAAGGCGCAATGGAACCGAGAATATGGAAAAGATGAAAATACAATATACCGAGTTTTCTGAAGTGAAGCTAAAGCCATGCCTAGAAAGAAATGTATGACTTTAAATTCATTTATTAGAAAAAAGACTGAAAAATCATGGATTTCCAGGAAGCTGGAAAAAGCACTGCCTATGGAATCCAAAAATAGAAGGAAACAAAGCATCGAACAAGATAAAATTTAAAACCACAATAACCAAAGTCAGTAAAGCCAAAAGCTGTTTCTTTTAGAAAGACTGCAAACACTGAGAAACGTCACATTCATTCGGAAAAGGGTAACGGAACAAACAACGGATGTCAGCAATGAAAGCGGGACTTCACCACATTCTCACTGCCAAAAATACGGACCACGAAGCCAGCAATCCTGGAGAAATCACCAGCCCGAGGCGCGACCTGGGACCCAACCGGCCGGACACTTCCAGCACGCCAGGGTCCGACCAAGATGCAGTCTGAGAACCTGTCCTGGAGGGAAGGGACAAGAGACCTCTCCTGCAGCAAGGGGCCCCGGACCTTGGAAAACAAAACTGAGAAAGACCTCGTGCCAACTGACAATTGTGCAGGAGGTCTGCACAACTGTGCAACTGGACCCCGCGGGCGTCACCGGCCTGGCGTGGAGAAAGCGAACGTCCCGGTCCTTAGGAAACACACACCGGACACTGGGCACAAAGGGGAGGGAGGTCCGAGACCTCCTCCAGCAGTTCAGCCGCAGATGGACCCAGGGGCGGAGGTCAGCCTTTGGTCCAACGCTGGAGGAGCTTCCGTGAACGGAGGCCGCACCCCCTCCGCCGTCAATGCCGAGGCTCCGGGAGTCGGCGCCCCAGCCCCGCGACAGCTCCCGGAGGCACCAGAGTGCGGGCTGGACGCGGGCTCCGCGCCCGCCCCCCCCCACCCCGACGCTGAGCGGTTCCTCCCGCTGGTCCCCCACGCCGGGCCGGCCACTCCGGGGGAGCAGATCCCCAGCGGCCACGTAGGAAGCAGGCCTTTGCCTTGGCAGGGGCAGGGTTCGCGGGGGCCTGAAGCCTGAGCAGGTGGGCTGGGTTTGCAGCCCGGCTACACGGCGGGGGCTGAGGCTCGGAGTGGGCTCCCTCTGCTCGCCTCCGAGCCGCCACACGCCACCTAGACGACCGGCCCAGGCCCCACGAACCACTGCCTGACCCCTCACAACCTCCGCCGGGCCAGGGAGCCCGCGCTACCTGGCCCAAGGGGTCACAGAGCCGCCCGAACGCCCCCCGCCGGCTGTTCATGGGGTCAGAGGCTCAAGGAGAGGGTGTTCATCTGGCTCCCAGGTGGGGTCGGTCAAACTTGGCCGCTCCTGGGGAGAAGCCCCGAATCCCACCCCGCGCCCCGCACCTTCGGCTTGCACCTGAGCCCAGGGCGGCGACAGCGGCGGTCTCGGCGGAGCGCGTGAGCTGGGAGCCAAGCCCCTGGGGGTGCTCACCTGTTGCAGGAGGGGGCGCAGATCACCCGACGTCCGCAGGCCGGCCGGAGCTGGAGAGCGCGCGGGGAAGCCGCGAGCGGCCGCGGGTGCTTTTTGTTGGCTGGCCGCCGCACCTGCTGCGGGGTGGGCCGCACGTGGGCACCGCCCTCCCGCGCCGGGGAGACCCCACCTCCACGCCCCGTACGGCCGCGTCGCTCCCGCCGCTCCCTCCGCGCCGGCCCGGCCAAGGGCAGGGCCCCAGGTGAGGCGCGCGCGGCTGCCGGCGGCTTCTTCCGCGCGTCGAGGATGTTCGGCGGCGCCTACGTGATGGGGGCTCCAAATGGCTCACGTCTCCGTCCTCAAGTCCCTGCAGAGGCCTCAACGCGACGACAGGCTCGCTGCCCCGCCCTGCGGCGGGCTGACCCCGGCTCCCTTGATATCTGCCTTGCTCGGTTTCTCTTCCCACTGCCTCATAGCATTGGGTGGTAGTCCTTAAACGGGGCACCAGGCCCCTGTCGCCAGCGGAGGACGCCGTGGCGGCCCCATGTCCATCCTTCCGCAGCCGGGCTTGCAGGCCTGTACGGCTTTTCCCCGTGCCCCGGCACCCTCGGCACCTATGTCGCAGCCTCCCTCCTTCCTGCACAGGGGCTGGACCCAGCCTGGGCAGCCACCTACTCTCCGTGTGCAGCGGTCACTGTCCTAGACTCTCACCCCAGCCCGGGGCCCCAACTCTGTGCCTTCCTGGAGCAGGTCTGCCCCGCCTGGTGCTGGAGCTCCCGCTCCAGAGGGAGGCCCAGCAGCCGGCCTTACACGCACACTCACAAACACACACACACAGGCGGCAGCTGTCCCAGAGGACACTACGGACCACGTCCCCTCCCCAGCAGCGCCCAGGCAAGGACACGAGGACCAGGCCAAAAGTATGCTTTATTACTTCGTTTCCACAATCGACTGTCCTCAAGAAACTCAGACCCCATCCCACTCATTTACAATTGATGAAGAACCAGGTAATGGGTTCCAGGTGCTTCCCGTGGGGCCAGCCAGCCTTCCCAAGACCCCCAGCATTCTGGCCCCCATCCTGCTCCTCCCCCTGACCCCTGAGCTCAGGAAAAGAGCAGGTGAAGCCAAGAGGCTGTCCCACCTGGGTCTCCTGCTGACAAAGGAAATGGGGCTCCCAAAGTGGTAATTCAGCCTTTTCCAAGGCCCCGCCTCCGGAGGCCAGATCCACTTGGATGAAGACAACAAGGCACAGGTGTGACGAGGAAGCAACGTCAGAAAACTGAGCGGCAGACGGGGCTCTCCGAAGCAGGTTAGCGCCCTCACCTTTCCTTTCTCGCAGACTCAGCCCCAGGAGGCTGGGCCTGGGGTGGAGGGAGGTGAGGGCCGGGGCCGGGTGGTCCTGGCAAGAAGAGGCACGGCCCCGGCTGCCCGGCCCCCAGGGCCCCAGAGGGAACATAGGATTAAGGCCTCATGCCTCCCTTTGCCGTGGTCCTCAGGCCAGCCTGGCTCCCGAGCGGGGCGCTCCCTGGCCCTGCATCGCGGCTCAGCTCCGGTAGGTCCTGAGCAGATGCCCCGCGATCACCAGCCTCTGGATCTCACTGGTGCCTTCGTAAATCTCGGTGATGCGCGCATCGCGGTAGTGGCGCTCGGCCGGCATCTCTGTCACGTAGCCCATGCCTCCCAGGATCTGGATGGCCTACCGGGGAAAGCGGGGAGTCGGGAGGGAAAAGGCTGGGTCGGGCGGGATCGGCCACACGGGGGGACCAGCAGGGGAGGGGCCGCTGGCCCACTTCCTGCCACTCAACCCCAGGGGCCTCGCCCAGGGCCCCCTTCTTGCCCCGGGACACCCACCTGGTGGCTGATGGCCGTTGCAGCCTCCGACGCAGCCAGCTTGGCCATGGCCGCTTCCTAAGCACAGGGGACGGTGGGGTCAGAAACTTGGCCTCGGGGAGGAGCCACCAGCACATGGCCCTTGGGAGCCCCCCCTGCGGCAACAAACCCACAGGCCCAAGGTATGGGAACCCCGGCCACACTTCTCCCTCCGCACAGCAAGCTCCGGGGCAGGCCCGGGGAGACCCCTCCCCGCAGGCACCTTGGTAAAAGGCTTCTTCTTATCCTTCAGCACGGCGGCACGCCAGGTCAGCAGCCGGGCGCTCTCCAGGGCCAGGGCCATGTCCGCCAACTTGAACTGCAACACGCAGGCCCCCGCAGCCGTCAGGGGCTGTCCCTCGGAGCAGAGGTGGGGCGAGGAGGGAGAACCCAGGGGACCCAGAGAGGAAAGGCCGAGCGGCCCTCCTTCCAGCACCCGCGCCAGGCCCCCTTGTTACCTGGATGCTCTGGAGCTTGGTGAGGGGCGCCCCAAAGGCCCTGCGGTTCTCAGCATAGTTCACAGCACAATCGAGGGCGGCCTGGGCGATGCCCAGGGCCTGGGAGGCGATGCCAATGCGCCCCATGTCCAGGGTTTGCTGTGGGGAAGGCCCTGGTCAGTGGCTGCCCAGCTGGGCCCCAGGGCCCCGGCCCCACTGCCAGGCTCACCATGGCTATCTTGAAGCCCATCCCGGGCTCCCCCAGCAGGCTGTCCTTGGGGATGCGACAGTCCTCAAAGATGAGGTTGGCCGTGGATGAGGCCCGGATGCCCAGCTTGTCCTCCTTCTTCCCCAGCGTAAGCCCAGGCGTCGGCATGGGAACCAGGAAGGCACTGATGCCCTGAAAGGCCCAGACACAGGCAGTGACATTCGCAGAGACTGGCATCGGCCACACCCCTTACTCAAGGGCACCAGGCACAAGCCAGCCCCTTCCCACCACCTCCCTCAGACCTCAGCCCGGGGCGCCCTCTGCACTTGGGGAAACATGCAGACTCGGGCCAGGGAGGAAAAGGGGCAGCCCCAAGGGCTGTGAGAGCAGGAACAGCTCCCCTGAGCCATGGAGGGATTCGCATCGAGAAGCTTCGAAACGTCTGCAGCCCAGAGGTCTCACCAACCCTCTCTCCAGGGCCCCCACCTTGTTCTGCAAGGATCTGTCTGTGCTGGCGAAGACCACGGCGGCAGAGGCCTCCCAGGAATTGGTGATCCAGGCCTTGGTGCCGTTCAGGACCCACGAGTCCCCCTCTGCTCGGGCAGTGGTGGAGGCGGCTCCCGCGTCGCTGCCATTCCCTGCCCCACACACAGATTCAGAATCCACTGCTTCGGTTCCCAAAGGGCCTGCCGCCCACTAGCAGGGGACCCGGCCTCGCCCCCTGCTCTGGCACAAAGACCTCCTGACCTGGCCTCCAAGAATCAGGGTTCTGGCTCCCAAGAGGAGGCTCCTGAATCACACCAGTGCCATGGCTCTGAGACTAGTCCAGGGGCGGGGGGGAGGGCATCTTCACGCCCAAGGGACCCCAGAGCCAGGCGTCCCTCCCAGCTCAGCTGAGGTGACTGTGTGACCCCAGGCGGCCAGAGCTCAGCCTCCACCGCCCCCACTGAAGGCCTGTGCCCTCGCGTCTCATGCCCGGCTCATGCCTCTGCCCCAGCTCCAACCCAGTTTGTCTCTCTGATTCTGCGCAAGGGGACGGGGGCCAACCGCGTTTCCATGTGGTACCTGGTTCACTGAGTGCAAAGCAGCCAATTTTGTCACCACCGGTAAAAGGGGTGATCCACTGTTGCTTCTGCTCTTTGGAGCCAAACTTCAGGATAGGCCCCAAGTAGAGGGACTGTGGGGGTGGGGGAAGGGGCGGGTGGCTGGTCAGAGGGGGCCTGCGGATCCCACTCCAAGACCTGTTCTCTCCGGGGCCCGACCTGAAAGAACTGAGCCCAGAGAGGTCAGGGGCTGGGTACGAGAGCCTGGCCATGCCCGGGACGCCGGGACACACAGCCTGAGTGCCCACCTGCCCCCGGCAGCCTCCCTTCCACCTGTGCGTCCCAGGGGCCCAGGAGTGGGGACTCACATTGTTGACGCTCATGATGACGCCTGTCGAGGCACAGCCCCGGCTGATCTCCTCCATGGCGATGGCGTAGGCCAGGTAATCGAGGCCGGCACCGCTGAACTCTTCAGGCACATCCATGGCCAGAAGCCCCAGCTCACCCATCTTCTTCACCTGGCCACAAAGAAGGATGTCACGGCAAGGGCAGTTGGGGGCCAGTGCCCACCCCTCCCAACTCCAAACCCTCCTGCTGCTGAGCCAGTGCGTGCAGAAACTCAGGCCATGTGGCCCACCCACGCACCCCTTGATTCCCAGTCCAGACACTGAAGCCCAGCCTCGGCTCAGGTCTGCCTCACAGCACTGCGCATCCAAAGTGTTCGGCCCCCACACTCCGCGCTCACCTCTGTGTCCGCAGCCACAGCCAGCAGGCGGGCAGAAGGCAGCAGAAAACCTCAGGGGCCCCCAGGGCAAGGAGCAGGACAGCACGATGCCATACAGGCCTTCTCTCAGCTCAACACACATACCCCTGCCTCCCCACCACAGGGCCTTTGCACGTGCCGTTTCCTGTCAGTAATGCCCTTTTAGTTGTTGTGGTCTCCTTCCCTCTAGATCTCAGCTCAAGCCTCACTTCTTGCAGCTGCTGTCTCTGTCCCCTAACTGGGCGCTCTCCCAGAACCTACGCCTTTCCAATGCGGGCTTACACCACTGGAAGCTCACACCTATCACTCTGCTGGTTTTGGTTAAGATTCTTCTCTCTGACCATGAGGGCAGAGATTGGCTTTTACTCGCTGCGATATTCACAGTGCCCGTGAACAAGTGAATGAATGCTAAGAGCTCAGAGTTTCTGGCGTGGAACAACAATAACAGTAACGGCCAGCCAGCCAGTGTCAACTCCGCAGGGGTCACTCCAAAGCCCAAACATGCGGAGCTACCTGCGCGGGGCCAGAGCCTGTGAGTAACGCCACCGGACCGCATCCTGGGCAGTGACTCTGGGGTCACAACCGGCTCAGCGTCCAGCTCCACCCTTCCGACCTGAGACCGGTGAGCCTGCCTTCTGGGGGGCCGACGCAGACCACCCAGAACCTACTGAGCTTTGCAAAGAAGCAACTAAAACCAGCCGCCTGTGGGGAACGGCAGGAGGCAGGGGAAGGAGGGCGCCGCTGCTCTCCATGAGCCCCTCGCTGTCACTGGATTCCTGGAAGGTGAGTTTTTGAGGGTTTTTTAAGATTTTATTTATTTGTTTGGGGTTTTTTTAAGATTTTATTTATTTATTTGCCAGAGAGAGAGAGATCACAAGTAGGCAGAGAGGCAGGCAGAGAGTGAGGGGGAACCAGGCTCCCCACTGAGCAGAGAGCCCGATGCGGGGCTTGATCCCAGGACCCTAAGATCATGACCTGAGCTGAAGGCAGAGGCTTTAACCCACTGAGCCACCCAGGTGCCCCCTGGAACTGTGTTCTTTCACTGTTTTGACTTAAAAGAAGCAAACCTAAGAATGTTTGCAATATTTTCTAATTTTTCTATAATTAATAGGACTCCCGTGATTGTAAGTGTTGCACCCCCTCTGCAAATAGCAGCTGTGTAAGGGAACTGCTGAAGGAGGGAGAAAATACACGTTCGGTGCTGAGTCCAGGGCCTGGCGCCAGTGGGACGGTGGGGGAGCGCGCTCACTATCCCGAAGAGGCTGACCAGTGCTCACCGGGACAACGCTGACTGGGAAAAGCAGCACATCCATCATGACTTGCGTGCTCCTCTACGAAATTCTTATCAGACTCTGCCTTGACTGACCCCATGGGAAACCTTCCTGTAAGCCTCCATGTGGGGGGTGGCCTTACTCTCCCCTCAGCGTCACCGTCCCCGGAGAGCACGGGGTGGGGCGGGGGGGGGGGGCCGCGTGTCAAGGCACTGACCTGCAGAGCCCATAAGTGCCATGGCGCCCTGCGGCCACAAGAGGGCAGACGCGGGCGCCTCTGCAGGGGAGATTAAGGATGGTGGATATCCATCCAGGGGGACCCAGTGTCATCTCAAGGGTCCTGACGAGGTGAAGAGGGAGACAAGGAGAATGAGAAGTGACAATGGAAGCAGGGGTCAGAATGACCGGAGTGCTGGCTGAAGGGGGTCACGGGCAGGTAGCGCAGGCGGCCTCCCCGTGCTGGAAGGGGCAGGGCATGGACCCTTCTCCGGGGCTGCCAGCACGCTGACTTCGGCCCAGCGAGACCCACTCTGGATTTCCAACCTCCAGGAATTATGGGATAATACGCTGGTGTCGTTTTAAGCTGCTAGTCTCTAGTCTGTGGTCGTTTGTCACAACAGCGAGAGGAAACTGACAGACGCTGGCTCAGGTGGGACCCCCGGGTGACTCAGTCGGTGAAGCGCTGGACTCTGGGTTTCAGCTCAGGTCATCATCTCAGGGTCATGGGATCAAGCCCCATGCTGGGCCCCGCGCTGGGCAGGGCGCCTGCTTGACTCTCCCCCTGACCTGGCCCCCACCACCGGTCCCTACCGTTCCCGCTCTCCCTTAAAAAGAAAGGTGGGGGGACTCAGAAGTACCCCAGATGTGTTGTTCTGAGGACCTCTAAAAAGCCAAACATTCCGCGGTGCCACAGCTGCAGCCGGAGCGGGTGGGCCCGCTCAGAGACACGGCGGCGCCGTGGGCACAAGCGCCCCAGCTGGCGGGGGAGCCCAAAGTAGAGTGGTCTACACAGCACCCTATCTCCCCCACGCGGGGGCTCACGGGGCCCGGTGCCAGCACGAGCGTGGCCTCAAAACAGAAACAGTCAGATCCAGCCTTCAAGGCAGCCCACAAACCCGGGCCGGGGGGAACACGGCGTCGCGTCAGGGAAGGCACTGCGGGGTCAGGAGCCCGGGCCACACTCCCCCTGGGGCAGGGGCGCGGGCCTCACCAGGCACCTCGCTGGAAGGCTCCCTCCGGCCTCCCGATGAAACTGTCCCACGCTACCGGTGCCACCCAAGCTCCTCTCCATCCCACAGCCCCACAGGGTACAGTCCTGGAGTAAAGGACAGGTTCGTCCCACACCCCACCACTCCACTTCCCCCGAAGAAACAAAAGGGGACCAAAATGCACAGGTGGGGTGTGGGCAGTGAGGACGTCGGGTCTTCCTCCTGCAGGCGGGGGAGCTCCCGCAGAGAGGCGACACCTCCGGGACACGAGGAAGCCAGAGCTCGGGCCCTCTCCCCTTGACCGCGCCCCCCACCAGCTCTCCGGACGGATCTCGCGACGGTCACTCCCCTCAAGTCTCACCCTCGTCCGCTCCACTCCGGCTACTTGCCAGGGTTGGCCTGGAAAGCCTCCAGCTCCAGCTCACTCGAGGGCAGGAGCCCGCCCACCCCGGGCAGGGGCCTGGACGCAGTCGGCTCTCCCAGTTTCATCAGTGATCCCTCGCTCTGCTCTTCCCGACCTTCCTACTCAGAAAGCCCAGGGGCGCCTGGGTGGCCCAGTCGGTTAGGCATCCAGCTCTTCCTTTCAGCTCGGGTCACGATCTCAGGGAAGCGACGACAGCATTGACAAGAGAAAGAGACCGGGGACGGGCTGCAAAAGCAGCAGAAAGATTCCCTCCCGTTGGGGGAATGCTGATTTCCCAGAGAAACACGGCCGCCAGGCGCCCCTCGCGCTCACGCCTTCACAAAATCAAATTTATCGGGAGTTTGCATAAGCTCCGCAGCAGAGGCAAAACTGACTCCCTTCAGAGACTCCGGTGTCCTCACTTGCGGGAGACTTGCCTCTTACTCGAGGGAAAGAAGCCCTGTCCGCCGCCACCGTCTCGAGTGCCCGCTGGCGGCCCGTGGGGGCTGCGAGCTGGGCCGGACGGGCCATCCAGGGCCACCTCGCCTCCGGGTTCAGTCAGCAACCCGCTGCTGACTGCCGGCCACTCTCCGAGAGCAAGGTGTCGTGCAGACAGGGACAGGAAGGGAGCAGGAAGCTGACCGCCCGTGATAGACCGCACACGGTGATGTGCTGGGCACCGCCCCAGGGACGCAAGTGAGGCACAGGCTGCTCCCAGGACACACATGGATGAATTTGCTTGGGACAAATGGGAGGTGCCATTCGGGACACATTTCCTGGGAGCGGTTCATAAGATTCAGCAGGTAGGGGGCGCCTGGGTGGCTCAGTTGGTTGAGAAACTGCCTTCGGCTCAGGTCATGATCCTTGAGTTCTGGGATCGAGTCCCACATCGGGCTCCCAGCTCCACAGGGAGTCTGCTTCTTCCTCTAACCTTCTCTCCTCTCATGCTCTCTCTCACTTTCTCTGTCTCTCAAATAAATAAATAAAATATTAAAAAAAAAAAAAGATTCAGCAGGTAGGAGGAAGAAGGAAACGGGGCATGGTTCTGGAAGTTTCTATGTGGTGAACTGGGTCAGGGAAGCACCATCACCACAGAGAGGACACGAGGAGGAAGAGCAGGTCTTGCACCTGGTCTAGTAAAGCTATTCAATAAATAGCCACTGAGTGAAGGAGAAGAAATGGGGCTCAGTTTTTTGTTTTGTTTCGTTTTTAAAGTAGGCTCCACACCCAACACGGGGCTCGAACTCATGACCCTGAGATCGAGAGTTGCACGCTCTACTAACTGAGCCAGCCGCTCGCGGGGCTCGGTTTTATACAATAAATATACAGCCCCCAGGGGCGCCTGGGTGGCTCAGTTGGTTGAGCGACTGCCTTCGGCTCAGGTCATGATCCCGGAGTCCCGGGATCGAGTCCCATATCGGACTCCCGGCTCTGCGGGAAGTCTGCTTCTCCCTCTGACTTTCTCCCCTCTCATTCTCAGTCTCTCGCTCTCTAATAAATAAAAAAAAAAAAAATTAAAAAAAAAAATATACAGCCCCCATGTGCTGGAAGGCTGGTGAGTCCAAGATCAGTTGAAACACCATTTTATTTGTTATTTTCCTGTATAACAAAATAACATTGTAAATTTTCTTTGTTTCCTTTCTTCCTTTTTCTTTTTTTCTTTTTTTTTGGTCTGAATACAGGAAAACTGAAGCCCGATGTAGATCCCCAAACCAGCCAAGTAAGCAGAAACTGGCACTAGCCTTCCCTCTAATTCTTGGTCTGCCTCCCTCAGTTCTACTCCCCTTGAATCTTCCCCCGTAAACCCACTTCTTCTGGGGGGAAAAGGTGGACAAAACATTCTTCAGGGAAAAATATTAGAAATCACTCCCTAAGCACCTGCCACAGGCCAGGCGGGCCGCCAGGGTGGCTGTTGGACAAAAAGCTTAACCTCCAGCTTCAGTTTCTTCATCTAAACACAGAAGATACTTTAACTTCCCGAGCGCGTAGTGCTCGAGACGTAACGTCTGCGCCCCCGGAATATAGCAGCCCCCAAAAGACAGCTATTCCTGTTCTTAACCACCTTCGCACTGGGAAACGGGAGGTGGTCTCATTGTTCCGAGTTTGGCGACCTGCCATATTCGCTGGTGTCTGGTTCTCCGACCTCTCTGCCCTCCGGAGCCGGGGATAAAAGCACAGATCCAGCAGGCAGAAGGGAAGCAAACCAGGATTAACCTCTGGATCCCACCTCCCACCAAGGCAAGAGTCCCCGCCAGCGCCAGCGGCAGGTCATGGCAGGCTCAGAGGTGGAGGCCCGACTCCTCCCCAGCTCTATAGCCCCAGGCAACTCAGACGGGAGCTGGCTAAGAGAAGGGGAGAGAAAAGCCAGAGGAGCAATCGAGGGGAGGGGGGCTGTCGCCCCGGCATTTGCCCTCCACGCCTGTGTCTGCCACAGGGCAGTTTGCAAAATCCCAGCCTCCCAAGCTGCAGGAAGCCAGGGGATCAGAAAGCCAAAGGACTAGTTCAGAGGAGCTTGGGGAAAAAAATCTGTTTCTATTGCCAGCGTTCCTGTCCAGAGCACATCTATGTCTGTCACCTGAGTAAGAATTTGAGGGAACATAGGAATAGCACAGGAAAAGTACGTGAAGCCGTCTGTCTTTTGTTAGGAAAAGCCCCAACACACAGCCGTGTCTCCGGCAACTGGTCTGGGGGCAACGTCTTGAAACTCTCCCTGCTTTTCCATGGCCGCGCCGCTTGGTCCCATCCTCTGCTCACAAAGAGACCCAGTTTGGTCACATCTCCCTGCATGGCACTGAACGAGGATGGGAACATGCCCGGTAGGGTCACCGAGAGCAGTGAGGGTGGGTATGGAGGGCAGAAGGGTTGTTTAGGCCCTTGACGGGAAAATGCCCAACTAGGAGAGGCCTTCCCTGCCCGCCAGCCGGGCTTCTGGGCCAACCTCGTGCAGAGTGGAAGGAGAAGCTGGTTCTGGAGCCGGCCGGGCTTGGGAGGTGAATTCCAGCGCACAGATCAGTAACCCCGGAAAATCACCAAACCCCTTTCTGCCTCAAATTTCTCAACTGTGATAAAATGACCAGAGTGTTGACAACTCCCACTTCCCCAGCACCAGGAAGCACCAGAATTCCATGGGTGTTACCTCACTTAATCCTGGCAAGCATTCTAGAAGCCAAATGGGGATCAGACTTGCAGGTGAGGATGTTCTCAGGACTAGCCAGGATGACGGGTGGGGATAAGTGCTCCACACCCAGAAGTTACCGGCCGATGTCAGTACCCAGAGTGCCATCTGCCCACCTCCCTCTGAGCTGCCGCGTGTCGCCACAGTCCAGGCACAGTCCCCAAGACGCCGTGAAACGGTGCAGTATTTTCCAAGCTGGAAAAGTGGCCCCAGAGCCCGGGAGACACGAAATGGCAACCAGAAAACTCTGGAGCTCCTTAGAGTGGCAAGCATCCTGCAAGCGTTACCCGTGACCAAGAGCACAGTGCCTGGCCCAGGTAAGCACCACGCCCAGCCACCCTTATTACTGTTATTGCGGAAGCTCAATCTGGGCTATAGGCCTCGTGCTGAATGAAAGAAACCTCCAGAGCATCTTCTGGGTTCCAGGACCCGTCTTAGGATTCCTGGCTTGGAGTCTCAGTGCCTCTGTAGGTCACTGCCACCGCCAATCCAACAGCAGCGGGTGGACCACCCTCGGGGCTGCTGCGGTTGGAGCTCTCACCTGGGCCTTCGGGAACCGATGCTCCTTGTCCACCTGGGCTGCAATGGGAACCAGCTCCTTCTCAGCAAATTCTTGGCACGTCTGGCGCAGCATCTGGTGCGTCTCGGGCAGCTCCACAGACTGGTAGATAGTATGGAACCGACGCCAGGCCCGAGGACGCAGCGCTGCCGGCAAAAAGAGCAGGTAGAAGTGGGAGGGGGACGCACGGGGTCCTGCTGCGTGATCATCATAAGGGCCATCCGGAGACTCAGTAGGCCTCCCCCAGAGATGATTTTGCTCCCACCTCCCCACCCCCGCCGCACATCTGGCAATGTCTGGAAACATTTCTGGTAGTTGCAACTTTAGGGTGGAATGCCGCTACTGTGGAATGGGTAGAGGACAGGGATACTCCCTAACACCCTACAATGTACAGGGCAGACCCCACCACGAAGAATTATGGGTCCAAAATGTCAATAGAGCGCTGCTGAGAAACCCATACCAGCTGAATGCTTCCTCCACTTGCAACACACTTGCTCCACCAATCGTACCAAGGCCACAGCTTTGCCACCTTAGGCAAGGATCTTAACTTCACTGAGCCTCCGTTCCTAGCAAACCTGGAGGCCAGCAGTGCTGAACTCCTGCGGGGGGAGAGATGCTGACCAGGGCGCTCAGCACAGGGCCTGGCAGAGACCGCTCTCCCTGGGGGTCCCCTTATTGTTGTCCCGCAGGCAAAGGAAGCCCTGGCCACATGCGTCACAGCTGCCGCGGCGGGAGGCGGGAGAAATAAACCGGGAAAGGTGCGGAGTGAAATAATCAAGGAGCCCTAATGGTTCTGAGCGCCATCTGACAGGCGCTGTGCTGAGTGTTTTACACAGCCTGCGGCCTGAGTCTCTAACAACTCCACGAGAAGAGTGACACATCCTGAGGCCATTTTACACACGGGCCAAATGAGGCGGACGGGCCAGGCGTCTCGCCCAAGGTCACAGACGGCAGAGTCTGCGTTCAGTCCCAGTCCTGGCTCGGGAGGAAGGGCGCCCCTGAGCCTACGAGGGCGGGGAATTTGGGGGGCTGGCGATGTGGATGCCACGGCGAGAGCCGGGCGGCGGGCGCCGGTCGGAGCGGGAGCCGGGGCCGCTCAGGCGCCAGCAGCGGCCCAACTGGGGCAAAGGCCGAGCGCGCTCCCGGTGGGGGTGCCGCCCGGCCGCCGCTGCCGCCGCAGGGGAAAGCCCGGCCGCCCGGACTCGTGCCCAGACCGCCACTGCCTGCCCGCGCCCCCGCCCTGGCTGTGCAGAGCCTTAGCGGACTCACCTCCGCGGATGGAGCCGCAGGCCCGGGCGAGCAGCGCGGCGGCCATGGACGCGGACACGGTTAGAGGATTATGCTCGCCGACCTTCCGCAGGAGAGCACCGGTTCCGGGCCGCGGGGGCGGGGCCGGGGCGGGCCGCCACGCCTCCTTGCCCCGGGGGCGGGGCCCGCCGCGGGTCCTCCCGGCCCCGCCTCCCTCCCGGGAGAGCACACCGCGCTCTCCTCGGTTCGCGAAGTCTCTGCAGTCCGCCCTCGTCCTTTCTCAAAACCCGCGAACGGTGGCCTATCTCTCCTAAAATCCAATTCCGCGGCCTAAAATATGACCATATGGCCAACCCGCGCCTACCTCTCCCGCCCCAAGCCCACCTCGCTGTCTCCAGCCGCACAAGGCAGCTCCAACACCCCCGCTGGCTCCTGCCTCCACGACCGCGAAATCTCTGTCCCACTACCTGGAATGCTCCTTCCCTCCATCCAGGTCTCACTCTCACTGAGGCCTGCCCTGGCCACACATTCTCCATCCCGGTGTCTTATTTATTCCTGGCACTCAGCGTCTGACATCTTCTCGACTGCTCCCTCTAGTCCGTGAGCTCCGAGAGGCACAAGGGTCTTGTCTTGCCCTGATGCTCACTCTTCAGGCCCAGGGAATTGGGTTGCCTGGGAGGGGGACCTCTCTCCTCCAGAAGTTGTGCAGGTAGGGTGGAGCTCTCACCCTCATTCCACCGTGGTCCCCTGTCCCCTCACCTGTGGGGCAGAGCCCATTTGGGAGCACTGAGCACTGCCCCTGGTGCATTTGGTTCTTGGCATCCTCAAGATGCCTTCATCCTCCCCAGGAAACTGGCGACTCCAGTGTCCTGACAAGGGTCTGCCCTTGGCACAAGCACGAGTCAGACTTCCACACCCTAACAGGAACCCACGCTTCCCTCAATCCCTGTCTTTACGCCTCTGTAGCTCGGCCAGGCACCTGTCCCCAGCACTGACACCCACGCCAAAATTTGTCTTCCACCAAGACCTTGCTCTCCCTCCCCGACGTCAACGAAAAGATGCAGCAAAGTCCTCATGTTACCTCTCATTTTAAAAGCAAGCCTCTAACTCCACAGTACTTTAGACCCAAACGAATGGCTGTGGTTGGCTGATGTTCTGAGGCCTTCCTTACCTCTCTGCTGCCCTGCCTCAGGGCCAGCCCTGGGTGAAAGAAGGAAAAGGCAGAAGGGGAAAGCAGGGAGAGGACACAGGCCAATGACTGTTTCGGCTGCCACAGACCATCCAAACCAGACTTACTTTAAAAGTGTATTGTCACCAAAAAAAAAAAAAAAAGTGTATTGTCACCTTACACAATGTTAGTTTTATATTAAAAATATGCCAATTTCCCCAGAGAGACAGAAACCAGACAGACAATGGTTTCAAGGGAAGTGGCCTTTAAGGGAACTTTGGGGGGTGAAACAACAGCCCTGTTATCATGATTGTGATAGGGTAATAAAGCTGCATGCTTGTCCAGCTGTATTTTAAACCAGGGGAGTTCTACCGTAGTTAATGCACACCTCAATAACCCTAACGTTAAGATATTACATACATTTTTTATTCTCAAAGCCCCTCAGCAAAACAAAAGTATTACACCGAGAGCCCAATACGGTTCCTTGACCATCGTAAAACCCAGCTATACTCCTTATTTACAGAAAGGTCGTGTAAAGAAACTCAGAGCCCACCGCCGCCCCACACCTGCTCCCCCCAGCAACCCATGGGGCCCAGAGGATAAGAGAAGATGCACATACTGTGAAAATCTTTTATTACTGTCTCTTGTGGCAAAATAACATTTTGTACAAATAAGTCACCTAGTTTACTTTGGACACAAAGACAATACAAACTGGAATGATGATCTTAGGTGAAGGGGAAAGAGGAAGAAGGACAGATCAGGTCATTGATGTTTCTTATATTCTGTGAAAAATAGATTTGCAGGGAAAAAAATAGACTTTGACAACTTCAATGACTTTACATGATCCTTTGTAAAACAAGGGGTAAATCTGCCTCCACCAGACCCTTCTTGGGGCGCAGGTGTTCTGTAACATGGAATGCGAGGAAACGATGATCCAGCGAGCAGGTGCTCACAGCAGGGACCGCAGCAGCCTCCGCATCAGGAACGCGCAGGCCCTGGCAAGGAATCCGTGCTGTGGTTCTGGGGACGGACTGTCTCCAGTCCCCAGACCTCACTGCCATCATGGTGACAAGAGCCACCAAAAGAAAGTGACTTGACAGAGAAAAAAAAAAGAGCACCTGGGAGCCTACTCGGGACGGCAGGTCACCCAACTTGTCCGTCACACACAGCCTATTAAACCCAGCCCAGAAATGAATTCCACTTGAACTGGAAAAATAGGTCGACGATTTCCGTCCCTGTCATTTCAAGAATCACCAGTCTACAGTTAGCGCCGCCTTCCCTAAATCACTGCCCCCGCTGGAGAACCAAATGGCCCGAAGGCCGGAGGTGTCTTCCGGGAGTTCCGCAGGCCCCTGAACGCTTTCTCTGCAAGGTATCGCTGAGCTAACACATAAGGGCTGGGCGGCCTACTTAAGCCCACAACTACTTTTTATCAGTTATTTGTTCTGTTTGCTCTTTGGACAAAATGAAATCAACAGGGATCTTCTTTGGAGGAGCAAGAAGGGCATCGCAGCCCAAAGGTTCCACAGGAAAAGAGATGCTCTTCCTGGAGATTCCAAGGCAGAGGGACAGGAGCAGGACGTGGAGGAAGAGGTGCGGGCACCTGGCCCCGTGGCGCCAGGAGGGCCTGCCAGGCTGCTGCAATGCGTCCCTCCAGCAGCTGCCGCTCAGAAGCCAGCTCTGCACAGGAGGCACGGTCTCCCCGTGCGGGTCACCTTCTCCCCTCCAGCTGGAGCATCCCTAGACAGCTGCTCTCAACAGCCCTGATTCCTTACTAACACGGCCTCCCGGTTCAACTTTTGACTGCTTCAGCTACTTTCAGAGAAAGGAGGACTTCCAAGTCTCTCCCTAGGTCAGGTCCAAAAGCTTGAATCCAAACTCACCCTGGCTAACACCCCAGAGTGGTGATGCTTCTCAAGATTTCCTGAGTAGTGAGACACAAGAACCCAGCCTCCCAGGTACAGAACCCCAGACAGGCCTTGTGGAGCCGATGGCACATCCCTTGTCCTCCTGGGCAGACAGGGAGCACAAGCCTCAAGACGGTTTCCAGCGACACTGAGGCAAGCTAATGGGGAAGAGGATACAGCGCTACTCAAGCCAGAATGCCTGCCCCCCCCCCGCCCTCCCCCTAGCAAAGGCTAGCGCTGCATGAGAGACAGCCTGCTAGTCCACAAGACGTGGTCTGCCCTGGGACCCATTTCCAAGACACGCTTTATTGAGCAGAGCTCTGGACAGCTCCAGAAACCACATCCTAGACAATAATTAAATATCAAATAATAGCAAATCTCCTGATGAGGCTACTGTCCCATAGAGAAGGGGTCATCCTGAAGCTCAATATGCACAGACGAATACGCTAGAGGAGCCACAGGGAGAACCCAGGGAAGGAGGCGATCCTGATGCCCATCCACAGATGGGGAGGGAAGGAGGGCAATGCAGCTTTTCCCAGCAGCACGTGGGACAAGCCACAATAAGGCACCTGGATTTGTAGTCGACTCCAGTTCTGAGAGTCACCTGGTCTGGTGATGAGGAACCTGTGTGCCGGGTGCCTGGTCTCTTCCCTCCCTCAGTGGCTGGAGCCAGTGCCAGCACACAGGAGGAAGGGTTTTCTCGGTGAGAAAGCTGCCAGCACCTGGCACAGCCCAGACTCTGGCCTGGACACAGCACGGGGCCAAGGTTCAAGGCCACTCACACTCTAGAATCCAAAGAGGGAGCAACACTGGTTAGCGAATGCACAGGGGGTTCTGTGGCAAAGTACCAGCCCTTCTATCCTGGGCCCTGTGTGGCCATTGTCCCCAGCACCTTGGGAGCCCGCTCCCCTGCAGCTATCACATGCCCGGGCCCTTCCCGTCAACGCTAAACCCTGGCCGCAGCCACGATCTTCTCAGAGGGTCTGCCACCCAGTCAGACGACCGGGAGGAGCTGAGGTGGTAAGAGACTATCTAGGAAGGGTCTCAAGACAAAAGTAGCCCATGAGGAAGTGCGAGGAAGGTTTTCTAGAATACCTTTGGAGAGCCAACTCGGCCTACTTCATTCAACCTTTCCAAACATCCAAAAGCATTCCAACTAGCAGTATGAAGGCTCGAAATATGCATTACTGAGGTCTGACCTGTCAGGATGGTTCCAGAAATCACTTCAGCAGAAAGGCAGACAAGAAAATCCTCCTAAATAAGAAATCTACAAGGAGTTTCAGAGACAAATCCGCATCAAAAGCCAATCCTGCAGGCTCTCCTGTGTAGAGAAAATCAAATCCCTCCTTTAAGCAGCTGCTGGTCCATAACTATCCCGAGCCCCAACATGAGCCAGATTAGCCCCAGGACCCTATTTAATACTCTCAGAAGTCTAACCACACATCACATACGCTGGGAACAGCACAGTCCTCTTACAAAACCTCCCTGAAAGAAGACTAGGAGAAAAAAAACAACAACAACACAAAATACAAGGCCTGCTGTGGCCTCAAGTGATCCTACTGTTCTAAGAGCATGAAACCAACAGTCTATTTCAGGAGATACTCGAAAGTTAGAGCCAGGACAAGCAAAGCAAACTCATGTGTCCTCCAAAATGCCAACAGGAAGGCACGGCCAGGCTGAAACCTCAGTGTGTCCCCGGGAGGGCTGGTAGAGGATCCCGGAAGTCCAACAGAGAAGCAGGCCTCGCCACAACACAGACCTTTCCGTTTGGCAGCCCTAGTGGCCCCCAGCGCCCCCACTCTTGGCACCCCGCCACCACTCTTTCTTTCCAGTTGCTTTAGAACTACACACAAGCTGAGGTCAGACTATGCCAACAGCAACACTGTAAGTGAGAGGAGGAAGCGCCTAGAAGGGGCCTGGCTTTCAGCTTCTCGCTGTGCCCAGGATCCTACGGAGAAGCCGCTGAGTGGCGAGGCGGCCAGAGCCCCCTCACCCTGACGCGGCTGCGCCCGCAGGGATCCGGACTCACCAGCACAACCAGCAGGTGGCTAGGACGACAGGAAAACACACTTGCTTTTTTCTCTGGACTCCAGGAGCCTGACCCTAAGCCTTTACGTTACTCTAGTACCTCTGCAACCTACGGGGCAGGGAAAAGGGAAGAAAAAATACTGGGGAAGAAAACACAGCCCTGCGTGGCACTTCTCTCGAGCACAGGAAACTACGACCCCAGCCTCGGCTTCCTGGCACCAGGCTCCAGACGTGTGTTGAGGAACAACAGGTGAACCACCTCTGTGCGCCAGGACCGTGGGCCGCAGCAAAGCACCTCCCCGTCCGCTCCTGCAGCGGTCACTGGCCTCCGTTATAGGCATAGTCAGCCTTGTTGTGCATTATCAGCTTGTTGTCAACAAAGTAGAAGCTGTCAGAACGGGTCTCATAGGGATTTTCAATCATCAGACGAACTGCAAGTCAGAGAAAGGGAAACAGCAAAGACACATGTGTGAGTCTGCCTCCTGGGCTAGGTGGGAAAAACAATATCCCCTCTATAATTCATAAGCCAGCCCTCCACAACGTGAGTCTACTCTGCCAGAATGAGGTCAGGATAGAGGAGGGCGGGCCTGGAGAGCCGGAGAGAACCGCGGAGGCGCCCGAATTAAACACAATACCCACTTCAGCATAAGGATGCGGTCCACTGACGCGGCACTCCTGGGGCATCACCAGCCTTTCATCAGAACCCCAGGGAAACAGGACTCCCCTCCTGCCAACACGGACCACCGAAAACTGTTTATTCAGTACTTTGGTCTGTCCCCCACCTCTAGACATCCTGGTCCGAATTCCAAAAGCTGTGCCTCACTGTGCCCACCTCCCACGGGCACCGCTGACAACCAAAGGAAGCCTAGGTGTGCACGAGTGCGGGGACACTGCGGGCGAGGAGCCTTTCACAGGCATGCCTCAGGGTATTAAGTCGCAAACGATCCAGCAAAAGACCTGCTTATCTTGGGATCCAGATTTAAATCTGTTGGCTCAGGCAACCGCCCAGACCTCTTCAGCCACAGCAATCAATAGTCACTACCTCTGACCAGTTCCGAGTTAATGATCACATGCTATTCTGGTTCCTCTAGAGGAAACACGCTTGTTTACCGCAGTTCTCAAAAGATGAAACGGACTGTTTAAAGTCCTTTGAACCCACTCAGGCCGAAGTTATTTGGTTTATATCCAGACGCCCCGGTTTATATCCAGAATATTGACCTCCACACTCTTTCAGCTTATTTGGTTTCAAGAAGAGAAGTTCTACTGCCTTGGGTAAAAATCTGAAACACTATACATGACCCTTTCTTGCAAGCGGCTACATGTCGTGGCCCAGCGTGGGGAGCAGGGTCAGCTGCAGTCATAAACAGCCGGCCCCACGTCGGCAATCCCTGTTTTGCCTGGAAACAGCACTGTCAAAGTGAGTGGAGAATATTCTGGTTTTTGGAATGTAACAGTTTTAAGGACCTGGGATTCTGAGGAAACCAGTCAGTGTACGTAGCTCCTTCCCTACAACCCAGCCAAACTGCCTCACTAGTCATAGGATCCCGCTCACATACACTAGAGTAACGTTGCTCTGTAGCCATTTTCGCTGGTTACCAACAGAGAAAGCTGACCCAAGAGAGCTCCAGCAGAGTCACAGGAATGATAAAGCCTGTTCTTTCTCTCTTCCCCTGCCTCAGCTTCTCCCTCTGGTGCCTCCCCAGAACTACAGGATTACTCTTCCTAAGACCCGGCTTCCATCCGGCCACCCCTGCTGCTCTAAACTCTGCAACAATTCCGCATTTCCTGCACATCTGCTCTGACAGCAGAGGATGAGAAAGATCTCTGATTCTAGTTAGCCCCCAGCTTCACTTCTCCCTCTGACTAAGGAGAAAGGAGAGGGCGAGCAAGGAGGCCGGGCAGGAGCCAATGACCAGTACACAGTGGAAAACTAAAAGTCTTGGAGAGGTGCTCCAGCTAACCCTGGCCTGGGCCTCCCCTCCTCAGTCACCCCTTCATCCCGCCATGGGCCTCCCCTCCTCAGTCACCCCCTTTCCCACAGCAGGCATCGAAAGCAGACAGCCAGCATTATTAAGACCTTCGATGCTCCCATACAGGCAGAGTTTGAAACCCTCGACAGGAGCACTAGGGAATGAGAAGCCTGAGGTCAAATGCCTAGAGAGGCGTCATGTCACCACCTCCCTCCTCTGCCAAATGAGGACGCTGGACCAGATGGATTCCAAGGTTTGTTCCTTCCAGCCCTAAGAATCTAGAATGGTACAGAAATCAGGGGATACATACTGACATCCTCTGAAAGCTGGGGAAACTCATAGATATGTTCACAAGTGTTCCTACTGCTGGGGATGCAGAAGCCAAAATCAAAGTCGAAATTTTTCAGCAAGCGTTCCCGGAAATAGTGTCGCTCGATCATCCGGAAGTTTGACACAGGTTTGTCTCCCACCGTGAACTCCACTCTGCAAAACAAAACTCTGTGAGCCCTGCTTGGCCTCCTCCCTCCTCTAAAGCCAATCCAGAACCCAACCGAGAACATTCTTTGTGGACAAGTGAGTGTTCTCCCCTCCAGAAATACTGGTACTCACGTCGCCCCGACTGTCCGGAGGCGGAGAAAGGCTGGTGTGAACTGATAGCGGACAAAACGTCCTGCACTGATATCCACGTCTCCACCTTCGTCGTCGTCGTCCTCCTCCTGGTCTGAAAGAGCACACAGAGTCCTGAGAGTACTGTCTCAGCACCACCGGTCCCAACAGCACAACCCGTGGACGGAACTAACACCCACAGCATTGACTGCATCTTTGCTACATACCAGGCCTTGTGCTGATCACTTCTGCATCCTCGGAGCAACCCTGTGGAGTGTGATCGCCATCTCCATGTTACAGATCAGGACGCAGAAGCTCAGAGACGTTAAGTCACATATGCACGGTCCCCCAAATAGTAAATAGAGGAAGCAGGGATTTGAATCTAAGGAATCGAAGCTTGTTCTCAAACACTAAGCTATTTACTTTTCATGTAGCTTAGGGGCTTGGGCCATGTCCTAAGGGAGCTGGCCTGAAATACAAGCCAGGTGTAAGGCCCCCGGCAGGGTCGACAGCATATAGACATGTCTACTGGTGACGAGATGCAGTGCTAGCCGCCAACCAGAAGAATGAGACAACAGAGGTTGAAACTAGTCAAAAGCCCAATTCAAAGAATGCAAAACTTTCTAACAGGCAGCAAAGATAACCCCTAGAAATACTCTCATTGTTTAAGTGGAAGAAACTGACCTACAGACTTGGGATATCGTCATGCCTACTCCAGGCCACGCCAGGTCCAACACTGACCACCTGGGAAACAGCGAGGCTGATGGGCAAAGGACCAAAGTGCAGGACCTGAATGAGGGTAACTCTAGTCCCTTCCCGAACCCAGAAAGTGGAAGTTCTGTAAAATGAACCAGAGAACCAATCTAATGTGAAAAACAAGGTAGTTCCCACAAGTAGCGATCCAGTGTCTAGCAAAAATATTTTGTCCAGCTCTAGGCTGAATGTGGATGCAACTTATCTCTCTTTTAGCCCCAACCATCTCCACCTATGACAACCCCAAGAGCATATGGGCAACCAGAGTGAGCAGGGGTTCAGAGCCAGCCACTAGAGAGTCCTCGTTCCAAGAATGTGACTTGGCGAGAATAAGACCAAATCTTCTCAGGGATTCAAGCTCATCAAAACCAATGCAGCAGGAGGGTACTGATTCGGTGGGAGCATATTCTAAGTGAATCAAGATCCTTAAAGGTAAAGACCGGAAAAGTTGAAAACCAAGGATCTGTAGCCGATCTTCTTGAGACAGTTCAATTTTGTACTGAAATGACTACTTGGGTCCAGTCTAATCCAAATCTACACATCTGAAGGAGCCCTGGGGTCCTCAAAACATCCAAAGTACTGAGACATGTCACTTAGGGATGTGAATGCCATGGACCCAGGAAGCTGGCTGGCCCTGATCCTCCCAACACCAGCTAAGTACCCACAAGCTGGAGCCTTTGGGTGCCTTGGTCAGCCCTAGATTATGAGAGCAGAAGAGACGCCGGATGGGGCTAGGGCTCCAGCCTTGGCTGTACAATGAACCTGAGCTGAGACCTTCTCAGGACAGCCTTTCGACCCACCCAGAATACTAATACCTGCCTTACCCAATTTATAGGCTCTTTCTGAGCAGCAAATCAGATAAGAGCTTCACAAAAAAAATTATTAATACAGACTCCAGTTAAAACTCCGGAGTCATCTGAGCTGGTATTCTAACAACTAACGCTAGAGGGTGCTCCGTCTCCGGTGATGAGCTCCAAGACAGCCGTGTGGCCCCTGGCCAGGAGAGAGTCACCCTGGGGCTGCCTCACAAGCACCAGAAGCATCTATTCAAAGCTAATTTAAGGAATCCCAAGTAGTTTATAAGTCTGGGCTTTCTATTCATCCAGAAAATGAAGATTAAAACCCAAACTGGGACTTAGGGGAAACAAGAGGCACTGTTTAAAGGGAAGTGAGGGAGAAGACAGAAGCCTGGACTGGGGCCCTCAGCATCACCCTTCCAGTGTCCCCAGGAACCAAGGCTCAGGGGAGCTTTCCTCATTCTACTTTAATTCCAAGGTTTCCTTTCCTAAGTGGAGGCAACATGGTCAGATGAATGAGCACAGGACCTTAGGAAAGTCACTTGGAAATTCTGGGCCTCAGTTTCCTTATCTGTAAAATGGGGAAAATAGCTCCTCCCAGAAATGGGAGGATTAGAGAACCTGATACAAACAAAAACATGTGTACAATCAGCAGAGGGCGGATACTTGACAAAAGCACAGCTTCCGACCAGCAGGGCCGGCAGGCCAGGCTTGAGGAGGAGGCCCGGCAGCGGATGTGCTGGAGTCCAAGCCGCAGGATACAACGGCTCACACAGACAGGAGTCCAGGAGACCTTTTCAAGTGGTGGCGACAATACTTCTCAATCAGGTGACCTACCTGAAACACAGGGTTTGGCAATCTCAAAGAGCACTGTCCCTGTCTCCAAGTCTCGAATTTTGAAACGAGTGAAATCGATACTGTAGATGTTATCTTCGGGTTTACATAAATAATCTGAAAATGAGAAAGACAAATGCTGTTAAATAACCCTCCAAAACTACCATTTCCTTCTTTCTCAAGTTTTGAAGCAAACTCGGAATTTTTCTTCTTACACAATTTACTTAAAATACACCCAAAAACTTCCTCTTATGTTACAAAGCAAAGGTTGTGTGATGAGAATAAGGGGATTGAAGAAAGAAAAAAAGGGCATGGATTTGGATGGGATAAAAGGTTATCATAACACTTTTAGAAGAGGAAAGTTGAAGGGGCTTCCTTTGGAAACACCCCTAAAAATGGCCTACAAATTTTCCATTGATGTCACAACAGGACAGAATTTTTTTACAAATTCATTTTAAAACATTTATCCTGATCTAATGGCCAATATAGTGCCTGTCTGCCAGCCGTGAGTATCGCACAGCAGATATCAGCAAACATTTTCTGTAAAGGGCCACATGATAAATAATTTAGACTTTGGGGCCACACCATCTCTGTCACAACTACTCAACTCTGTCACTGTAGCAAAAAGCAGTCACAGACAACCTGCAAATAAATGAGTATGGCTGTAGTCCAATAAAGTACTTACAGATGCTGAAATATGAATTGCATATACCCACGTGTGCTGAGATCTTTTTTCCCTCTACAATTTAAAAATGTAAAAACCATTCTTAGCTGTGGACTGCATGACATCAGGTGGTGGACCATACCTACACGGGTGACAGGGCAGATCTGCTGGGAGGGCACTGGGCCAAAGTGCAGTGGAGCCCATGACAACCTGAGCAGCTGGTCAATATGGTACCCATCATAGGAAACTTCCCTGATTTCTTTCTACGACGAATCCTGATAGCATCTTCTCCACAACTCATTTGAGCACTTTTTCTTACATTGTCTGCTTGTGTTAGTTGTTCCATGTTTTACAAGCTGTCTCTCCAGTAAGATGGCAAACTTGAGAGCCGGTGATTATTTGCAAATCCTAAAAAGACTGAGATGGGTTCTGCACCTTTCAAGGGTATTCAGTAAATAATTTGCTGAATGGAACAGACATGAACAAAATCCAGAGGTCACCAAGCTCTGACCTGTGGCTTTCTCCAGTAGGCTTCTGGAGTGAGTTTGAGCAAGAGCACCAACCCCAAGCTCCTACACCCGAGTGCCCACTGAGAATGCCGCTTAGGGTCAGGTAGTAGAATGGCCCGATTCACCCGTGGGTATCAGGAGAAAGCAGGAAGCTAGAAAGCTCAGGTGCGCACTTCTGGACCTTCCGAGCCCCAAATGAAAACGGGGACGGAACAGAAGCAGCATTTTCACAATGTTTCAATAAATGATTAGCAAGACCTTCTGAAGATATGCTCAGGCATGCAAAGGACAGGCCCAACGCACTGTTAAGTGGGGACATTGAAATACCCAGAATCAAGTTAAACCCATCAGGAGATGGGAATTTCTTTTCATCCAGGCTGGACCAAGACCCACTGTCCAAGCTCCCACCCCCAAATCACTGGAGCTGCCACCAGCTACCTGAGGTACACCTGAGCAGCCCAGGGCTGAGAGTTAAAGCAAGCTGGGTCTACCCGGGGAGGGGAGGAAATAGCAAGGGAAAGGGCAGCAAGTCAGCTTTTAGCTTGGAGGAGAACACCAATAGGGAGAACCAAGATGGGGGTGGGCAATGTATTTCTTCCCGCCCTTCCTTATTATCAATGAAACCCTGTAGGATGATTGCATTTTACGCAAGAAATGATTTCCTAAACCCTGACACATTCCTAATTCACAGAACACGTGTCAAAAGCAGGATTCACATTCTGGACTCGGTACATGAACTGAAACTTTATTACGTATTTTCTAATGTGGCAGTTTTCAACTTGCATGAAATGCCAACGGCAATATATTTGAGGAAGGAAGGACCCCCTGCATACAAAGGGGCTAGGCTTGGGACCAAGGGAGTAAGGGGGCCAAGGAAGGCTGGAGAGGGGGCTGTCAGGGGCCGGGGTGGAGGGAAAGGCAAAGAAAGCAGGTAGGGGTCTGGGCGGGCAGAGACTGCAGAGCCTGGCTGAGCGGGAACTTCACTGGTACCCGTGGGTCTCCCAGGACACGGGGCCAGCGGTCCCACTTAACCAGGGACAGGAGGTTCCGGTTAAGCTAAGGGGGCTCCCTAGCCAAACGGATCCAGCTGAGGAGGAGAACGGCCTGGCCTGGAGGCCCAGTTAGGGCCCGCCCATGAGGAGCCCGGCGTGGCCGGACACAGGGGAGCGCCGTCAAGCTCAGGAGGACCCCTTCGCAACCAGGTCTGGGTGACGGTGGGGAGCACAGGGCCGGCCCGGCGGAGCGGCGGGCGACGCGGCCTGGCCGGCTGAGGGGGCCTGGGTGGACCCCCGGGCCGGTCAGGCGCGAGCGGCCGGCTCCGCTGAAGGCGACAAGGGGCCCGAGGCCCGGCGCGAGGGTAGGGCGCGGTCGGGCCGGCACTCACTCTCGGTGACCCGGCTGAGGCGCAGGACGTGCTCGGGCCGGATGGTGTCCAGAGCCAACAGTTCCTGCTCCGTGACCGCCGCCCCGATGCCGTCCTCTGCCGCGTGGTGGGGCGCCTGCCGCCGCGCCTTGAGTCGGTTCAGGACGCCGCCGCCCGCCTTCTTCTTCTCTTCTTTGCCGGCCACCAGCCCCCCAGGCCCAGCCGCCGACCCTGCGGCCGCAGCCCTCGGGTTCGACCCGCTCATCGCTCCGCCGCCAAGATGGCCGCCGCCTCCGCAGCGCCGTAACTATGGAGAGCGGGGGCGGGCCCCGGAGTGGCACCTGGGGGCGGGGCGGGGCGGGGGCGGGGCCTGCGGACCGGCTGCCCCCTTTGCCAGCTCGGTCCTTGCCAGGTGGTGAGGCCTAGCGGTGGCCTGGGGTGCCAACCCCCCAGACTCCATCAGGCCTCCAAGGTCACCCCAAATGTCTTTAAAATATTTCATACAAATGACTTTCTGTCATATAAACTAGACAAGGCATCTTGAGGAAATGTTTTCTAATCTTTAGCACAGAAATTAAAACAAGTGCTTGCTATGCAAAAGCGGCTTTCCAATTAGATTACCATTTCTAAACCCTACTGTGCAAGCTTTGAGCTAGACATCGGGCTAGCCTACAGAAAATATAAGAATATGAACCAGGGCAGGGATTAGGTCCACCTTATTCGATATTGTATTCTGGCAGTAGAGCTAATGTCTGACACAGTGGGTGCTCAGTAATGACTGAGTGAAGGAATGCCCCACTATGAAGGAGCCCCCACACACTTTGTTGGGGAAGACTGTGAAGTACGTAATTTATTATGTGGCCCTTCCTCATGACCACCCCAGCATGAACTAGAAGACGAACCAGACTGCTAACTGCTCTAACAGAGGTACAGCAATGCTGCAGAACACACAGGAGTGGTCTGGCCCAATGGAAGAGGCTTCACAGAGGTAACATCCGCACAGAATCCTGGAAGTTACCCATGATTTCACTAAGTGGAGGCGGTGGGCCAGAGAGTTGGGCGGGTGGGTAGAGGTTGGGTTTAGGCTGCCCTCTCACACCCCAAGTGGCTCTTTCTCTAGGGATTCTGGGTCAACAATCTTCTGTACTAGAGACCTGGGTCCAACTGTTGTGTTGTATCTGCGGTCTGATATCACCCGTCAGCCAGACTTAGACCAGAGTGAAACTCCACCCCTCTCCCCACGATCATCCTCAAGACTTGGTTTATGCCAGGCCTTGCTGGGTCCCTCTCACCTTATGTAAGGGTCGTGGGAGGGGCTGACAGGCCTAGCCTGGTTCCTGGACAAAATCCAAATCTGACTCCACCCAGGGCTGCCCAGCCTGGTGGAACAGTATGTGGCCAAGTTCCTATCTAAATGCTGCCCTATCTTTGAGAGATTACCACGGGGTGGCATTTACCAAACTGTTCAGGAAAATTTTATTATTTATTTATTTATTTATAAAGATTTTATTTATTTGAGAGAGATCATGAGCAGGGGGAGGGGTAGAGGGAGAAGCAGGCTCCCCGCTGAGCAGGGAGCCCGATGGATGTGGGACTCAATCTCAGGACCCTGGAATCATGACCTGAGCTGAAGGCAGAGGCTTAACTGACTAAGCCACCCAGGCACCCAGTTCAGGAAAATTTTAATAGATCTGTACAAAGAATTAAAGTCCTTCCCTTTACAAACAACTCTTTTTAAACCACTAATCAGTGAGTGGTTACTGAAGAATTCCAGAGCTTTTAATATGCTACTAAGTTGTGAATCACCAGGAAGGAGGCTCAGCATGCAGCCATTTCCCACACTCACTTGCTCACTAAACCTTCATTCTCAGAACACCAGGACTAGTTACCTGGATCCCTGCTTTCTAGGGATGATAACAAATGTATTACCCCCCCCCCCCTTACCTGCAACTTCAGATCCTTTAGCACAAAGATGTTACCACAGGACCACATGTAACACCGAAAAATTACAATAAATTACAGTTGCGTCCGTTCATGTTATGCAGCTGTTAAAAAGAATGAGATCCATCTATGCCGGTATAAAGAGAGCTTAAAGATATATTAAGTGGGGGAAAAACAAGGCACAGAACCCCATTTGTTTAAAATGAAAAGGACATGGATATACGGATTTATATTTGTAACTGGAGAGGAAAAGTTCTGGAAATGCACTAAAGTATTAACTGTGGTTCCCTCTCAGGAATGTATTCACTTTTGACACAAGAGCTACTTATGTTCTGTTTATTCACAGCAGGCATATGATCATGGGTTGCTTGTATATTAAAAAAATAACTTAGGATCTCTGTCTGGAAGAAAATGCTAAGCCAAAGTAGCCTTATCTTCTCTTAAAATTTAAAAGCAACTTAATACTTGGATCACATTTTTCTGTTCAAAAGAAAGTTAAATAAAAACTGCCATTTAAGGGAGTTAGGGCCTGTACTCTCTCTGGTCACCATCTATGAATTGTGATTAAAAGGAAAAGGCTGTCTTTAGAAAACACACACAAAAATAATACATATATATAATATAGTGTATGTATTATATATGTTATATATAAAATAATATAGTGTATTATTATATATACTATACATATATGGAAGGAGCAGGAAAAATAAGGCTATAAACTCCAATCTGCCTCTGCTTCTCTTCCCCAAATCTTCCTAAGGTATATTAAAAGGCTCTTTTAAAAAATTTTTGGAAAGTCTAAAGCTGTGTTTGGGGGAGAGAGGACAACAGAGACCTACTGCATTAAATAGTAACCCCAAGGTTTCCCTGGGCTAGACGGGTGAAGACCGGAGTGGAAAGAATGGCCTTCCTTTCACCCCAGCTCCAAACTCTGCAAGTCCCTCTCCTTCAGCTGGCTGTCTTCCTCGATGTAAGAGGTGTGACAGTGGCTGTTTTCCAGGGCAGCCCCAGGGTAGCCAGGCAGTCTGCCTCAAATCAGGCCAGGCAGGTGGGGCCGGGAGCTGGTGCAGCCAAGGTAAGCAAGACATCAGAGGGTTTTCTGCCAAAATGGGGAAATTCAGTCCTCCTTCCTACTGCCTGCTAAAGGTGGCATGCATCAAGTCAGTGGGTCAGGCTGGGGCTGCAGGCCTGCCCTGTGGTCTGGGACTGAGAGCTGGTAATTTCCCTAGTACCCAAGTCACCACTCTCCCTAGATGAGGGTTGTTTTTTACAAAGCATTACTTTATTACTTATATCCCACCTGTTTCCAAAAAGGATATCTGGCCTATTCCCAAGTCATACAGCACAAGATTGGTGAGTGCAAATTCATGGAGCCTTGTGAAAGGTAGTATTTCCAAATTTGTAAATGCACGTACTGTTTGAACTGAGTAATTCCCTAATGGAGTCTGAAGAAACGCTTGCACATGTGCACAATATGTGAAAATAGGTGCATATGGACATATATTAAAAAATACATATAAAAGGAAATATACACATCAGACTGTTACCTGTGTCATCCTCTGGGGATTAGATAGGTAGATATGACAATGATTGAGTTTTCACATTTTGCACCTCATGTAACTTAAAAATACATGTTTATGCATTTCCTATATCACTCAGTCTTAAAGGGTTACTTTCTTTTCCAGAGAAGGAATAATATGATAAACTTCCACATAACCATTACCCAGCATCATTAGTTACCTTCCTTCAAACAGTTCTTTTTAAAGGACAGCCCATGGTGGCGGGCAGTTTGACAGTGCCAGTCAGTCCTCACTTGGCCACTGACCAGCTGTGGGGCTTTGCACAGGTCATCCATCTCTTCTAAGCCTTCCTTTCCTCCTTTCTAAGTGGAGCTAGTCACGAGTCTTCCTGAGGGCTGTAGTGAAGAGGAGATGAAAAACAGCAACGAAAAGCACAATGCTGGTGCCAGGGAGTATGTCTCATGAATGGTCACTCTGCCAACCTATTTCGGTGGCCTTTCTGCAGGACCCC
Source organism: Nasua narica (assembly GCA_028533885.1). Lineage (NCBI taxonomy): Eukaryota > Metazoa > Chordata > Mammalia > Carnivora > Procyonidae > Nasua > Nasua narica. Next base: position 14,024,972 of record CM052808.1, on the reverse strand, counting down.
TCTGCGGAAGGCACGAAGACGCGGAGCTGGACGGGAGAGCATGTGGACTGGGAAGAGCTGAGGGGAAATGAGCTGGGGACCAGGCTTGAGAAAGTGATGCAAGGACTCCAGTGGCAACAGCAAGGAAACCTAGTCTCAGCTCAGAGCAAGTCTGAGCACAAGGCCAAGCGGAAAAGCAAGGGGGTTATTTTTTACTAACATATACATGGGCAGCAAAAAACAAAACTACGACTCTTGGGCCCGAGTCCTGCAGTGAGGTGCCTGCCACGTCAGGTTGCTAGAGAGCAGGGGCGATCCTGCTCTAGAACCTCCCGGCTCCACCTCCTCTCTGCCTTGACCCCTCACCACTGCTAACAGCAACAGAGTTCCAGTAAATGTGGGGAAAATGTATCTCTCTTCCTCTATAAGGGGTGGAGGGGGTGGGGCACTAAATATGGAGAAAGGTCCGGCACACCGGCTCCAGCCAACCGGGAGCCTGATTTCCTTAGCGAGATTAAGATCTGGACCCAAGGAGTGGTTTAACCCAACCCCCAGCACTTGGCCCAAGATCTTCTGTCAGACAGTTTTCCTCTTGCAACTCCCTAGAGCAAGGCTTCTTCAGGTCTCTTCCCCCATTTGGCAGCTCATGGGAAGCTACTTGAAATAGTAACAGCTAGGTCTGAATTAGTAAAGAACTCCAGTTATGGGTGGGCTCGAGCAAAGAAAGAGGCTCCATGGGCCTCCTGGTTTATTTGGGCGCTGAGAACAGACTCCACCAACACTGGCCTCATTCTTGGAGCTCAGCACTGAATTCTGCCCTTTGAGGGGTAACTGAGGGAGGGAGGCCAAACTCTCCCTCCCTCTCTTCATACCAGCAGCCTCCATTCCTGCTGGGAAAATTTAGCAGATAGGTTCTGGAGTCTGGAGCCAGTCGCAGAGCATTGTGGGGAAAGCAAAGGTAATGAGAGAGTAATAAGAGAGTAATGATCAAGAGCCAGAGTCCGGGTGTAAAATCCCAGTTGTCTTTTGCTGGCTATATGGCCTTGGGCAAGTCACTTCACCTATGAAAGGCGCATACCAACTGGTGTGCTGAAGAATACATAGGCATTAACATCTGTAAAAGTGCTTGGCACTTTTTCGACCATTTCAAGGGTTCCATAAGGGAGATCTACAATTATCCTTACAGCCTTAGAAAGAACAGGGGCTTTGCAGGCAGGCAGACGGAGTTTGAAGCCTGCCTTGACCGTTTATTGACTAGCCTGGGGAAAATTACTTAAGTTTTTTGAGTTTCATGTTCCTCAGCTGTAAAACAAGGCAGATAAATTACAGGAAAAACATCCTTCGGTCCTTCTGCCCCTTCCCAATGTATACTCAACACTCAATACTGACAACACACTAGAAAAAGAGAAAGCCGTTAGGGTACACAGGTGGCTCAGTTGGTTAAGCATCTGACTCTTGATTTCAGCTCAGGTTATCTCAAGGTTGTGAGACTGAACCCTGTGTTGAGCCCACATCGAGTCTGCTCAAGATTCTCTCCCTCTCCCTCTGTCCACTCCCCACTTCAACCCCACAGCGCGTGCTCTCGGCTCTCTCAAAAAAAAAAAGAGAGAGAAAGCAGAGAAAACTGTCCCAGGGCTTGGTCTGTCCACAGGTGTCACGGAAACTGAGGGAAAGATGTGCACTGGGAGGGACAGACAGTCATGGCCTGGTGTTCCAGTGAAAGTGGAAACAAAACAAAACAACTGTTTATTTTTCCTTGAATGCACTGCTGGCTGAAATGGCCAGGCAGAGTTTTACAGAATTTCATTTCCTTAACCAAACATCCCAGCTAAAATAGACAAAGGCCCCTAGTCTTGTCACAGGAGAGCCCTTTGCAGCCAAGTGAGCCCCCAGGTCTCCCCTTTCCCACCCCATCACTTTATCTCTTTGCAATCAAGTTCAAACTCAATCTCAACAGAGTGTCACTGCAAATTGTTTATTAAAACACAAAGCAATGGACAGTGAAAAACATCCTGATTTTTTTTACTTTTTTGGTGGGAGTAGGGTGGGGCATGTAAAGGGTAGGGACAGATGGAGACAGCCCAGAAGGAAAGACAGCTCTATCCACCCCTACTGCTTTCCCGGGCCAGCCAGGTTCAAAGCCCCTCAATCACATCTCACTGTGCTGCTGCAAATGCATGTTGTGGCTACAGACGAAGAGTTGGTTTGACCTCCGCAGGGAGAGGATGGGAATCTAGGAGCTACCAGGGCTACTAAGAACTTGACACTATTCTCCAGTACTTGGTACAGAATAGAGCAGCCAGGCCCGATCGGGAGGGGTAGGGCGGGTTTCCTGACAAGCCGGGTTAGGCCAATAATGGTTGAAGAGGCTGCTCTGAGCTCAGAATGGATAGCTGGTCCTAGCATGTGAGAACATGGTGGAAGGAAAATCCAAGGAGGGACTCATCCAGGGTCAAATTTCTTTTCATTCCCTGGATCACGACACACCAGGGAAGAGAAGAGTCAAGAACGCCTCATTCCTGGTTTGCCGTGAAGATCTCCCTGCCAATTCTCCCCTCCCACCTGGCAACTCAGCTCTCCTTTCCCGACAGTTGTCCTTTGAAAGGACGGAAAGCACACTTCAGTTTGTTGTTGTTTTCCCTCATACTGAAATAAAGCACTGAAGCTCAAAATAGAGGTGAGAATGAAGTTCGGCTTCTCTGGTGCTATGTGCCCCCATCTCCCAAGCCTGCCTGGATGTGAGAGGTGCCAGGGCCCTCCCTGCCAACTCGAGCAGGACTACTGTTTCTCCAGCTGCCAGCACAATCCTGGCTTCTTGTTTTTATACTCCTGGGGGGGTGGGAGAGGAGGGGACCATCCCAAGAGATCCATTCTGCTCTTTTCCTGCCGACCCAGTCAGTCCCCAAATCATCTGCTCTTATCAAAACGATTTGGCAACCGAAGGCAGGCTAGCCAAAAGGCAGCTGGGGAAGGACAAACTAGATCGGCAGCAAGCCATCCATGTACAAAGAATCCCGCCCTAGCTGGGCAGCTGACCCACTGATGCCAATCTGGTCTCGTAATAAAATGAGGAAATCTAGCCCTCGTGCCCCAGGAGAGGTCTAAATACAGAGTCCGAGCTCGGACGGATAGGGAAAAATTACTCTGATCTCTCTGAAGCTTGAACATTAAGGCTTCTTTGCAATTTTCTTAGAGCTCTCTGAACCCTAATTAGATCTTTCCATAGAAGAGAAGCAGACTTCTAAGATTTCTGAACACATCCCAGGTGTTTCTGGTTCTGCTTACGTACTAACACTTAGCCTTACCCCAGGCTCCTTCCCTAGGGCCGCAGCAGGAGGAGGCCCAAAGCATCTCCTCCTTCCCTCTTTTTGAACAGGAGCATCTGTTAGTCTCTCACTTTGGAAAGCTCACCTGCTCTCCTAGGTCCTTTGGAGAGGCATGGAGGACAATATTACATGTTGCCACTTGATGCCATTAAGGCTCCTCGAGGCAAGAAGACACTTGAATTAGGTCAGAGCCAGCCTGCAAAGGGTAAGGGGAGAGGGATGGGGAAGCAGCCCCATGGCAGGGACTGTAAGACCCCTGCCCAGACCTGAATCTAGAGGGAATGCCCACCCTGGCTCAGAGCAGGAGAGGAAAAGGCACTGTGCTGACCGGGATGGGTCCTGCCCCAATCTCCAGGGAGAGCAGAGAACTTGTGGACTCTTTCCCTGGGCTTCCCAAGGTGAGCCACTTTCTAGAGAAAGGAGTTTACCTGCTCGGAAAGGGAAAATACTGCTTTTGTTTTCTGAAGTTCAACTGAGATTCTAGAAGCCATGGCCAGGCCTTCTCAGGAGAAAGTAGAGGCAGGATAAGAAGGAAGAGAAATTCCTTAAAACAGAAGCTTCTCCAAAAAGATAAGTCAAAACACAATTCTGAAACTGGATTAAACAGTTTCCAGGCACAGAAAGGGGGAGGTAAACTTAAACTTCACCTCATCTCTTCATAGCCTAATTGACCTCTAATGTGATTCCCCAATTTCAGGCCAGTATCTCTTAACGCAAACAGTGGGAAAAAGAGAACAAGGTCACACTCTCAAGCCAGCCAGTGGCCCTGCTGGCTCTATGGCCCCCCTGGGAGTCTGACATTGCTGACACTTGAAGATAACCATCTTTCAAGTCACCAGAATTCAAGATATCCGCTGAGCAGCTTCTCCTCCATAGCGGAGACTTTATGGGAAAATGTATCTGGTTCAGGGGACATGGGTCCCATAGATTATTTCCCGGCACAACGTTTCAGTCAGCATGAGTAAAACCCAAAACGGCCAGCTGGCCCCTGACCTAAATCAGAGCTAGGCTGCAGATCCCCAGAGGATATCTTTGTGTGGTCCACCCAGAAACTGAACCGAAAAAGGAGTTTCATCTTGGCCATCTGCTCTTGGCTTTGGCCAGCTGGGGTCAGGGAAATCTAAAAACCTAGGAGAGCACGGATCCAAGACAAGAGCCCAGATCTTCCTTTTTCCAGGCCTAAGTGGCACCCCTTATCACCTCCCCGACCCCAGAGAGACTCCCTACAGCGTAGCCGCCTGGTCCTAGCACTAGCTCAAAATACAGGCAGGGGAACAAACAGTGCAAAAAGCAAACGATGAACAGAGTAATTTGTGACACACACAATACAAAAATAAAAATAAAGAGTGCCCCACCCCTACCCCTTTAACCTAAACTTCATGTACCTATATCATCTTGGAGGAGCCAAAAACAAAAAACCAAAAAACAAACAAACAAAAAAAGCTTTCAAGTTCAGCATCATGGGCCAGCTGTGACCGGCCCTGGGCAGCTCTGTTCGCTGGGTGGGCTTGGCTCCAGGGGACTCTACCCCAGCCCCCACCATACTTCTTCCTGTTTCCTCACTTCTCCTTTAGTTTTTGTGAGCCATACAAAGATGTTCCTTCCTTTTGGACATAAGCAGAGGAAAATGCCCATCCCTATCCCTGAACTCAGAGGAAAGGAGTGGGCTTGGAAACAGGGGTGGGCTTGGAAGCAAAGCTGCTTGGCTTACAGTACCATTAGGAAATGGCCCCAGGAGCCAGGGTTTCCTTCTGAGACTCTGAGTCACTGAAAGGATGGGTTGAGGTGAGGAGGCAGGACCCCTCCTTCCTCAGAGACCCAGGCAAACTAACAAACAAGGCAAAATGGAGGCAGCACGTCCTCCTTCCTCATCTCATCTACTCCACTGGCAGTGGCCTACAGCTGTGGGGAGTTCTGATGGAAGTGGAACTGAAGCCACTGTCAGAGCCCAATTAATAGGATGTCCACTGCCCCAGGCAGGGGGTCCCCAGAACCAAGGCCATAGGATGTCATCCTTTTAGGCAGGGAGCTTTGTGAAGCACTCCAGGAAGTCTTCCTCTTACTGCGGCCTCAGGCCATAGCCATCCAGATGCCTGACTCAATACCCTACTACTGAGGCCTAAATCACAGCTAAAATAAAGGGCTCCAACTCTCAAAGGACTAAATGCTGGCCCAGAGTAACTCATCAAGAGTCAAAACCCAGGACATGAGCCTAAAAGTTACTTACTTTGTCATATAACGAATAGTTCAAATATATGGAGCTCTTTAAAAACATTGAAAAAAAAAAAAAAAACAAAAAACAAAATTAAACACATTCTAAAATGATGAGCCTTGTCTGAGATTCTATGCTGCTCCAGCCCAAGCAGAAGCTATCCTGCTGCCTTCCATTCACAAAATTCCTTGAAGCTTGGCTGGGTCCTCCCTCATTGCTGCCCTAACTGGGAAAAGGATAACAGTGACCAGAAAGGAAGGGAACAGGGAAGCTTCATTTCCTGCAGAAGTTTTTCCAGGGAATTTAAGATGCTTAGATACTAAGGTTGGCTTCAGAGCTGCCAGGACTATGGCTGACTATGGGAAATTTTTCAGCCCCGTCACACCAAGAACCCAACTGTAACTTGGATAGGGAGATGAAAGGGCAGAGGGGCATGCTATTAAGATCAGCGAGAGGCGCCCTTAGGCCAGATACAGACAATCGGTCTAGTTCTGTGGGGCAGCCCTGGGCATAAACCAAAACTGGCTGACTTGTGCCACAGACACAAGATGGACTAAATGAACATCAGATACTAGACAGACACTCTAAACAGTGGTCAGTCACTTAGTAGGGCTCAAGTCTCTGAGGTGGCTCTTAAGTTATGCTAACGTAAGCCTTTTCTAATCCAAAGACCAGAAGAGACTTTTAAGGTCAAGTGTTCTGCTGCTGCAGGCTGGAAAGCATCCCTGTCCCCTGGCAGCAAGACCCTACAGAGGGGCCAGTAAAAGAACTGCTGGGTCAGGTCCTCCTGGCTGCTGGCTCAGAGATCCAGGGAGGGCGGTACCAACAAGGTGAGGTGGTAGAGGATAAGACATTCAAGCAAAGGGAACCCCGAATCCCCATGTCTCCTTCCCTTCTTGGCAATAACTTAGCAGGATGACTGAGAGAGAGATATTTCAAATAAGCCAGATTAAGGGGGCGAAAAATGAGAGGAAATCAAGTCCCCAACAGGCACTGAAATCAAAATGATTTGTTGTGGTAACAAGTCAGAGGCAACTTGAGGACCTGACATAAACTAATCGTCTTGGATACCAGACAGTCCTCTAACTGGCACATGTCAGGGAGACAAGCAATGACAAAGCGCAAACACTGAAGGTGGAACCATCATTACACTGAAACCAGAAAGGCTTCCAAGTAAGGGAGTATCTGCTTTTCTTTCTTGTTTTGTTTAATCTCCCTCTGTTTTCATCTTTATCATACAAATTATACACCTTCACACATACACAAAGCACACGCACTTTCAATCCCAGGACATCTGAAAACTTATCTAGACATAACTTCAGAACATACCCAACTCCCAGCGCTGGTCTTCTCAGGTAATAAGATGACATTTCCCTGCTGTTAATTTCTAATCTAAAAAAAAAAAAAAAAGGAACCGTGTCTCCTCTGGTTCAGAGTCCTTTCCACTAGGTGTGCAGACTAGGATCCTTGAACATGTAGGATCCGCTTTACCCTAAGTACCCTGGACAGGAAAGAGACGGCTGGGACCAGCCACAAAGAGAGCACAAGGATTGAAGCAGGGCTGGGACCAGTGGTGGATGAGGGCTCTCTACCCACTCTGCCTCTTTTTTTCTCCTTCAATTTTTGTGTGTTTTTTGTTTGTTTGTTTGTTTGTTTTGTTAATCACTGTGAAAAATACAGAAACCAAAACCAACGTGTTTGGTTTCTTTCCCTCACCCCTCCACCCAGTTCAGGATGGTATTTGTTCTCACAACCGGCAGAGGCAGAAGAGGGTTGGAATGAAGACTCCGAAGGCCACCAGGATGGGAAACATGAGGCTGCTGTTGTCCGAGGCATAGGGGTTGGGCGTGCGGGGGCCTGACTGCACCCGGTTCTTATTGGTCTGTCTTTTGAGATTAGACCCTTCATCGTATTCTTCTTCTTCTTCCTCCTCCTCTTTCTTCTCCAGTCCTGGGTGAGGCTGCAGCTTTGGTACATCTGACACAAGAAAACAAACAATTGTTAAGTAAGACCCACAGCATTTAACTGAGACCCGTAAGAGCCATAAATGAGCCACAATAAAGAGATGCTATAACCTAAGCAGGGTTCACAGGAAAAAAGAGAAGTAGCAAAAAAATGTTCCTGGCCTAGAGAATAGCAGATTGCTGCACGCACTAGTCTTCTTTAGATTTAACTAAAACACAGTAAAAGCCCTATGCCCAGGGAGGCTCGCTATCTCCCCTTCCTGTCCTACTTCTTCAGAACTGCGGGAGGACCGGACCAGACTGAACAGAGACAATGACCTGACACCCAAAACTTAACCTTTTCAAATCCCTCCTGAGCCTCCACAATCCCACATTCCTTTCTGATCCACACAGCAACTGGGGAGAGGCTGAGCCACAGAGCCTTGGCTTGTCAGCACACACTACCCGTCTGCTCTGCCTCCTCAGGGACTCAAGCTACAAATCGGTTTTCATGGCAGGACATCTGTCTAGATGTCAGAATACCAGCATCTGGGGACACATCAAGACAACAGGATGAGCTCCCTGGTACATTCAGGATGAGTTGGGAAAACGGACAGAGGCAGAATGGAGGAGAAAAGTCACTAAGACACAAGCTTTCCCGGCAAAAAATCAGCCTGGCCTGGTGGGCAGGATCACCTCAATGCTGAGAAAGTGATACACCCTAAGGCTGGATCCCAAGGACAAGGAGACATCGGTAAGTGAACTCCTGTCTACTGCAGTCCAGCAATTCTGGACTCTCAGAGCATACCAAAACGCTAAAGGACTCCTCCTTTTGCCTTTTCCCTTTTTGCCCCCCAGGAAATAGAGGTCAAAGAAAGAGACTAAAGACAAATTTTAGGAATTCCAAAAGACTACAAGGGTCAGGGCACACCAGTAGGTACCATTATTAAGCCAAATTTACAGTGAAGTTAAAGGAATTTGTCCAAAACCAAAGACCTGATTAAGTGGCAGCAGCAAAATTTAAACACAGACGTGACTCCAAAGCTTATGGCCAGCACCAAGCTACACTTCATCCCCATCCATTTGGCTCGAGATTCCCCACAATTTGGCTTTAAGTGTTCTCACAAGAGTGATCAGCTAAATTATTCCCCCAAGGGTTTCCTTGACCATATCCTTCAGCCCAAGGGAAAAAGGAGGTTAAAGGTTAAAATGCCACTTACCATCCACTGTCCCAGCCATGATGTAGAGTGCACAAACTTTGGGATTGTCATAGTACCCCTAGGAAATGGGAAACTATGGTTAGGACCACACAGCAATAAACATTCCCCCTGCACCCATTCTTTTAAACATTTCCTCAGCTGGAGGGTAGAGGGAGAGCATTACCTTAACAAACTCGATGTACAGTTTCCCTGTGAAGGTGGACACTTCCCCTTGGACACTCAGCTTCCCCTTTCTGATGCTCATAGGGATGATTTCATCATGAGCTGTGCTGTGCCCAACACGATCAAAGATATCCAAGTCCTTTACCACGACATGGCCATTCAATCGCACATCAAATACCTTCCATGATTAAAAAAAAGAAAAAGACAATGTCAAAACCATCAGCTTTATACCCCTTTAGCAGCTGGACATCATGTACCTGCCTGGGCTTCAAGTTCAGAAATAAATTTTAAAATGACAGGGCTGGATATAGTCAAGGGTACAGAGTTCTTTACACGAGCTAAATCAAAGCCATGCTCTTTCACTGTCAAGGTCTCATACTGGCCTTATGGAACAAAGAATATAAACAAAAAACTCAACATGGACAGAAGGAAATTCACAAGAAGAGACAGGAAAATAAGGCTAAAAACAAGAAGGTGCTAACAACCGAGGAGGACAACCAGGATCGGCTAGTTGCCAAGAACTAAGATTTTGGCATTTCCTCTGTCACCAACCCCCAGGGCAAGTGCAGCCTTGTGAGCAATGGGACATCGCTTTTCTAGGGACAGAAGGACTCCAGCTTTTCCTCAAAGCTCACCTGTTCCTCCCTTCTGGGGAGGCTCTTACATTCTCTGGCCCATAGCAGGGGACTATCCAAGAGTGGCAATGTCCCACTGACCAGGCCTCACCTTCTGCTGGGACTGTGCAAAGTAGACCTCAGCAAATTTCAACACCAGCACATAGTCCCCCTCCTCCTTAATGGGCACTTCATAGCCAAAAGTCTCCTCATTGTACCGCTCTGTTTGATACAGGATCTGGTCCTCCGGGTTGGAACGCAGGATTGGCAGTTTCATACCATAGTCAGAGGCTGGGGACAAAAAACAAAGAGAAACCACATCAGAGGCAAGACACACAAAAAGAGTAGAGACCCCAGAACTGCCATTTCCAGGGCAATGCTAGTAACTCTCCCAGGGGACGGGACCACCCCCTCTCTGCCTGGCTCTAAAGAGACCCGACACAAAGGCAAGAATCAGAGAGCCATTACCAAGGAAGAGTAAAGTGAAAGAAACCAAACACTAATAACCCCAACAGCTCCCTAACCCTCAGAGCAGAACTTTTTGAAAGCCTGTTAAAATGACTTTCCTCAACTGCCCAGAGTGTGACAGGAAGAAAACAGGCGATAGCTACAGCTCCTGACTCCCTGAGAAGAGCTTCAGAGAAACCTCATAAAACAAGGGGGATGGCCAAGAACTCTGCAAGACGATTAAGTTCAAAGAACGTGTGTTGCTTTTTTTTTTTTTTCATTCAGAGAAGCTCAAGAGTCTAAAACAAACAGGATACGTCAGGAAAGTCCTTTCTGTATTGTCTTTACTGTACATTAAGACACAAGCTTAGTTGCTTTTTATAATTTTCATTCACAAACTTCCAAGGCTGGTAAAGAGAAACGTGCTCATAAAAAGAAGGGTGTGATGCTCTCTAACTTCCTTTACGTGTAAGCACCTTACTTCTTACAAACTCACAAAACTCAACCTCACCTATTCTCTCTTGCACATTCCCCCAGTGAAACATTTGGTTTACGTTAAACCGTTTGAAGGAAAAAAGTTCCTCCTGTGTCCCCAGCACCTAACAAGGTGGCTGGCACGTAAGCAGGCACTCATGTGATTTGCTGAATGAACAAACAGCGACAAACGAGTGAAGCCACGCTATTCTCTGCGCAGGGCTAGAGCCAGCCTAGCAGGAAAACATCTGCCAAGGTTCTACCAGCACCTCTGGCCTAAGATGCCCAAGTCCTTGGGGAGCCACCTTTCCCATTTCACAGACTGACAAGGCTTACTGCAGGGTAAAAGTAAAAAGACGCCTGAGTGGCTCGGCTGGTAGAGCACGCAGCTCTTGATCTCAGAGTCATGAGTATTCAAGCCCCACTTTGGGCATAGAGCTTACATTAAAAAAAAAAAAAAAAGGTAAAAAGTTACACACCTTGGGTCAGTCTCCCACCCATAACAAAGTAGACTGGAGTCTTTCCTCAAACCTAAGATGCCGACCGCACTCCAGCCCCAGAGACAGACGGCTATGCTTACTCTTCCGAAAGCAGCTTCTCTGACTCCTTCATCATGTAAACACAATGAGGCTTTCCAGTGCTCCATTACTCTACTTTTCAACTACAGACTTAGCAGTGATTTTGGTAGAGGCCCAGTCTCTCCTCCAGCCCAGAATTAAGATTTCAAGACCACCTTCCAATCTCACACAGTGACTCTGAAGACATTTGGCACCTAGATCCTTTGGGAGATGTCCAAGAGCAGTCATCCCTGAGCTTTATCTTCTGAATCACCAAAACTCCAAGGGGATCTTTTCTCTCCAAGGGAGGTAAAAGAGTAACTAAAAGACCCAGTGGCTAAGGTCAAGCCCTTAAAAAAATAAACATAACTGTTGGTCCCTGTAAGCTAGCAGTTAGCCATGACATCAGATGGACCTGATGAGACAATGCAACAGGAAACTCATTGCACTTTTGTCTTCAGACTTTTTTCTACGTATTTCTTCTCAAGAAATCAAAGAAGTGCTAAGTAGCACTACAAAGGATGTACAGCCAACACGCCTCAGCTCTTTCCCAGGCTCAAACCATTACACCAGGGCAAAAACCCATCAAGACTAAAAGACTGCTATTTCTCTTCCACTTGAGTTCTACGAATTGTCTTCTTCCATGAGAACCATGATCCTTACAAATGTGGAACATTAGCCATATTTGCTTTTTAGATACACAGAAAATTTTGTGCATGTGTGGGGAATCTTATTTTTTCCTGCCGAGTGGAAAAAGTGAGAAACTGACAGTAATGTAATCTGTAACAGCCTTAGTCCCACAAAGTAAGAAAACTCAGCCACGTGAATAAAAACTACTTAACAACCTTGGAATTACCTTTAAATATTTTCCCTTCAAAGCCCAAGTCCCTTTCCCAGGAGATCTGCCACATGTAAAGTTACATTTGCCCAAGTCCCAAGAGACGCAGCAGCAAAAAGGATTTTTTTTCTTTCCCCCTTAGACTTTCTTTACATATTCAGAGCTAAACAGATTTCTCTAAAATACTGTGAAGTGTACACAATCACCACACTGCTGAAGTTGGCCCAATGTAGTTCAGACAGTTAACCAGAAAGGAAGGGGGCCAAAGGGCCTACATTATGTCTGCTGCTGCTTAGTTCAGGACAATGGAGGAGCCAGGCTGCTCAAAAAATTCAGCTCGTTTTCCTGTAAGACAGGCCTGGATTTGAATGCTGGCTCTGCTGCCTATGATGTGATCTGGAACAAATTATTTTCTCTAGTTGTTTTCTCACCTGTAAAATGGGGGATACCACCTACCTAAATTCTCTACCTATGAAATTCTGCGACTTGGAGGGTCCTGCAGATGAAGTCTGCCTCTTAGGTGGTAGTATAGGGAGAGAATTCTAAACAAATCCCACGGCCTTAAGCAAATCAGAAGGAGCAGTGACTCTCATCCACTTTTAAGTTCTTAGCCAAATCCCTCCCCAGCCAAAAAGAAGGTAGCCTAAAAAAGGGTCTTCCTTAGACTCGCAGAATTAGTAATCTGATAGGCTCATGCTCTAAGCCACCTTTTTACCCCTCTGGAACTATGATGTGCCCTAGTTGTAACTTCACATAAAAGGTCATAGAGCACAGAAAAGAGACACTTAACCCATGCTGGATAGAAGTTTTCAGACTAGGGGCCACTGATTTCTAAAACATGGTAAGTTATACTAAAAAGTTCCAGAGAGGTAAAGCGTGTTCTTCAAGGTCATACAAATGATCAGCAGGTATCTTTCTAGGAAGAGGAAATAGCTTCTCCTAAAACCAAGCCAAGTTCTATGCTCTCAGGCCAAATAACCAAGTCTTTTCCTCCTCCGCCAGGAGGAACCCAGAATGAGCAAGTTGAAAAGAACCTGGAATGTTCAGCATGCCAAAAACCCAAACTGAGCACTGCCGAAGCACAGTGGTACTCCCATCTGGTGAAGCGCACAAGTTGAAAAACCCTTTCCCAGGCTAGAAGTATCTCCGATGAGCACTAGCTATCCTCAAGGCAGAAATGAAATTCAATAAATATTATGGAGTGCCTATGAAAGCAAAACCCACTAGGTGCCCTCGGCCACTCACAGTTACAAGAATGATGAACTACAAAGACACTACAGAGAAACACCAAGTTCAAAAGCAGGCCGAACCCTTATCTGGATTAACATGGCAACAAATACCTGAATTCAATCAACATAAAATGAACTTTCTTCAGCCTGCTAGAAGCAATATCACAGACATGTGGCAAACGAAATAAAACATACCCCTCCTCCCGGAATTAGTATAAAAAGCTGCATGAAGCAAGGGTCGGCAAGTACTTGGCACACCCCATCTAACCACTCCCAGAGAAGGGAAGGGAGAGTGAACAGCTAGTGTTCCTCGGTGGTGCCGACTCCTTAGGACAGAAACAAACTACAGAGTTGCCTCCTGAGAATGGAAGCTGAATCATATCTCAGGCCCAGATCTAAGGCCATCAACAATTACTCTCAGGAACTCAGTAAATGCAATGTTGCAACAGGCTGGTCCAAGCTGCAGCTGACGACCAGCCTCCACTCTTCATCTACCCCTTCCTACTACCACAATTCATGGTCCTCATTTGTCATACTCTGATGGAGTGGAGCAGGGAACCTCTGTTTACAGAGTGCCCCAAAGGCCAGGGCCCAAGATAGGGCTCCAGTACACACCGGCTTGGGGAGGTCTCATGTAATTTTGGCTTGGGGAGGTCTCATGTAATTTTACCTGCTACAATAAACTTCGAAGAAACTGCAACTATGAACCAATAACCCAAGGACACAGAGCCTGGCTGAAGGCTGACCAGCACCAGCACCTCCCGCTCTCCACCCCCAAAATCACCTACACCAGCAAATTAAAACCAGGATTTCCGAATAAGAGAAGCTGGGAGCTAAACCTGTATGGTCTTAGCTTTTTCCTCCACACAATAAACCGAACAGGATAATGTAACCTATGTGAAGCCTGGTATCTGTTAAGTGAAAGAAACCTTCTGCACGCTGTCCTCACCACTGCTATCTCAAGAGGCAAAGTCCACAAACGGTTTCTAGTTTCCTCAAGGGCTCCTTCCTCCCTGCCCACACCCATGAAGAAAGAGGAAGGGTCCAGGATGGAGATAGCAATGACCTGCTTATGCTAAGTCTGGCTTTGGCTGCTGTTACAGCTGCTGAAGACTGGAGCCCTGACTCAGCTGAACCCAGGCTACTGAGACCTACATGCCAGGGCTAACTAAATTCCAAGACAAACATAGAACTTTAGAAAACAGCCCTGTGTCCCAACACCCTCACATGTATGGAAGCAATAAACTTGCTAATATAACAATCTCCAGGACACTGCAATTATCTTGGAAGAACGAAGTTAAACCCTTTCCTAAAGGCAAGAGCCAAATCTGGGCATCGTGGAAAGAATGAGAGAAAGTCTGTCTCTTGGTTTTCTGGAGATGGCATACTGCCAATTTGGCAGCCTCTGAACCCAATATACAACATAAATCTCCTTCCAACACATGAAGTAAGTAACTTCCCTCTTAAACTGTTGTCCAATCCCTACTTACAGAAGAAACAGAGTCTAGAGCAGATTTTCCCAAAGTTTGGTCTGGGGATAACCAATATCAGAAGACCCCCCTGCAGAAACGTGGGTTTAATCTATTAGGTCAGGAATTTGCATTTTTAACCAGCTCCCCCCGCCATTCTTACACTAGCTTTGAGAACTGCGCAGCTCTCTAAAAACTGCTGTTGCCCCTCAGTTAAGTCAAAATCCTTTTTCCCATACACTGGAATCATACTTCTCAAGGCCACTTAGGATAGGATCTACACACTGTGGGACACAATACTCAAGATCTTACACTGGCTCACCCGGTTGACACTCTATCAGCCTCACGTGCAGGATGGCTTCAATATAACCACCCTCTGGGGGTCCTCAACCTCCACCTTTAAGCACACAGATTCCTAGCTCTAAAGAGGGGGGGGGGGGAACGGAGGAAGCTACAATCAAACTTTCCTGGCCCATCCTCTTCGAAGATTCCTTTCTACGCTGGCTAAGAACCAAGCCCCGCTCCTGCAGAAGGGGTAAGGAAAGCGGCTGGTTTCTGGGATGGCAAGAATCGGCCATGAACCGTCTTGATGGGGGAGCAAAACCACTCGGGCCTGGGACTCTGATAACCTACAACCCGTAAGGCCTTGAAGTGGCAAGAGGCCGCCCTCGTCTTTACTTTCCCAGATCGGGTGAAGTGAGGGGTTAAGAAAATGCAGGATGTGAGGTCCAAATATAACTTCTCGCCAACTCTGCCTCAATCGTTCTTCGCAGCTTCGAGCCAGCGCCAGGATCTGAGCTCGGACCGGGTCCCTGAGGAAACTGCAGAGAGACTTGGCTCCAGAGACGTGGCCCCAGGGTCGAGGAGGGGGCTCGGGGCCCGCAGCCCTTCGCCGGCTGCGCCCAGCACGGCAGGCCCCGTATCCCACCGCTCGGCTGAGGGGCTCTCACCTCGGCCCACCCGGCCTTCCAAAGGGTCCTTGCGGAAGTGGATCCCGTGCACGTCCACATGCGCCTCGCCGCCCGCGTTGACGGCCCAAATGACGCTCTCGGCCAGCCCGGCCCCCGCCGAGCCGACCACGCCGAGCCCCGGCTCCCGGAGCGCCGGCAGTAGCAGCAGCAGCAGTCGCAGGAGCGCCACGGCGGCTCCCTCAACCGCCCGGGCCCCCAGCATGGCGGCCACCACAACCGGGGCAGCCTTCGCCGACCCTCGTCCTCAGCCGGCCGCCAGGCCGCCCCAGACTCAGAAAAACAGCGCCACGAGCCGCTCTGCCTCAGCCGCCGGGGACATGTCGCTCTCAGGCCTCCTTCTCAGCCACGGGTGCCGCCTCCCACCTCAGGAACAACCTACCCCGCCGCCCAGCCCCCGGCCACGATGCTGCAGCCAATCAGCGTCCGACCCTCATTAATTACCCATCACCCCGCCGGGAAACGCCCGTCCATTGGCTGCCAGGCGAGGGAGAGGGCGTGGCTACTCCCAGGCGCCGGCCCAACCATCAGGCTCGAGAGGGAGCGCGCGCAGAGGCTGGGAGTTCGGTTGAAGCGGCGGTTCAATGCGGAAGTGGCGGGGTGCATCGCCCAGGCGGCCCCGGAATCCCGCGACTGAATAGGAAAGGTGGCCTAGGAGGGAAGGTTTAGAGTAGGGCGCACTGACACGTCGCCAACACTTCCGGTGCTCCAGATCTTGGGACCGAATAGGCTCCAGAGGGGGCGTTGCCGACTTTTCCGCCCCCTTTTCCTTTCTCAGGGAGAGGCATGAACATAAGCTCTAGTAGGAGTAGCAGTGGACACTTTTCCGACCTCAGCCTCAGTCTTTTTCTTCTTGTGAGGCAGAGGACCCATCCTCCCCAGAGAGGCCACAAGCACGGGTCTTTAGGGGAAGAGTCCCACGAGGACAACACCCCGCCCCCACCCCTTAGCGGGCTCAGGGCTGGTGGTAGCGTCCAGGCGGCGTCCAATCAGAAGGCTCCAACGCAGCGGAAATGCGTGGCCTTGCGGGGAGGGGCTCTCCAGGCTACCAGAGTATCCATGGCGACAGCCTCGGGCCCGCCCCAGCGACTCAGGGGCGGGATCGGGGCTTCCCCTGCCTTAGTGTGGGGAGTCGAGCGTGGTGCGGGTTCTGGAGATGTAGGCTTGACCCGAGCTCCTTCTCTGCTCTTTGGCAGTTCACCCAGCACTTTCCTGCATTGGCGATCACTGCACTGTGGTCGCTGTCCGAACTCCTCACTTTTCAGACAGAGAAAGTGAGGCCCAGAGAGGGTCGCAGTGTTGGCCAAATGGTCACACCACAAGTTTAAGGCACAGCCAAGGCAAATTCCTCATTTTTTGAGACCCTACTACTATGGTTGGCAGATTTAGCAGATAAAATACAGAAAGCCCAGTTCAATTTGAATTTCAGATAAACAAGTGGGACATACATGAAAAAATAATTCATATTTTGTTTAAAACCCAAATTTAACTGGGATTTTTGCATTTTACCGGACAACCTTACCTAGTACGTGCCAGGCAATGAGTTTTGTGCAGCAGTGAACAAAAACACACCCAGGGTCCTGAATGAGATTTGCAGACTTTGAACTACCTACAGCTTAATTATTGAGTTAGAACAGAGAAAAAGAAACAAAATGGGATACCAAAATGGAGAGTATCCGTGAGGGATTTAAATGCCCCATAATTCCTTCCCCAGGCCCCAGGGTCAGACCCCACAGGGGTAAGTTTTAGAGTATCCTCTCTTGGCCCCACTTCCTCCCTATATCCAGCAAGGATCTGGACTAGCTTGCTCTGTCAGACATGTTTCCCTTCTCAAGGCACCTCTGGAGTCCTGCACTAGGAGGTCTTAATCCCACTCTCCACTCTAAAAACTCCACTTTGGAGGAACCTGGTAAGTCAGCACTTGAATAGCCCTGGAGCAGGGTATGGTGCAAATGGGAATCACAGGTACAAAGAGGTGGGGGGGGGGGGGTTCCTCCCTCCCAGGCAGTTGACCTGCAGAGCCCATGTTCTAGCCACATACTACCTCTAGGAGCCTATGTTTGTTTTATCCTTAAGGCACCCTCGTCTGGGAGAAACTATCGAAAAAAGGGATTAAATCTTTGGAGAGGCTTTAAAACACCTAACCTTAGGCCTCCTCTCAGTTCCCCAGATCCTTGGTCACCCCACGAGATTAATAAGATACTTAACTAACCGCCCCCCCCCCCCTTAGGGTCCTCAGATTCCATCCCTGGCTGGACTACCCGTATACAGAGGAGTCTGGCCAGGTTTCTTGAGATTCAGTAGCTGATGGATTAGGCTACCTCTTCAGTAAAACAGAAGTTCGGAGACCCAGAGGCAGGATGAGCATGGAATCTGAGCTAGATTGCCCGGGTTCTAAACCCTGCTCCTCCATTTACTCGCTGTGTGGCCCCAGCCAAGTGAAATACACCTCTCTGAGTTTCAGTTTGCTCAACTGCGAAAGTGTTAGTTCCTACTTTGAAGGCTCAATCTGAGGTTTATAGAAGGTAATGCAACCCTTTGACCAAGCAATTTCACTCCATTTTACCCAAGAAATGAAAACATGTGTCCACACACACACACACACAATTTTTTTTTAAGATTTTATTTATTATTTGAGAGAGAGAGATCACAAGTAGGCAGAGAGGCAGGCAGAGAGAGAGGGGGAAGCAGGCTCCCGGTTGAGCAGAGAGCCCGATGCGGGGCTCGATCCCAGGACCCTGAGATCATGACCTGAGCCGAAGGCAGAGGCCTTAACCCACTGAGCCACCCAGGCGCCCCTACACAAAAATTTGTACATGAATGTTTATAGCAGCAAAAGTGGAAGCAACCCAAAAGTCCATCAACTGATCAACGGATAAACAAAATGTGGTCTATCTATACAATAAATTATTGTTGAGCCAGAAAAAGTAATAAAGTACTGATATACACTACAACATGGATGAATCTTGAAAATATTATGCTGAGTGAAAAAAGCTAAACATAAAAGGCCACAAACTGTATTACTGAACTTACATAAAATGTTCAGAATAGGCAGATCTCTAGAGACAGAAAGTAAATTCGTGGTTGTCTGGGGCTGGGGGGATGGGAGGTGGGAGAAGGTTAGCTATTTTAATAATTTACTTGAAGTACCCTCTCAGGATGGAGAACTTGCCCTCCATGGAGTGACAGGAACTGAGATTTTGGGGTCAGACAGAACCGGGTTCAGTTCCTTTCTCAGTGGCTTCCCAGCTAGGTCTGTTACTCCTTTTCTCTATAATCATCTCTCTTCTAAAATGCAAAGAAGATCATCTATCTAGCAGTTGTTGTAAGGATTAAATGAGATATTTTAACTATGAATTATCTGAAAAAGAAATAAAGAAATCAATTCCATTTGCAACAGCATCAAAAACAATAAAGGGGCACCTGGGTGGCTCAGTCAGTTAAGCAACCGACTCTTGGTTTCCGCTCTTGTCATAACCTCAGGGTTCTGAGATAGAGCCCCGACTCTGGCTCTGTGCTCAGTGGAGAGTCTGCTTAGGATTCTTTCCCTCCCTCTCCCTTTTCCCCTCCCCCTTGTGTACACACACACTCTCTCTCAAAAAAATAAATAAATCTTGGGGGAAAAAACAACAATGAAGTACTTGGGGATAAACTTAACTAAGTGAAAGATCTCTACTGTGAAAACTATTAACACATCAATGAAAGAAATTGAAGAAGACACAAATAAATGGAAAGATAGTCCATGTTCATGGATTGGAAGAACTAACATTGTTAAAATGTCAATACTAACAAAAGCCATCTGCAGACTCAATTCAATCCCTGTCAAAATTCCAATGGCATTTCTCTACAAAAGTAGAAAAAAAACCTCCTAAAACCACAAAAGATCCCAAAAAGCCAAAGAAATCTTAAGAAGAACAAAACAGAACAAAACATCACAATTCCTGATTTCAAGCTGTCCTATAAAGCTAGTCATTAAAAAAAATTGATGTCCATCAATTATTTCTCATTAAAATTGGAAAAATACAAAAAAATTTAATGGACTTTTTTTGGTTTGTGGAAGAAAAACACACTTTTTGTGGAAAATACAGACAACTCAGAAGGGAACTTTAAAAAGATAAAATTCACTATATCCATCCAAAACTGGGATAAGGCCTGTAAACCTGGGCCATGATAGACATATTCTATATAACCATCAGTTCCCACCCACTTATTCTCACAACCACCACAAGAAGTTGGGAAAATAATGTCCAGCATTTTGCAGATGAGAAGCTAAAGTAGGGTTAGGTGACTTGGCCACACAATGAGGGCCAAAATCTCTTTGTTTGTTGTTGTCGTTGTTTCTCATCTAGTACTAAGCCTCTGAAGCAGGCTACCTCTCAGATACCGCTTGGTACAAATCACAACTCTGCCATTAAATACTGTGTGACTTCGGGTAAGTGAATTCATCTCTCTGAGCCTCAGTTTCTTCATCTGTGAAATGGATAGAATAATTGTACATACCTCGTAGAATTATGAAAAATAAAAAGATGTATTTTAAACAAGAAAAACAAAAAGGACATGTTTTACAAGCTAGCACGGTGGGCCCCTGGAGCCCATAGTTAAACGCTCAGTAAATATTAGTCAAGGGTGTTTAGTCAAGGGGGCATAGTGCCCTGGATTCGAAACCTAGCTCTACTTTTTTAGAGTCATGTGGCCTCAGGAAAGTCATTTCTCATCTCTGGGCCTCGGTTGCCTCATCTGTACAAGGGAAATAATCAGAAGAGCCACCATACTAGGGCGATAGGAACCCTTCACAGAATGCCTGGCCCATAGTAAGTTCTCAGGGCACAGTAGCTATTAATTACATAAGAAGAAATAATTTTAACATATAATACTGGCAACTGAATAAATAAAAAAGATCTTGGCTAAAAAGTTGGGAAAAACCCTCCCACACACAGGAGAAGGGAAAAACCAAAGGGAACCAGAGTTCAAAAGTGGAAAATAGAGCAGCTGCTGGTAAGCCCCCAGAGGCAGTTTCACCTTGACCCACAAAACTTTGAAAAGGGGTGTGTCTTCCTGAACAGATAAGGATCAGAAGAACAAAGCATGCTATTAATTAAGTCTTGCCTATTTTAAGTTTATGGAATATTCTTTCCCTTAAAGATAAGCTCACAATTAAAGTTCAAAAGGTAAACACAGAAAGGGGGTGGAGGCCAGTCCTGCCTTCTACTCAGCACCCTCTGCCAACCCTTGGATTCAGAGGTGGGTGGTCTGGTCCCAAAGCCAAGTTTCCTCACCCAGGGCCTCTAGCAGTAAGACAGCAAGGGAATCAGATCTACCCAGAGAGCCTGGGAACCAGCCCCTGGTATCTCCTGGTCCTGGCCCCCAGCGAACAACTGGAACTGAACTTCAGGGGAGGGAGAATGGACTCGGCTTTTCCTTACTTCTCCCAGGAGGATATGAGTCACAGGGAAGAAGCCAGGCAGGACTGGAGTTGCCTAGGACGGGGACAGAAAAAGCAAGTGCCTTCCCATCTCGGTGGCCTTGGGCAAGTCACTTCCCTTCTGCTTCTGGGTTTCCTCACCTATAAATGAGGTGATGACAACCTTCAGCCTCCTAAGGTTGGAATGAGCATTACAGAAAGCAGACTTCGGGAGAATGTCTTCCATGGTCATCAGAAGTGCTCCACATAAGCTAAATGTTCTTAATATCTGCCAGATTCTTTTCATTCTGTTGAGGACACAATTTATGGAGCCAGGGACATCAGGGAATGTTTCCTGTCTATTCTAGGTGTAAGCTTGGCAAGTCACATCCCCTCCTTGAACCTCAGTTCCCTCATCTGTAAAACAAGGTAATTATAGAGTGAATTGATGAATTTAAAAAAACTTAGCCTATACCCAGCAATACCACATAAATAAATAAAGCCGCTGCTTTTTCCTTTCTGTTCTCCCCCCCAGAGCTGGGCAAATTAGGGAAGCAATAAGAAATATGATAGCTAGTGCTCACACATCGGATTGTAAATGGCTAGTTTACTTGCCAGTGATCCCTTCAGATCAGAACTTCGTATCATGATGGAAATGTACTACATTTGCCTCATCTAGAACAGTAGCCACTAGCCACCTATGGCTATAGAACATCTGAAATGTGGCTGGTTTATGTGCAGAACTAAATTTTTAATACCATTTTAATTAATTTAAATTTAAATAGCCACATGTAGCTAGTGGCTACCGTGCTGGACCGTACAGTTTGGATTGTAAGTTCCATGAGACCAGCCATCAAATCTGTCTTTTTGTCTTTCTATCCCAAAGACCCAGGAGAGGACCGGGCACAGAGTATACGCTCAGTGTATATTTGCTGACTGAAAGAATTACCAGAAAAAATATAGACAATGGAGTATTACGCAGTCATCAAAACAAACACAAAAAAACAAAATCTTGCCATTTGCAATGACATGGATGGAACTAGAGGGTATTATGCTACGTGAAATAAGTTAATCAGAGAAAGACAATTATCATATGATCTCACTGATATGAGGAATTTGAGAAACAAGACAGAGGATCATAGGGGAAGGAAGGGGAAAATGAAAGAAGACAAAATCAGAGAGGGAGACAAACCATAAGAGACTCTTAATCTCAGAAAACAGACTGAGGGTTGCTGGAGGGGAGGTGGAGGGGGAGGGATAGGGTGGCTGAGTGATGGACACTGGGGAGGGTGTGTGCTATGGTGAGCGCTGTGAATTGTGTAAGACTGATGAATCACAGCCCTGTACCCCTGAAACAATATATTATATGTTAATTAATTAAAAAAAAAGAATTACCAAAAGCAGGAACCAACAAGAGAACATTCCAAGATCTGTTTCCTTCTTCCTGCAGTTTCCAAGACTTACCTGTAAATGGGGATAATAGGGGTTCTCTCTCCTAGAGTTTTAATGAGAATTCACAAGTTAATATTTGTAAAGGGCTTGATAGAATGCCAGCAACAGAGCAGGTGTTGTACAAGTGTTTGTTAATTAAAATAAAACCCATCTAGGGGTGCCTGGGTGGGCTCAGTCGGTTAAGCCTCTGACTCTTGATTTCCGCTCAAGTCCTGATTTCAGGGTGGTGAAATTGAGCCCAGAGTCCCAGCTTCGTGCTCAGTAGGTAGTCTGCTTCTCTCTTTCTCCCTATGCCTCTGTCCTCCGCGCCCCACCTCCCTACTTGGCTCGTGTTCTCCCTCTCCCTCTCTCAAATAAACAAATCTTAAATATATATATAATATATATATATTATGTATATAATATATATATATCTCCCAAGTGAATTTATCTTTTTCAGAATGTATCCGTTATATTTAAATGTGGTTGCAAGTGAAAGAAAGTTTCAAAGTAATAATAGCTTAAAAAAAATAATAATGGCTTAAAAGACAGAGTCTCTGGTAAAGGACTCTGGAGGGGCATGCTCCTAGAAGGTGTCAGGGACTCAGGCTCCTTCTTTATTGGGTTGCACTGACCACCTCAGCACTGACTTCTTCCTCATGGTCCAAAATGGCTGCTCAAGCTCCAAGCTTCAAGGCCACATTCCAGCTAGTGAGAAGGAAGAAAGGCAAAGGAACCCAGGTCTTCCTTTAAGGACACTTCCTGGAAACTCCACATACTTCTAGCCCATCAGCCAGAACCTGGGCACAAGGCCACAGCGAGCTGCAAAGGAGGCTGGGAAATGTAGTCTTGGATTCTGAACATCACAGAAATCGAGAGTTTGTTGGTGGACACCCAGGAGTGTCTCCCCAGAATCCGAGTTTCAGTCTAGGATTTGGTTTTCAATGGCTGTTTTCACGCCTTATGTAGCTACTAACGTACACGTTTATGGGACTCTTCAAGCCACATTGGGCTTTCATGCCTGCTACCTGATCCAACCACGAAAACCCTTCTAGGCAAACATGTTGTTATTGTTGCTATGGTTATTATTTGGAACAGACGAGAAAACGGAAGCCTCATCAACTAGCTCCAGGTCCCAGGGATTGTACATGATAGGTCAAGGACAAGCATCTGGGTCTGTGCAGCTTCCCATCCTTGGTCTGTTTCCCGTTCCATGGCACAAGCCTTCACGACTTCATGGCCCCCACAGCACAAGGAAATGATGCAAAAAGACCCGACACTGGAGGAGATCAAGACCTGATGTCCGGTGAATCACCGGGGATGGGGTCTGGAGCCCTTCCTGTGTCTGAGGGCAGGAGTCACAAATGGCTGCCAGCCTCTGCACCCCCACTCTTACATCCATCTGACAAGTATTTATTGGGCGTGCAGTATGCACCTGGCCGAGTGCTCGGGGTCATGAGACCAAGCAGAGAACAGATCAGATAAGATCCTGCACGTCCGTCCCTCATAAGCCAGTCAGGGAAGACAGATGATAGAGGGGCAAACAAATATATTTACTTATACATGCGTGAATTTTGTCTATTTATTCCATAAATAATTGCTGAGTACCCGTAATAGACACTGGAGCTGCTGCGGTCAACAAGGCACAGGTGGTCTCTGCCAACACGGAACGTTCGTTCTCGTGAGCGGGGAGGGGGTGTCACACAATAAGCAGAAAACCAAAAATGTATAGTAATAAGCATAACATGTCACGCCATGAATTTCATCTATCTTTAAATAGCTTAAGTGGGATGCGGCCATGGCTTCCTACCTTCCTTCAACAGGGAAGTCAAGGAGATGTTTAAGCACAGCCCACCCCCCCTCCAAATCAGAAGGATCCAGCTATCGGAAGAAGTACAGGGAAAAGCATTCTAGACAGAAAGAACAGCATGTATGAGGGCCTTGAGCCACGCCCTCCACTAAGCATTGTGCAGGGATCATCTCTTCACCACCCCCCCACCAGACAGATGCAGTTATTATCATTAACAATAGACAACGAGGCTCAGAGAGGAGGACGGCCTCCTGGAACACATGCATCCCTTAACTCCCTTACATGGTAGAGCTGGGATTCGAACCCAGGCTCATGTTACCACTGAAGCCCATGCCTCTGTCCTGAGACTCAGCCCCTCTGTCCTCTCTCTAAAAAAGACGGGCATCAGTGGAGCACCGGAGCAGGTGGCAGGCCCCGCCAGAGGGGGTGATTCTGGTTCTGCAGCCTCAGCCACTGGCATAGCCCACGGCGTCAGGGCCACTTGGCAGGACCATGCCGTGTGGACAGTCGCTCCCCGGTCATAGAGCCAGATCCCAGGTTTAAGCTGATTATCTCATCACTGTCTAGGAGAGGTCCGCCACAGCCATGACAGAAGACCATAGCTGGGTCTCTTTTCCCCTTTCCTTGAGAGAGGATCGTGGAAGCATGAGGACATACAGGAGAGACAGGTTGGGAAATGGGGAATAAACAACACAACAGTAATAATAGCAAAAACTTTTATAATGCCTCCGGTGCTAGGTACTGTCCCAAGGGCTTCCTTGATGCTAACTTGCTTAATCTTCAAAACAATCCTCTAACATCACCCCGGTTTTACAGATGAGAAAACTGAGGCCCACAGGGTCTTATCACTTACCTGAGAGGACACAGCTGATAAACGGCAGAGCAGGGATTTGAACCCTTGGTGGCTGACCCTGGAGCTCACACTTCTTTTAGCCCTTTTATTACAAGAGGAGACAAACAGAAAAACATGCAGAACCAATGTATACCCTTGTAAATTCTTATAAGGCAAACACCCTTGTAAACAGCACATGGGTCAAGAAATAGAACTTTGCCAGAAACCCCGGGAGCCTCTGTCTGTGCTCCCCTGCCAGGCACAGTCCCTTCCTGCCCCCTCTCTAAAGTCAACTGCAATTGGGATTTTTATAGGAAGTTGTTTTTTGGGGGGGGTTTGTTTGTTTGTTTTTAGGAAGAATTCCCTGTGTTTCTCTACAGTTTTCTCACCCGAGTGTATGTCCCTAGCCACTGGAGGTGGTTAGTCAGTCCCGTCTTTAAATTTGGTACCTTTTAAGTCTCTTTCAATCTATACATTCTCCCTGCATCCCTCTTTTCTTTCTTTTTTTTTTCCCCCTTCTTTTTCTTGTAATTTATTTATGGAAGAGCTTTGGTTGTTTGACCCGTGGAGTTTCCCAGCCTGGATTTTGCTGGTGGAATACTCATGGTACGACTCAGCATGTGACTCTGTCCTCCGAATTTCCTGCCAACTGCCCGCTGGCTCTAGAGGCATGCCAGACTCAGGTTCTACCCTTTCTGGCAAGGTCCGGGGAGGCGGGGCAGGGTGCGTATTCTTCCATCAGGGGCATGGAATGTCTCTTTTCCTCTGTCTTTTGATCAGAGCCCATGCTATTAACCACATTGCTATAGGGATGCTTCCCGGGTGTCCTCAGCTGCTCCGTGATTTGCACCACCCCCTCCACGAATCTGGCTCCGAAAGAGAGCCTTTTATAGGCACCACCGTTTCTGCTGCTGTGGGCCCGGCTGACACTTGAAGACAGCCCTTCAGAGGTCCCACCTGAGCTTCTCCACACTCCAGGGGCTGTGGTGGATGGGGGCCCTGCCTCCTGGATGAGCGTCATCTCTGTCTGCTCCTCCCTCCAGCCCAGTTCACCAGGCAGATGGAATTCTGCTTCATTTCCCACGAGACCCAGGCTCCCCCTGACCACTGGGCCTTTGCTGGTGCTGTTGCCTCAACCAGAAACACTCTTCCCCTCACCTCCTCTGACTGAGCATGGCTGATCCTTCCGGTCCTAGCAAATCTGTCCCTCCCACCCTATCCCCACCCTGCCAGATGACCTTCTACGTAGCTCCACTTCTCCTAGACTAACCTTGTAAGTAGCCTAGCAAGAGGCACTGATACTACTGCGTTATACCTGCTCGTTTTCTTAACGTTTTCCTTGCTAGAGACAAGGCCCCTGGCACAAGACCTGGCCTAGAGTAGGTGCACAGTAAATACCTGTCCAATGCATGCTTGCACCAGTAAATCACATGGAGGCAAATCCAGGCTCCGACTGCACGACCTTTCAGACGATGAGAGCCCTTCTAAGATGACACACACCCAGTCTCCCCCCACCCCCGCCCAGGGTGGTAGTTAAGCAGCTGTGTGGTGCAGATCACAGAAAGAACTTCCACCTGGGTGGCTCAGTCAGTTAAGCATCTGCCTTCAGCTCAAGTCATGATCCCAGGGTCCTAGGATCGAGCCCTGTGTTGGGCTCCCTGCTTGGTGGGGAGTCTGCTTCTCCCTTTCCCGTTCCCCCTGCTCCTGTTCTCTCTCTCTCTCTCTGAAATAAATTAAAAATCTTAAAAAAAAAAAAAAAAAAGAAAAAGAAAGAAAGAAAGAAAGAAAAAAAGAACTCCCACCTGGAATAGAGTCCATCCAGAAAAATTAGTCTTGATTCTTGGAACATAGAAGAATCTTCTCTTCAAACAATCTTACTAGGAACCACTAAATAAAAGACAAGTTCAAGAGGAGGAGTTCACATTTCAGCACTGGAAAAGACAGAAGCCCAGCCCCTGGGCTTTCCCTTGTCCTGAGCACTAGGGTTTCTCTGAACAATGGCCCAGCTCTATTTTCAAGTCACTTTACCGTAGCCAACGTGTCTGCCATTAGGAGGCTACCACACTGGGGAAAGACGTGTCCTAGCTGACACCCTAACTCTGCCCTTTCCCTGTGGTGCCAGCGGGGCTCATCCCATCAGCTGACAGGGATGCCCACGGAAGCCCTCTTTCTATGAACTACTCCTCCAGCCCTCCAAGGCCATTGCATTTCTGAAACCGTGTAGATCCGAGGGCTCTGGGCTGAGCCAAGCCAATACCGGAGCAGGCAGAGCTGCAGGCCTGCCTTGTGGGGCGCAGGGCCAAGGGCTTAGTCTCAGAATTGGATTATGAGAGCGAATTTGGAACTTCCAGCCCTCCCCCCACCCTCACACCCCACCCCCGCCCCGGGGTCAGGGACACAATGATTACCCAGGCCTCTGGCCGGGGGCCCTCAGTCCTCCCCACAGTCCCTGCCAAGTCCTAGAACAAGGATCCTGCCTCTGCGCAGGGAGTTCTCCGCCCACCACCCACTTCCAGCCTTTAGCCCACACCCCCTCCACCCCTACCCTGCAGCCTGAGAGCACACCTGCCTCCCACGTGTCTGGGACGGAGAGCTGTGGTATTTAAACTGTGGCCCAGCAGTTAGAAGGACTCACTTCAGCGCCCTTTGCTGGGGATAAGCCTTTTGTTCCGCCAGAATCTACTGCCTGCCTCTAGAGCCGTGGCTGGGGAATTCAATGCTTTGGTGAAATTCATATTCTCTGTTCTCTGGCAAAACTATTCATTATGCTTGTGTCATGGGCACTCTTGATTTGTTGAGGCTTTTAAAAACCAAACTGGACTGGCAGCAAGAACACCCCCTAGGATCTTGCTAGAGATGCACATGCACGGACCCCACTCTAGACCCTGAATCAGAGTCCCTAGGGTTGGGCCCAGATCTGAGGTTTAACGAAATCTCCAGGTGACTCTCACACGCTGAAGTTTGAGAGCCATAGGCTCGAGGTACACGGGTCCGTCCGACACAGCTGTCTGCTTTCGTCCTAACCCTGCCAACGATTCTGGGCACTACGATTCTACCCACTAACAGCTCCTTTAGACTCCTTCAACCCTTCACTCACGGAAATTAGTGACGGTGATTACACTTTAAGAGTGCCTTGCCCTGCGGTTATGGGGATGGAGGCCCTTGGAGGGGAGCAATGCGATGCCTTTCCGGGGGATCTTATCACAGTCTTTATTATTCCCCTACTACACATGGAGCTCAGAGAGGGAACATGACTGGCCCAAAGTCACACAGCAAGTAAACCCAGGGCCTAACCACTCTGGTCTCTGCGCCCTACTCTGCCGAGCAGGGGGTTGCTGTGTGGACATCTGTTACACACCCTGGGATTTCCTCCGGGGCAAACACCTTGTCATCACTTCCTCAGGAAAGCCTCTGCTGACCTCCCCAGAGGACGCCAGGCCTCCTTTTTAGAGCCTACCACAGGTCCCTCCATTTTCCCCTCATAAAAGCATCGCAATTTGTAACCACACATTGAAGTACTTTGTGTCTGCCTTTCCCCCCAGGCCGGAAGCTCCAGGAAGACAGGAAGTGGGCAGACCCCGCTGGATGCTCCCCAGACATCTACTCTCCTTTTCTCATAGAGGCTGACTTTGCTTGGGGCAGCTGGGTACCCAGCGGGATCGCTATGTCCCCCAGGCTTCCCTCCAGTTAGAGTGGCACAGAGGCTCTGGCTTCCGATAGGGCAGTAGGTCCCTAACAGTGCTCAAGAAATGCATGTTGAATGCAGGGCTGTTGGGCCAGCCCTGGGCTCAGATCCGGTACTCGGGAAATGCGCATCGTCTGACCCAGGCCCAAGAAGCAAAAGACCCCCACGGCTGCCCTTGCCTTGGAAATACTTTTATTGGTTCTGAGAGAACAGGGCTGTGGCGAGCTGGGGTGGGCACAGAGCGAAGGATGGCGTCGAGAGGCTTTGCCCTGGGGCGGACATGCTGTGTGGGGGCTGCTGGCGGGCTCCTGGCCCACCCCGCCAGGAGCGGCTGGGTCCGTGGCACTTGGCACCCGGCGTCACCTCTGCCGGCTTGGCACGGTGGCCTCCTTGGCGGCAGGCGCCCCCCTTTCCAGTTGCAGGAGTTGTGAGTCTTTCACAGTGCGGAGGGGTGGGGGTCCGGGGTGGGCACCTCCCCGGGGTGCAGGCAGGCCCCGTCCGCCAGTCCATCCTGGGCTCTCGGCGGCTGCAGCGGGGCGAGGCGCGCTCCGGCTCCTCTTCTCCCGCCGGGGAGCTTGGCAGTCCTGGAGGGGCCCCGCGGCCTCAGCGGGACATCATCCGGACAAACTCTGCGAGGGCGCGGGACCAGGTGGGGAGGAAACAGCACAGTCAGCCCAGCTTAGCCGCCCCCTCCAAGTCTCCCTCGGATCTGAGCCCCCCACCATCACCCCTGCCGCGGCTCAGGGCTGGCCCCTCCAGCATCCGGCCTCTTCCAATCCACCTTGTGCACAGCAGCTGGCAGGGGGCTGTCTCATCTACCTGGCCCCTCTGAAACCTCTCAGGGCTCCCCGCAGGACAGCGTCCGATACCCTGATGCTGGCCTCAAGGCCCTCCCTGCTGGGGCCCCAGCTGATGTCTCTCTCTCACGGCTCACCGCCCCCCACAACGCCCCGTGCTCCAAGCACCCGGCTCTCCCTCCCAGGGCAGCTGGCACACTCACCCTCCCTCTACCTCTCAGCTGGCCTGCAACCTGTCTCGTCTCTCTCCTTTAACTAGACTTGATTATTTGGTTCACGGCAAAATGATGCAGAAAGTACAGAGTTCCCAGTGACAGCTGCCCCACACCTGCGCAGCCTCCCCCACCCGCACTGTCCCGCACCAGAGAGGACGTTTGTTACAATGGATGAATCAGCACTGATGTGTCACTACCCAGAGGCCACAGTAACACTCAGGTTCGCCCTCGGTGCTGTCCATTCGATGCGCTGGGGCAAAGGTGTAAGGATGCATATTCTCCACTACGGGGTCCTACAGACCGGTCTCACGGCCCTAAAAGTCCTCTGTGCTCCACCGGTTCATCCCTCCCTCCCCCTAAACCCCTGGCAACCACTGATCTTTTCACCAGCTCCATAGTTTTGTCTTTTCGAGAACGTCATACAGTTGGAATCACACACGATGTAGCCTTTTCAGATTGGCTTCTCTCACTTAGCGATATGCACTTAGGACTTCTCCGTGTCTTTTCATGGTTTGAGAGCTCACTTCTCTTTAGTGTAATACTCCATTGTCACAGCTTACCCACTCACCAACTGAAGGACATCTCGGTTGCCTCCAGGCTTTGGCAATTGTAAATAAAGCTGCTATAAGCATCCGTGTGCAGGTTTCCATGTGGACGAAAGTTTCAATTCATTTGGGTGAATACCCTTCCTTCTTTTCATCTGGTGGTTCCTACTCATCCCTTAGGGCTCTACTTATTTACAGCCTCCTCCAGGAAGCCTTCCTTAATGCCTCCTCCAGCTTGGCACAGATGCTCCCTCTGTACCCCATAGCTTGCTGTTGTTCCCCCCAAACAGCATGCACTCTACCGCTGGCTTCTGTTTCCCTTGCTGGTCCTCAAGGCATTTCTTGACCTAAAGTAGGTATATAATATGTGCTAGGAGAATAAACGGGGGACGCGGGGCTTGCAGGGAAGGGCCACTGTCTGGGGGGGAGGGCACTACCAGGACACAGGGCGACCTGAAATCTTCAGATCTGGTGGCAGCAAAGCCTTCTTCCTATGTAGCCACGCTCTCTTCAAACTTGGGAGTCTTCCTGCTCCCCAAAAAAGACCTCCCGACCTTTGTGTACTGGAGACACTCACACTCTGACACGTTTATCTTGTCTTTCTGCTCAGAATGCCAGTTCCTGGCGTAGAGAGTCAAAGTTTTACCGAACTTTTGCCCTCTGTCCCGTAGCTGTCCTGGATGGCGTCATGCAGTGTGACGTATGCAGTGGCTGAGATTCCAGACCTGGCATAACACCCAGCTCTGGATCTTAACAGTGAGGTGATCTCAAGCAAGTCGTCTGACTTCTCTGAGCCTCAGTGTCCTCCTGTGTATCATGAGGCAATAATAGCGTAATCCAGAGAGTTGTTGTGAGAATAAAATGGGATATTATGTGTAAGTGTACTTAGTACGGTGACTGGTATATAATATGTGTACAAGAAATGATAACTATTGGAGTTATTACTGATTTATTTTAAAAAAAACACTTTTATTGAGCATTAGCTATGTGCCAGGTCCTGAATTATGAGGAGATTCAGAGATAAAATGTTCTTCTCCAAAAGTTCTGTCAAGAGGAGATACAGCTAGCACTCGAGGGACAGTGAAGAACGAGGGTGAGCCTGTGCTATAAAGGCCCAGGAAAGAAGAATTCAGCCTGGAACCAGCGAGGAAATGCCAGAGGAAGTGGCCCCACTGCTGGGTCTTGAAGGGTGAAGAGAATTTAGTTCAGGCAGAGAACAGAGCAAAAGGTATCCTGACCAAAAGGACAGTGCATTTAAATGAGAGCTTGGCAGGATCGTGGACCACAAGGACTAGGGTATGGCTTTAAGGTGGAGGGTGAGTAAAGGAACAGCAGGGTCTGTAACTAGGGGGTGAGCTGTGGGCCGATCTCAGGGGGCCTGAGTGTCAGATTGATGAATGGAGTGGTCCGAAAGTATCTAGCATGGATGGAAGCAGGAGCAGGTGGACAGATAAACGGGTAGAGATGGATGAGGTCAGCAGACACATGGATGGATGGATGGATGGATGGATAGACTGATCGACTGATGAATCAATGAGAAGATGGATGTAGATGGGGAAATGACTCTATGAACAGATCAATGGAAGTGTGGGTAGAGGTCTAGGCAGATGGATGGAGATATATGAATGCATGAACAGAGACACAGAAGTATAGATGTATGGACAGACAGATGTATGTGGGTAAGTGGATACATGGATGAATGTACAGAAGAATGAACAGATGCATAGACAGATAGATAAGTGCATGAATAAATGGTAGTATGGAGAATCGTTTAGAGATGGATGAGTGGATAGACACCTGGACACATGAAGAGATGGGTGACTAGAGAACAGATGGAGAGAGAGAGATTTGGGAAGATGGACTAATGGATGGTAGGAACGAATGGGAAGGTGGATTCCAGGGGTTCACAGATGGAGAGGTAAGAGAATGGAAGAGTAGGATCATGGAAAGCTGGAATCATGATCGATACACAGTTGGAAGTCTCCATGGGTCATGACTACTGCCTTGGCTTCTCTTCCGTGTTCAAACCTCACCTACCTTCAAAGTCTACTCGTCCATCCCCGTTGAGGTCCACATCTCGGATAATTTCCTCTATGTCTCGGTGTCCCACCTGATGACCCAGGAGTTTCCTCATGGCCTCTCGCAACTCACTGGTGCTTATCTCCCCATCACCATTGGTATCAAACTAGAGAGGGCAAAGAGGAGAGAAGAGTAGCTACAACATGGGGAATATAGAAGCAGATCCCAAGGTTGGGCTCCTTTTCCTCATTGTCCCCCTTCCCCAAAGACCCTTCTCTGTTCAAGCTCCTTCTCCTAGTATGTGATCCAGGGCTCAGATTTCTCTTGGAGTAACCATGCTGGGGTTGGAATTCTAACCACCCCTGTACCCCTGCCTGTCCAGTGCCCCTTACTCACCTCTCGGAAAGCATCTCGCAGTTCCTTCACTCCAATCATATCTGCTGTTTCTGCCAGGAGTTTAGGTCCCATTAGCTCTACGAAGTCATCAAAATCCACATGGCCACCCACTGGAGACAGAGGAAAGGGCTAGGTCATCCATCCAAGCACTCCCCATCTCTAATTAGGCAAAGGAAGGCACTGTGAACCCCTCCTTGACCTATCTATTGCCAAGTCCAGGGTACAACCAAAGGCCAAATGAGGACAGAGAGGTGACCATGGACAGATGGTCTGTCAAAGAATGGCTCAGGGGAGTGGCCAGGGTTAGGCCAAGGGAACCAGTCAGGAGGCGGACAGAGGTAGATACAAATGAAAGAAACAAACACTGGGTCACAGAGATAGGCAAAAAATTTCAGAGACAGAGAGGCAAAGACACACAGGCAGAGAAAGGAGGAGTTAGGAGCACCTGGCCCACTTGCCCCAAGCCTTACTCTTTCTTGTTGTGCAAACAGAAACTCAACTCCAAGACCCCCCCACCCAGCAGGTAGGGTGCTGGAGAACTGACCCTCCCACCGCCTGCCCACAACACCTTTCAGCTAGTGACTGACAGAACACCTGGCTGGAGAGGTGAGGGCCCTCACTTCAAGGCGGGCACACTGCACGAACTCCCAGGGCTGCCGAGCAGAGTGAGACTGTCAGCACTGGCCGTGCTAGCTGGCTTGAGAGTCCAGCCTCTGTGGGCTCCTTCTCCTCATCGTCTCACCTCCCTACTCCCTCCTGATGCTTCCCTTCACCTTCACCTAAATGCTCACACTCACATCCTTGCTTCTGGGGGAACCCACACTCAGACAGGGAATAATATAGGAGCACCAGCTTCCTTCTGCTCACTAGTCCCCATGTGCCGTCCAGGTACGGGGCTGTCCAGCCGACATTCCCTCAGAGACTCCCTGCTCCTCCCATTTTACAGTTTACACCTGAGAAAACAGGCTCAGAGAGGCTGTGGTTTGCCGTAGGTCACAGAGCACGGAAGACATGGGCCCAGAGCCGAGCCCCGGCCCCGGCCCCGGCCCCGGGGAACTGCCGAGAACCGTGCCGGAGGGGACAGGAAGGGAAGGAGGCGCGCGGAGAGGGCCTCACGGTTCATGTTGATCTGCTGGGACAGCTCGATGAGCTCCATCTCGGTGGGCATGTAGCCCATGGTCCGCATGCAGTTGCCCAGGTCCCGACAGTTGATGTAGCCATCCTTGTCCTTGTCGAATTCTCGGAAGGCCTCTCGGAGCTCTGAGGGAAAGATAAAAGTGGGCGTGGCTGAATAAAAGAAGGAAAGTGGGACCAGCACCAGCAGAGCCTCTGGCAGAGGCGGTCCACACCCACCGCCCACCGGCTGGGAGAGCCAGGCCCTGGACCCACCGAGACTGCACTGCTCTGACCCCTGGCCCTGCAGAGGATGCCCAGCCCCGGACCAGGCCACATCCCCACAAGGCCAAGATGTCTCTGACTCTCTTCGCAGCAATCTCCCTTCCCTCACCTTCCTGGACAGCTGGGCAACCCTTTCGCCTAAGGGGCTGGGTTTTACCTTCAATCTCCTCTGGCCGTAGCGATCTGTCCTGAAACAGAAGAACATGTCCTGTTAGCAGCTGTGAGGTGCCTGGATGTCACAAAATGCTCAACCCGGGGACCATCCGAGCGACAGCGAGCGCCAGGTGGGGAGAGTGCCTGGACCATGTCTTTGAGGGAGAAAGGCACAGCCCCACATCTCCCATAGGCACAGGAGATGCCCAGGGACCCCAGAGTCCCCCATCTGTGTTCCCATTCCTGACACAAGAATGTGTCAGGGAACAGAGTTGGTCTGGAGGCAAACACCTGTAAATAAAGTGGGGTGGGCGGGTTGTCGTGGGTCCCAACAGAGATATCTGCAAGGCAATGGGAGAAGGGCTGGGGGGACAGAAAACTGGGGCTAGCCAGGCTGCCGGAGAGGGAGGAAGGGGAGGAGGAGAAGCCACGGGTGTGGAGGCAGAATCAGGACTGTGCCCTGCTTCTCAGGCATGGCCCACCTTCTCCAACCTGACCCCCACCCTACACCTTGCCCTGTCCTGGGACACAACATAGGACCCTGGGGGCTGCCAGGGCCGCTGGCTGCCGCCAGGGTCCAAAGCACACATCTTCAGCTTCGAGCCGTGCCCAGGTCTCCTTGGGGACTTAAGGAAGCCCTGGGTCTAGGCATCTGAACAGATGGCAGAGAAGTCTCCAAAGAGCAGGCCTGGAGGACGCCTGGGGTAGGCTCTGGCTGGTGAGGTGCCAGTCCCCCCAGGCCTTCCCAGGAGGAAGGCAGACCAGCACGAGATGCATGCCCAGCAGGACCACAGGCTCTAAAACTGGTGCCCAGGGCCCATCCGCCCCACGCATCACAGCTCTCTGACCGCAGGCGGGAGGAACACGGGGCAGGGTGTGCCCGGCTGAGGAAGCGCATGCCCGCTGTGGGCACACCTACCGTAAACACAGACACGCAGGCGGGCCCCAGCGAGCCTAAGACGTCGCAGCTGTGTGCGCAGGCTGTGCTAGCCAACAGGGCCAGGGCAGGCGGGAAACAGCTTCTGCCCGCCCACTGTAAACTGGCCCCAGAGCAAGAGACACCAGTTCCAGAAACTCTGAGAATCTTCTAGAAAGGGGCTGCTGAGGGACGCCTGGGTGGCTCACTCAGTTAAGTGTCTGCCTTCGGCTTGGGACTTGGGTCTTGGATCCCTGGGCCTTGGGATCAAGTCCCGCAACAGGCTCCTTCTCCCTCTGCCTGCCGTTCCCCCTGCTTGTTCTCGCCCTCTCTGATAAGTAAATAAAAATTTAAAAGGCGGGGGGGACGATGAGCAACACCTTGGGTGACCAAAGAGGATGGTTTTTGCAATGCCCCGTACCCCCAGCAAGTGAAGTGAGCAAGTAAGCAAGTGTACATGCACACACCGTAGGACAAGTCATCAGACAGGAGTCCTTTCCCACCCTTCAAGCCTCAAGCCGCCTCCCACTTCTCCAGGACCCAGCTCTGCAGGATTGGAGAGGGACAGGATGCTGCTGACCCCACTGCAGCCCCCTCCCCTCCTTGCATAGCCGGAGCCAGGGAGCAGAAAAACCAGGTACCCCTGCTCCGCGTGCCTCTGGCAGAGCTGGTCTGGTGGAGCCTGGGCGGCCGGCCCTCAGATCGCCCACTCCCCTTGTGGAGCAGTGGGGGTAAGCGCAGTAGAGCCGGGGATGCCCACCAATGTGACAAGGAACCCATGAGCACCACCCCCAGGGGTCAGATGGAAAGAGAGCACACACACAATCCTTTCTCCTCAACATCCTTGGTCTGGGAGGAGAGCTTGGCCTCCAGAGTCAGACAAACACAAGTGCAAGGCCCAGACCTGCTACTTCCTAGCTGTGGGGCCAGGGGCAGGCCACTGGAGCTCTCTGAGCCACAGTGTCCTCATCTGTAAAATAGGTTAATGCCAGTACCGGTGTCACGGGGCCTCTGAGAGCATCCGACAAGACGAGATATGTAAAGTGTTTCGCACGTGGCATTCAGTAAGTGGAACCTGCAAATGTTTGTGTCTGTAACATCATCACTATTACCCTCCTCCCTGTGACTGTGCAGACATCTGAGGGAGGCTGCCCGGACACAGTAGCCCGTGTGGCTATTTAGAGCGGAACCGGAAGCCAATGAAACTAACAATTCCCTCCTCGAGTTGCCCTAGCCACGTTTCAAGTGCTCAAGAGCCACGTGTGCCTGGTGGCTACCGTACTGGGCAGCACGGATCACAGACTGTTTCCCTCACTGCAGGAGGTTCTCCTGGACAGGCCTGTGTATTCGGTACTGCCGTTAAGCGAACAGGAAGCCTTTGAGTCAGACTCCCCAGGTTTGAATCCAAACTCTGCCACCCACTAGCCGTTATCTTGAGCGCGTTTGCCTCTCCAACTCAGTTTCCGCATCTGTAAAATGGGGATGATAGTAGGACTTACCTCTCTGAGTTGCTCTGAGTCTTACAAGAGGCGATGCACCAGAGCTCTTGGCACAGAGCATGGCACAGAGCATGGGCTCAAAAAACCACGCAAGCAAACAAACAGAACATCAGCTGCTCTTGTTACTTCCTGCCGGGGGACGTGGACTCACCAGTGCTTTGCAGCCATGGGTGGGAAATTTGGGGGGGGGGGGGGTCAGATTCACAAGTTGAGGGTTTGGGGTCTAACCACGAGGGGACACGGGTTGCTGCAGACAGAGCCCCTCTTCTTCCCAGCACCTCCTCATGCCCGCTGAAGCCAAGCTGAGTGCGGCTCCACGGGGGCCGACTTACGTACAGGCTGCCTGTTCTCGGCGAAGCCCTTGCGCAGGAAAATGCAGGCAGGGCCCAGCAGGTTGTGCATGACGGCGCAGTTCTGGGCCAGCATCAGGAGCGGTCCCGGGAGCTCGCTGCTGGCTGCCAGCCCCTCCTCGCCCGTCTGCACCACTGCGTAGCTGCTCTTCTCCTCCTGGCGCATCTTCAGCCGGCACCGAGCAAATACAAAAGAGAGGCAGGGGGTCACCGCCGTGCCCCACTGGCCCTCCTGGCCTCAGCCTGGCTCCGGGTCCTAGAAGGGGCTCTTCTCAAGAGGAGACCCTTGAGAGTCCAACAGCGGGGTTCGGAGAGCTCTCAGGATGCATGGGAGGCAGGAGTCAAATCGGTTCAACAGATGGGAGTCTCTGATCCTTGATTGCCACGGAAGCTCCAGGGAGAGCGGCGGGTGACTCCTGCTGTGTGGCACACAGGCACACACGTGCTCACGACATATACACACGCACGGCATCACACACTCACATGCACGTGGAAGCTTACAGAGAGAAGGGGGCGGAGGGGGGCTTCTGCTCCAGCCAACGGGAAGTGCTCACTCAGAGACTACGGAGTACCGTCCGTGGCCAAGATGCTCTTACACGGATCTGCGGCCCTGCCCCCACTGGACCCCACTGGAGGCCAGTGAGGACAGTCCGAGCTGGAACCACAAAGAGCAGGCTCAGGCAGGCTGCTGGACTGGCAGGCTCCAATACAGGCCTCACTGACAGAACCAAGCAGACGGAAAGAGGGACGCCGGGGGCAAAATGGAGGCTGTTGGTCCCCTCTGAAGGGACAGCGCTACTTAACTCAGCCCAGTGTTTCCTTCTGGTTTAAAGCACCGCCTGGGCCAGGCAAAGCCCATCTGTGGGTCACATTCTTCCCCGTTTGCAGCCTCAGGACTAGACACTCTCTGCCCCCAGCAGCTCTCCTTCCTCCCCCTCCTGTCCGTCTCTGGCTCTCCGCCCAGCTTGCCCGACCTCTAGAGGCTGAGGCAGGGGCCCTCTCTGCTTACCGAATATAGCTGTGCTCCCAGGCCCTGGCCCTCCCCTCCTCCTCCCCGATGGTTCCCATGCAGCTATAAAAAGTCAGCACTGCCCGCAGACCGTCCCCTTAGGACAACGGCAGCATCCAGACACAACATTCTACTCCACGCTGGCCTCCCCAGGATGCCCAAGGCCCCCCAGCATCTAGGACAAGGCACTTTGCCTTCAGTTTTGAGCTCGCATGCCTCCCTTCCATGTGAGGATTTGGAGGCAAAACTTTCCAAGGAGAAACAGAGCAGCTAAACCTTGGAGGACTTTGTCCTAGAACCCTAGAGCTCCAGACCCTACCCTTCCATGCTGCTGCCAGGGTTCTCCAGCTCACAGAAGGTCATGCCCAGGAGAAGATGTTGTGACCTAGGGGGCAGCCTGTCCCCCAAGGCTGAGAAGAACCACCAGCTCCCCACCCCCAGCTTCCCTCATCCTCCCTCTCCCTCTCGTGCCTCTTCTCCCCAAAGCCCCACACTCTAGGGCTACAGACTAGACTCCCCTCCAACTTCCTAAGCGTCTTCTAGGCCTAGAGAGAGAGGCATAGTATCCTGGTTCAGACCCTGGGTGAAGGTCCTCAGTGCAAAGCCCAAGTTCGATGAATGCAACAGTTCGGTTGTCTCAGAACTTGAGAGAGGTCAGACAGACCAAGGGCCATTGTGGCTTGATGTCTAAAAGAGTTCGGAGCCTCGGCTACACTTGCACAGGCTTCCAGGACCCAGGCTAAAGCGAGGGCAGAACCAGAGAGATCTTCCCAACTGGGAGGCTGGCTCAGAGAAAGCCCAGGAGCAGAGAGTGCTGGACCCCAAGAAACAATGTCCCGAGATGTGTGTAGAGAATCAGCCTTTTCGCTTCTGGCTGAGTCTCACACACTTGGCTCAGAGCGGGTACAAGCCAGGAGGGAGGAGGCAGCAGGCAGCATAGAACTCGGAGAGGCCACTTAGTACACTGGCTTTGGGCTCCACCAGTCTTGGGCACAAATTCTGGCTCCGCCGCTTGCTTGCTATGTGACCCTGGGCAGGGGACTTCACCTCTCTGTGCTCTACTTTCCTTCTCTGCCGAGCGGGGATCAACGTGGCCACTTGCAGGATTCTCGGGAGAAATAAATGAACTATTGCACAGTGCCCGGAGCGTGGTAGGAGCCGAATACATGGAGTTGCCATGGGGATGACAATGACGGTGATGATGGTGATGACGATGGTGGAGATGCAACACGAGAGATGCCGGGAGCCAGAAGGCATTTACTGCTGGCTCCAGAGGAAGTGGGAGAGTATTTGCCAATCAGGGAAGAACTGAGAAGGGATGGAGAAGAACGTGTTCCCACGAAGGAGGCACCAGCGGAGGCTGGGGAATTTCCACTGCGTCTCTTGATCATAATACCGCCTGGCACCAAGTTGCCGGGGGAGGCTGCCGTTCTTCCCCGGCCAGTGATGGCACCTGACAGCCTGGTCCTGGCCTGCACGGAGCCCGGAGCAGGCCTCCTCTCGCCGTTCCTGGCTCCCCGGCGACCACGCTCAGGAAGCCAAGTGGGCAGCAGCCCGCAGGCTGACAGTGTCTCCTGGCACCGAGGGGATGTCTCCCGCGTGTAGCATGGCAACAAGAGGGGTCAGCTGGCCTCATGACCTGACAGCTTTCTAACAATGCAAGCTGGCCAAGAGGAGACAGGTCAGAGCTCTCTCTGCCTGAAAGTATTCAAGGAGCAGTTAAATGAGTAAGGGCTTGGTGAGGTGGGGCAAGGAATCACTGCAGTGAGTGGGAATCCAGACAACCTGTAAGGTCAGATGCAGGAATCTATGAATAACACTTCTGACGGCCAGAAAGAGAGACCTCTGAGAGAGGCTGAAATACAAATTAAATGGCCAGCTATGGATTCACACGGACTAGCATTTCAAAAACTCAACTCCGTATCCACTGGGCTGTGTGGCCTTAGGAAAGCTCTTTCTCTTACGGTCAGCTCCTTTCTCTATAAAATAGCCAAGAGAACTACTTGGTGGAAAAGAGCAAATGAGATTAGAGACACTGGATATGTTGGGGCTATTCAAAAGGAAGCAATTATTACTATTACAAAAGAACACAAAGTTGAACGCAATGTGTTTTATCGTCTTCTACCTTATTCCACGGACTTAAACAAAACCTCTCCTGTTTTCCTTTTTCCTTCCACCCTCTCTTCTCCAAACACCCAGAGTGGAAAAATCAGGATCATGATGTCGGTAATACTAGCTGCCATTTATTGAGGACTCTGTTCCCAGCAGTGTGCACAGCACTTTATTTGCTTCCAACAATCCCCTTAGGAGGTAAATATTAGTATTCCCACCTGGTGGACGGGGGAACTGAGGCCCAGAGAGGTCAAGTAACTTGCCCAAGGTCACATGGCTGGAAAGGAAAGATCTGAGAAGTGCGGCTCTTCAGCCCTCTGTGGGGTATGGGGGAGATGGGCGGGGTGGGACACAGGGAGGCTGCCTGTTCACCTCTTTAAGCTCCGGACAGAACTCCAGAGGAAAGGCTTCCACCCTGTGGAAGTCAGTTTCTGCTTCTCTGCAACAGCGTGGAGGCCACCTCTGGTGCCAAAGACTCCCCTAAGATGACAGATGATGTGGGTTGTATGCACCGAAGAAACGGTCAACCCTCGGAAGGATCCAAGGGACCAGTGAAGATTAAAGGGAATTTGATGTGAGCGGCTTAGCTAAAGGAGGAAGACGACGAGCAGAAAAGCTCGGAATGTCCTAAATTAAAAAGACTATCAAACCGACCCGGGAGGTGGTACGGGGTTAGGGACAGAGATGCCATTAGTTAACCTGAGACCTTGGGTAAGTCACTTTACCCCAGTGGTAATCAAATTCCTTGACTGGAAAACGACAGAACTAGAGGAAAACATCCTTAACATTCCTTCTTCTGTTAAATAATATCCATGAGTTCCTTTTCCAGCTTGACTACAGAGGGCTAGAAACACAGGCAGAGCACACTTGAAGCAAAACCCGATAGATGTAAGCCCAGCTTTGCATAAAAAATGCTTTTGGAGGTGGTGATTTGCTTTCCAAAAGGAATTCTTGCAAAAGGATATTATCGTGGTGTATAAGCAATAATTCCACGACAAAAAGCGACTTACAGACACCTTTGCTCAACATCCTATTTCTCAGTGAAAACAATCCGGGGCTCTGAACCAGCCTGGTCCTAGTTGAGATTCTCTGACCGGATTCAGGAACTATTGAGGATAGCAGGACATACCCCAGTAGCAATGGGATCTGCTTCAAAACCCACAAGTCAGAAGGCTTAGAGACCACCAGAGAGACGATCAGAGACGCTCAAAGAAATGAAGGAGCCCCCCCCCCCCCCGCCCTACAGCTGGGAAGGAACCTCAGTAGCGGCAGGGTCAAAAGCCAGCTAACTATCTTCCTTTCCAGCAGCCCCAAGGGGGTCCATCCACTCACATTCTATGCACCCATGCTTGTCATTTTATGGGCCGGGAACTACCTGGTTTCCTTCCTAAATCCTGTG
>CM052808.1:13901065-13983467 GCA_028533885.1 Nasua narica | reverse complement strand
CCCCATGTAACTATAAGTCCCAACTTCAGCTCAGAGCCTGAGACGCAGAAAACAGGGGGGATAGGAGGGAATCTGGAGGTGGGAACAGGGAAGCAGCTCTCGACAGAACCCATGGAAAGGGTAGCAAGCTTCAGATGCCCACCCCCTTCCGTCCCCAAGTCTGGGACAGATGGCAAGATGCCCCCTTCCCCTGCCCCAGGTCTTGGGAACTCCAGAAACATACCTTCCTTGAGAGATTTCTCAGTGGAGACTTGACACAGTTGCCCATCCTAAGCTGAGGCAGCCCCTCTCAGGATCCCCCGGTCCATGAAGGAGGCTCCTGGGGACTAAGAGACCTTAGTCCCTGTCACAGCCAACCCCAGCCTCCCTCTGCCTGCGCAGCTCTTCCTCCTGGCCCGTTCTGAGCCCTCTCTCTTGCGCGCGTGCTCTCTTACTCGTCTGCCTGCTCCTGCTCTCTGATTTTTTTTTTTTTTTTTTGTGGATTGTGTGTGTGTTTGTGTGTCTGGGTTTAACTTTCTGGACACTTTCTTAAGGAGATGAAGGCAGGAGGGGAGAGTGTGGGGCACAGAGAAAATCGCCCGGGGAGCTGATGGCAGAGGGCAGCTAGCTGGGGAAGGCTGCCGGATCATCTACATCAGATTAGAGCTCAGTCCTCTCTCCGGTTCATTTCCCTTCTCTCAGCCCCTCCTCTCCCGCTGCCAAATCTGCAGGGAGATTGCTTCGGGGAGGGGGGCCCAGAATGGCAGCTGCAGCTGGGAATTAGGCCAGCAGACCCAGAAGGGGAAGCAGGCTAGTTTGGGCCACCAAAGCCAGGTTGCCTCCCAGCTCCCAGCCTTGTGCGCGCGTGCACACACACACACACACATCTGCACACAAACACACATAAGCAAGCACTCAGAGACAGACACACATCCTGACTGCCCCCTGGCAATCGCAGCTGGATTGAGAGCAGGCAGTTCCAGTTGAGGGCCTGGAAGATCTTGTGACATCCCCATCACGCTCCATTTTTCACACTTGCTTCGTCACAGAAACGGGATGAGGCTCCGGGGCTGGAAGCACAAATTGAGCGAACGGCGGCAAGCAGATCCTTCTGCTCCCTTCGCTATGCGGGGTCTTTCCAAACCAAGAGAGACCAAGAGATGCCGGTGGGGGGGCGCCTGATGGAGGTAGTGCTGGTGTGAAGGACGGCTGCCAACCCTCAAACAATCCTCTGCCTAATCCTGAGCAAGGATCTTTCAAGGCTTCCTTGGGGTGCAGAGCCGAGAGGCCACCCTTTACAAAGTGGTCTTTGAGGTCCCACAACCGGAACGTTTTAGGTGAGTGGCTCGTCCTCGTCCCTCTGGGTTCCAGGTCTGATGAGAACACATCTTCAGCCTCAGGTGTCAGTCACATCCAAGACCTACAGCCAGAGCCAGATGACCCAAGAGCGGACGCGTCCCTGTTTCCCTGCAGCCAACTACTCCCAGCAGGGGGCACCAGAGAGGGGACGGGAGGGCCGGCCCCTGATGCAACAACCCTTGCACGCAGCGGTGAAAGAGTTTTCAGTCCGGAGAGGCTGCTTTCCCAGGGACTTTTTGTCCAGCTTCAGTGGCTGGTCAGAAGCTCCATTAGGGGAGTGGGTGGGGCGCTGCCCAGAAGGTGCCACTGGCTCGCTCGCTCCCAGGGAGCCGGGGGAGGAAGTCCCTGGATAGCTCTTGACGTCTGTGCTGCTGCTGACGATGGAACAGTTTCATCAGGGGAGTTACTCAGCAGCCTTGTTTGGACCAAACCTCCAGAGGAGGTACGAGAAGGAGAGGCAGCCCCTGAGGACAGAGGGAGGAGCCTGGGGCAGTGTTGACGCCCAAAGGGCAGGAAAGACACCGGGGAGATGAAACTGAAGAGTGAGCAGCTAACATAAGTGCCTTCTCCAAAGATGTGTTCCTCCACAAGGGAGCATGAACCAGCCTCTCTGCAGGGTCCGGGGTCAGGGTCATGAGACTCAGGTGCATGAGAAGGGACAGCAGGCCTGGGGTTGAATCCTGGCTCTGTCGCCAGCTTCTGACTTCCCACATTCCAGAGCTTCTGTTTCCTTGCCTGGAAAAGGGGGTTTCCCCTTATCTTGCAATTAAAGCAAATGTGGGCATATACCCGGTGCATGATAAATACTCGGTGAGTAATTCTGAAAATGGAAGAAAGAA
Organism: Nasua narica; assembly: GCA_028533885.1. NCBI lineage: Eukaryota > Metazoa > Chordata > Mammalia > Carnivora > Procyonidae > Nasua > Nasua narica. The sequence continues at coordinate 13,981,290 of CM052808.1, read as the reverse complement.
GTATCGTCCAGTGTGTACGGGCCAGGTACTGTGCCTGGTTCTGGGAATGCTGTGGGGAGCAAGACAGGCACGGCCCCTGCTTTCAGGGGGCTTACATTCTCGCTGTCGGGCGAGAGCTGTTGAAGACCTATTAATGAACTTATTGAGTCAGGTAAATGCTATGAAGGGGGAAGGAAACACAAAACCTCCAAGAATGTGAGACAGAGGAATCTGACTTAGTCTGTGGGGGATCGGAAAAGACTTGGAGGTCAAACGTAGGAAGTCACCCAACTGCAGACTCTTGACAAGCTGGGGCTCACCAGAGACCCCAGAGGGAAGTCGGGTTAGGTCCCAGGTACAAACCTGGGTAGACACATGGAAAGGCGGCACAGTGTCAAGTGGAGAGTCTCAACACTAGCGGCAGGCGACTCTGATTGAATAGGTGCAGATGAGCTCTGGACATTAGCAGTGTTCAGCGCTCCGGATTATTCTCATCTGAAGCCAGTGCTAAGGACCACAGACACGGATGCTAAGAGCCTGCAATGCAGGGGCAGACAGACCTGCGTTCAAATCCTGCCCTGCTGCCTAGCAAACTCTATGACCTTGAGGACCCGTGAATCTCTCTGTGCCTGTTTCTTTATTAAATGGGTACGCTAATAACCCCTCCCTCCTAGGGCTGTTGTGAAGAGTTAGTGAGACAATACACACAAAGGGCTTGGGCACAGTGCCAGGCACCTAGAAGGTGCCCCTTCTGGCCCAGCATTGGTCTTAAAGGGCCAGCTGCACCCACCTCTCCATACTCACTCTGTCAGACCGGGTGACTCCTGCCCCCTGCAGGCCTGCCCGGAGCACAGCACCCGCTCGCCCACCCTGGGATATGCCCGTCCTTGGAAGCAGGAGGCAGAAGACAGCAAAACCAGAATCCTGGGAAAAGTCATGCACTCAGAATAAATCTCACCGTTCTTTACAGGGAAGGATGCTGACCCTAGCTTGAGGCCTAAAGCAGCAAGAGACTCAGAGACTCAAACTCAGCACTTCCCTCAAGCTATCTGGGCCTGGACAGGTCAGGCCATGGTGGTCCTGAGTGCCAGGGATAACTGGGATCTGGAGGGAGCAGGTGGCTTGACCTTCAGCAGAAATTTTTTTAAAAAGCCAAACGGTAGGGGCTTCTCTAAGGAGCAAAGCACATCACACAGCCCCACCTTCCCGTCACTCTTCAATGTGGCAGCAGCTCGTGGGCCTCCGGAAGCCTACACTTTGAGTTCAGGAATGGAGTGATAGGATCAGAGGGATGAGAAGGATAAACCCATTGCTGATAATTCCTGATTACGAGGGAGGCCGCCCTCCAGCCCCGATCGGTTCTACCACCAGTACTCAAACTTGGATGACAGCCCAGGGTGAACATGCTCAGGGAACGCTGGGTCGTAACCTGAGAGGTGCTTTGTGGACGCTTCCGACAAATAGGAAACACTCTTATGTGACTTCCCACCCAACTGGTTCTTTAAAGATCACAGTCCTGCCATTTACTTACTGTGTGGCCTTTAGACAAGACACTTCGCCTCTCTTGAGACTGTTTCCTCATCTCTAAAACGGGGGAAGATAATGCCAGCCTTCACAGGTGGCTGAGAAGATACTTGGGCAATAGTTTAGCGAGCTCTTGACTGAGGTCTCAAGCACCCTATTGTTTCCCCCAAACACCTAAAGGCAGACGCAGCTGTGCTGGAGGACTCTACGGGACTGGTAGAGCCCAAGTAGGAAGCCCAAGCTGACCTTCTCTTTCCCTTTCCCCAGGCCCCAGGGATAGGCAATAGGGGCCTCTCACCCAAGTAGGGCGAAAATAAGTGAGTAAAATACACAGCCCTCATCCTACGAACACAGGCTTAGTATGATAGAATCTATTAGGACCCAAACTCTCATAGTCTGTCTCCCTCATCTAAGCTATAGAAACTAAGAAACCTCTGCAGACCAGTGGTTAGACATACTGGTCATTCATTCCCCCATTAGATACCATGATCTTGTTATGTGCAAAGCAGTATGGGAATTGGGCTAGTCTATTCAAATCAGGAGAGATGTCTCTGAAGCTAGAAAAAGGGGAAGGATGGGAGAGAGATGTGGGTTTTATACACATCTGCCTCTTCTACAAGGGCTGTTTCTTCCCCAGCTTAGAATAAGGAGCAGAAAAACTGCTCTTAAAATAGTTTTACAAGACCCAATGCCAAGAGTTGCCCCAAATCATGCCTATTCTGAGTTAATGTCTGATACCACATCTCTCTAGGCCGCTAGGTAACATGTCCTTAACTGGCCACAAAGAGGGTCCTAGGGAAGGTCCCTTGTCATTGAGCTCCTTCCTTTAATGGCCTTTTTCGCTTGGCTCAGAGACAGTTTTCGAAGTAACTTACACAGGTCCATATTCAGACACTCTATTAATAACATTCATGAAGGTTGCCCTTTTTTCCAGAACCTACTGGAGCCAGACCATTTGACATACCTAATCTTGTGTGACCCTCTTTAATAACTCTGCAAGGTAGTTTTTGTCAATTTCATTTCTGGATGAACAAATCCAGACCAGAAAGAGAGAGAGAGAGAGAACAGGCCCAAGGTCACAGCAATGGGAAATGACAGCGCTGGGATTGGAACCTACAGCTCTACTTTCTCCCAAGCTACCATTCTATGGCTTTGACTCAAAATCATACCATCTGCCTGCAGACAGTAAGGATGCTCTGGGAGGTCACTGAAAGAATTTTAATTCCCTTTCTCACCTAATGTATGAGTCTGTCTTGGTCCCTTCAGTGTCACTTTGAGCCCTGGCTCTCCCTGACCCTATTACAAATGGAAAGAAGGAGATCTTTGATAGCACTTGGTAATCAACAATAACAATGACAATAATAATAATAATAATGCCCAATATCAATGGAGCCCTTGCTCCGGACCATGTACTAGCCAAAATCTGTACATAGCTCCATGTCCCATTTAATCCCCACAAAACCCAGTAAGGTACTATGATTTTCCCTATTTTGCAGATAAAGAAACAGAAGCTTAATGAGGTTAAGCAATTCACTTAAGATAAAAAAAAAAATAGAACTTGGGAGACATGAGAAATAGACCTCCCCAGGACTATATTTTGCCCTAAACAGATCCTATCTGAAGGTTTCCGTATTCCGGATCCTATGTCCCTTCTCTTGGTCCTGGCCCCGTCTCTAAGGACAGAAATGTCAATGCAAAGAGAAGGAAAGGAAAGACGAATTTCCCTCTATCTCAGGAGACCAGAGACTTGGACCCAAAAGTTCCAGGCTGGGTTCCGTTGTCATCGCTGTTCAAGCAGATGCCGTGGAGCTGTCAGCAGGAAGCCCAAACCAAACGTGCTGAGCTCTACAGAAAGAGTCTGCAGCTCCAGAGACCAGAGCCTCCAGAGGGAGATGGTAAATATTTGATGGGACCTTCCAGCTCTTCCTGACTCAGGTGACCCTAGTGACATTTCAGAACACTGGGTTGAAGAATAGTCTTCATTAATGACTAAGAAAGTAGAAGGAGAAAGAAAAACAGGTAGCTGAAATGTTCTGAGTTCACAAAGGGCCCGTGCAGGAAAATTCTGTTAAGACTGAAAAAAGAGCCTCTTTTTCTAGGAATGAAGTCATATTAGCAACAAAATGAATAACCAGAAAGTGAGTGATTCTGGGCTAGTGACTCCCCCCTTACAAACTGCTAGACTGTAAGCTTCCAGTAGCCAGAAGCCCAGCTGTCTCGTCCACTGGTGTCTCCCTCACGTCCCGCAAATGCCTGGGCAAAGTAGGTGCCCCCAAATATCTGATACATGTTTGACTAGATGTCACGGATTCCAGGACCCAGACCCGCTCCACAGAACCCCCCCAGAACACACTACACCTCCTACCTAATACATAAACCACCGCAGTGAACTTCCACCTCAATGCGTCGCTGCGCTAACTCTCAAAGCTCTACCTCTAAATCTCTACTCTAGAGAACGGCTTCCAGCTAACTCGGCTAACGGCTAACGAGGGCTCCCCACAGGAACAAAGCCGCGCACCGCTGCCCTATCACACCGCACAGCAGCCCCGGGCAACCCGAACCCGCACGCAGCTCCTTCATGTCAGACCTCCACCGGCCTCTGCCGCCACGGAGTAGTATTTTGAAAAGGGCTGTGCAGATCTGAAGTGGAACACATGGCCTCCTCGGAATTCTGATCCCGCGTGGGGAGCCGGGAGCTTAAAACAGCTTCCCTACACCACGTCCTAGCACAGAAATGCTCAGGGCCGCCTCTTCCTCCACACGACACGCAAACTCTGCCACCAGACCTCCGCATTACTCCCTCCTCGGCTGCCGCAGCACGGCCTCGACGCTGTGCCAATGAGTGAATTAATTGCGGGCTCAGAACTAGAGGCAACCCTGGCTTTGTTCAGGAGTTCACAGGTTCCGAGAACCTCCCTCCCCAGCAGCGCACTCCAAAGTGGATTAAACCTGGATTAGAGGACAGAAGCTCAGCTCTCCAGGACCCTTGAGAGAAAGGCCTAGAGAAAACGAGAGTCGCCACCAGTGACCCCTTAGTGACCTTTCTGACCCTAGAATGCACATCGACTCAGGCGAGGCTGTTATTCCACATCCTGCGACCTGACAACTGCCCAACCGCCATCCTAATGGCATCCCTGGAGTGACAACCTCCTTAAAACACCCCCAAAGTTCCGGCTTGAGCCATAGCTCTGTGCTGCCCTTCGTTACCTACCCAGACATTTCTCTTTTCTCATATTTTTGAGTCTCCAGATAGCTCTCCTAACTTTTCCCAGGTCTCTCGGGCCACCACAGCCCATGCCGAGCATCCCCCATCCCCAAGCAAGGCTGCATCCCCCGAGGTAGCCATTCTTGAGCCCTAGACTCCAAACCCCTTGCTCCTTTGGGTCGCTCACTGGCAGTCTGGACTATAGACCAGAGGAGTGGATTTGGCGCCACCTGCTCGGAGCGCCCCTGCTGACCCCTGGAAGTCTCCGGACGGTCTGCGGCGGTCGTTCCCTTCCAGGACTGGCCTACTCTGGCGGGCGGAGGGCAGCGAGGTGCTGGTGCCTCGCCCAGAAGAGGCCCAGAGCGTGGACAGCGCACAGGGTGCTGAATCAGGCACGGGGGAGGAGGAGTGCCGGCCAGGGCGCAGGGCTAAAGAAGGACTACGGGGAGCGTGACCGGGGGCCGCGGGCAGCAGGAGGAGGGCTGTGAGCGCGCAGCCGCGCAGGGTCCCGAGCGCGTTTCCCGGGAGCTCGGGCGGGAGGCGCGGCCCTTACCTGGCCGAAGGCGGAGCTGAGCATGGGGCGCAGCTGGTGGAGGAACGGGTCTGCCTCGGACGCGGCGGCTGGAGCGGAGTCCCCGCGACCCGGGACTCGCAGCGAGCCCCGGAGGCCAAGCGCCGGGGACAGCCCCCGTTCCTCCCCATCCCGCCCGCGGGCCGGCGGCAGCGGCGACGGCGGCGAAGGTCGGGACGCCGCGGCCGGCAGCGCCTCCCGGGGCCTGCAGTGCGCCTGGGGGAGCCCGCGCCTGCTCCCCCGCGCGCCCTCCTCTCGCGGCGCTGGCCGGCACAGGGGCCTCCGCGAACTCGGGTCCCCGGACGGCGGCGGGGTGCCCGGGCCAGTGCCGGGCAGCCGGCGGCCAGGCAGCCCTGGCTCCCGGGCAGGGCCGTGGCGGGGAACCCGGCTGCCCCCGCTCGCCGCCGCCTTCAGCAGCGACGTCTTGGACTCGCTTTTGGCGATGTGCGAGCTCATCGCGGCGGGGCCCGCGCTCGCATGGCCCGGCGGGGGCGGCGCGGTGCGGCGCTGCGCGGGGCCCCCGGCGGGCAGAGAGCGGGGCGCCCGGCGGGAGCCAAGCCCGAGGACGCGCTGGAGGCGGGCGCCGTCCCCCGGCCGCTTAAATGCTGCCCCGTCGCCGCCGCCCATGTGACAGCGCAGCCTCTACGCCCGGAGCCCCGAGCTTCCCGGCGGCTGGCGGTGCGGATCTGGGGGGGCCGCCGGCTGTCCCCGGAGAGCCCACCCCCGGCTCCTCGGCGGCCCAGGTACCGCCGCGCCCCGCCCCTTTCCCCGCCCCGCGCTCAAGGAGCCCCGCTTCCGGGCGGCCCCTGGCGGCGGAGGGGGCACGGCGGCGCCGCGCCGGGAGCGCAAGGGAAGGGGCTTGGCAAATGGCCCCAAAGATGCCCGGACCCTGGTGGCCAGAAGCGCGTCTTAACACACCGGGAGACTCCCACAGTGACCCGGAGCCGCCGGAACCTACAGAAATGCGGGTGGGGTGCACTCCTCAGGCGGTACAACTTTGGCAATGAGGAGGTGCGGTAACCTGGCCACCTAAGGAGGAGGAAGGCACTCTATGACCGCACTGCGTGCAGAAACCAGAGCCAGAATGGTGTGGAAGGGCTCTGCTGGAAGGAGTGTCTATGGGGTACTTCACCCACTCCAGCATCGCGGAGTGCGACCAGGATGACCCTGGTACATCAGCCAGAGAATTCTGTTTTCAAAACAGAAGAGAAGCCAGGTGGCATCTGTATAACGTGGACTTTGCAGGGCCTGATGATGACCAAGTTTCAGGTAGGACCTGTTTGCTGCCCCTCCAGCTGTTGCCCCCCACCCCTGCGCACCCCACCTCCTGGACCTTCTAGATGTTAGAGAAATCCCTGCTCTTCATGGGCAGCCAGGGAGCCACACAGGCCTCGTTTGAAACTCAGATCTCAGATCCTAGCTCGGCCACTTACCATCTTGGGCAAGTGTCACCAACCTCATGAACCTTGTTTTTCTCTTTTCTGAGATGCAGGTAACAATCCTAACCAACTCCTTGGTAACATCCGCTGACACCATGCACAGAAGAGGCCTGGCCCAGGAGTTGAAACAGAGCGCACAGGGAGTTAACCTAGTTAGTTCCCTTCCCTCTGCACCTCATGAGGCCCCACCTACCACTCTTGTCTAGTAATGGGATACTTGAGATTTGAAGGAGGGGATGGGGTGTGAACCTCCCAGGCTCTCTGTGTTCTGGTCTCTGGTTCTGATGCCATCCATTCATGAGAATCGGGCAAATCTGGTCACCGCCTGGCCTCGGAAGGACAGATGGACCGACTGCCAATATGCTACACATCAACCCAGCCAAGGGGTCACTCTCCTCCACACTGCCTGTTTCTTTTACATCTCCATATGCAAGGAATTAAGAACAACAAACAAAATGGGCTGGAAAAGCAACTGCCAGAGGCCAAAGTGAATAAGAGAAGTGAGGCAAATTGTTTCCCAGCTCACCTAGAAGGACCGAACTGCCTGCCCTATCAAAGCCACTCGGGTTCCTGAAGCACACCCACTAAGGCAGGCTGGGGCGCAGCAGCCCAGAAGGCCCACTGCAACATCCACTCCGATATGAAGAGTGTAAAGGGCCCACCCTCTCATAGTTTGGGGTCAGTCAATGTCTTACCTGTTCCAGCCCTCAGAATAATAATCTGTGTTTGACAGGATTAACAGCAAGTGTACATTCTGTATAAATCACAGGAGAGAAAATACCTTATCAGACTCCCTCAGGGGCTGATGATAGGCAGTGGGCAGAAGGGTATTCAAAGTCCCTGCTGTGCCACTCTTGGTTGTCTTTCTGAAATTCCCTAAGTATTCCTTTTTTTTTTAAAGATTTTATTTATTATTTATTTGACAGAGAGAGAATCCTAACCAACACAGCGAGAGAGGGAACACAAGCAGGGGGGGTAGGGGAGGGAGAAGCAGACTCCCCACCAAGCAGGGAGCCTGATGTGGGGCTCGATCCCAGCACCCTGGGATCATGACCTGAGCCAAAGGCAAACGCTTAATGACTGAGCCACCCAGGCGCCCCCCCAAAGTATGCTTGACCTCTGTCAACAACCAATTTCTGAAAAAAGTGAGGAACTGGCTGCATCATCTATGATATTAAATAAAAACAATCAAGATTATGTTCCTAGGGGGCGCCTGGGTGGCTCATTGGGCTAAAGCCTCTGTCTTCTGCTCAGGTCATGATCTCAGGGTCATGGGATCGAGCCCTGCATCAGGCTCTTTGCTCAGCAGGGAGCGTGCTTCCCTCTCTCTCTGCCTGCCTCTCTACCTACTTGTGAACTCTCTCCTCTCTGTCAAGTAAATAAATAAAATCTTAAAAAAAAAAAAAAGATTACATTCATAGAATGAATGGATGAAACACTTGCACTGGATCATCCTGGATATATGCCAAGATTCCATTTCATTTTCTTTTAAAGATTTTTAAAAATTTTTTTATTTATTAGAGAGAGAGAGAATGAGAGCGAGTGAGCATGAGAGGGGGAAGGTCAGAGGAGAAGCAGACCCCCTGCTGAGCAAGGAGCCCAATGCAGGACTCCATCCCGGGACTCCAGGATCATGACCTGAGCTGAAGGCAGTCATTCAACCAATTGAGCCACCCAGCCACCCAAGATTCCATTTCATTTGTAAAATTAACTAATTTGTTCATTCACTTAAGGATTTCTAGAACCAGGCACCATGTTAGACACCTGGGTCACACAGATTCATCCATTCGTTCAACAAACACTTGAGTGCCTGTTATTTGCCAGGCACTGTTCTAGGTACCAGAGACATAGTGAGAAACAGTCTCTCTTCTCAGTGACAAATGAACAACTACATCAATGCTTGGGAAATCAATGGTGACAAACTGGTGGCGTTTAGTGCCATAAAGAGATTTAATAAAGCAGGTAAGATAGGAGGGTGTCATGGAGGGTAATTAGACAGTGATTAGGGCGGACCTCTCTGGGGAGGGGATATCTGAGCAGGGACCACAGCGAAGTAAGGAACAAGCCATGCACACATCCAGGGGAAGAGCTTTCCTGGCAGAGGGGAGATGGTGCCTAAGTCCCGAGGAGAAAACAGTTTGGCATATTCAAGGAGAATCAAAGAGAGAAATGGGGCTGAAGTGAGCCAAGGGAGAGTGATACAGAGAAAATCAGAGGGGAAGCAAGGGCCAGACAGCTGAGGGCTTTGGTTTTTTCCTAAGTGTGAAGGGAAGCGCTGGCAGTTCCGGCATGTGGCTGTTTACACTGTTAAAGGGTCATTGGCTGCTTTGCGGCAGGTCCCCTGTCGGACAGCAGGTTCTGTCACTTGGAACCGGTGGGACAGGATGGCAGATTAACTCAAATGACTGGCGGGGGAGGTGGTGAGAAGTGGTCAGATTCGGGAGATACTTAAAGAATGACAGTGAGATTCAGTGCCTGCTCTCAAGGAATTCACAGAAAAATCAAAAGAGGATGAAAGCCACTATAACGTAATGGGAAACAGGCAATAAGGGAAAGACAAGCTGGATGCGAGAGCACCAAAACAGAACCTTCAGGGGAGTCAGGGAAGGCGCTGGAGAGGGTGATATTTGAGCTGTGTTTGGAGAAGTGAAATTCCACCAGGTGAATAAGGAAGGTAAAATGAAGGTCATTCCGGGCAGAGGAAACAGCTTCAGTGAAGGTTTGGGAGCCTGCACGGTGTGTTTGGGAATCATCTGGGGGCTGAGGGCGAGGGTGTGTGGGGAGGGCGGTGGACGAGGCTGGAAGACTAGCCTGGAAAGGTGCTCGGAACTAGACTGCAAAAGAATCTGAATGTGACACCAGGCGCGTGTCCTTTATTCCCTCAACAATAGAGAGTCCTTGAAGGTTTTGCAGGTATATACAGGACAGGGGCAGAGCTGTGTTCTGATGCATCGTGGAGCGGACTAGAAGGACCTTAACGAATTAGGTCCACTGACTTCACAAAAATGAGTGAGTGCCCACCATGTGCCCTATACACATCAGGAAGAGAGCCGTAGATAAATGGCCATTGTGCCTTTCTTTATGGGTTTTAAGTCTGGCTGGGAAGGTAATGAGGACTAAATGTAGAGGCGGGGTCAGGTTCAGGAAATATTTCAGAAACACCATCATTAAGACAGGGAAAGTTCTGGATGTGGAAAATGAAAATACCTGCCTTTCTGATTGTGAGATACAAAGGGAATACAGTTACTGCAAAGTATCCTGTCTCAGAGAAATAAGTTTTAAATAAGCTATATGGATTATAGACACCTTTAGAGCTTTAAGAGCCTTTACACATAAAACGTCTCACTTGCCCTTAAGTGTTACACAAATAGTAATGATTAAATAATTATATGTTGTAATATTATTTGACAGCATAACCCTTGGTCAAAGCAATGCAAAAGAAAAGCTGTGTTTGGAACACTGGAAAGACATCCCAGCAGAGGAGGACGGTTAATTCGAGAAGATGGGTCTGAAAGCATAGCAGTCGTGTAGAACTGAGTGTTTAGCTGCTCGTATGTCTTATTTCTAAAAGGATCCATTCCGAAGGAGTAAGGCAGGGTTAAAGGCAAAATTCGGAAAAACGTACATGGGCCTCTGCTTTAACACTCTGTGCCCTGATAATGTCATGTCCCTGCAACAAACTCCTCTAAAAAAACCTGCTTCCCTGACCAGGACTGTGTGTCGTATTTAGAGTCTAGGAAAGGTTGTGGAGCGTCTGCACAGTGGTGTCTGAATTAATTCTCCATGACGTTTCTTGTCTAGCTCGTTCCTTTCTGCTGTTGTCAGAATCAAAGTCCGCACTTAATCTCTCCCTTGTTTTCAAAAGACAAAAATCTCTCTGTTAGGTTTCAGAAAGCTGGGATTACAAAATGTTCTTATGGCTTTTAAATCCTCTGTGGTGATTGGGGAACTTAGGAAAGGATCAGATGAGAATTTTTTGTTGTTGTTTTTCGCGGAGAAGGGGCAGCCAGTGGACTGAATAGGGGATTCCTTTCCAGAAATCTGCCTTTGGACCCAAATGTTCATCACTTAAGAGGATTCCAAGACTTTTAAAATAAAATGAAAAGGGATGTGGGTTACAGGAATATATGCATACATCAAAACTGAACTATACAAGTAACACTGTATATCTCACCGTGTATAAATCATTAACTCAATAAAAAGATAAGGGGCAAAAAAAAAAAAAAAGATAAGGGGCGTCTGGGTGGCTCAGTTGGTTAAGCATCTGCCTTTGGCTCAGGTCATGATCCCAGGGTCCTGGGATCGAGCCCCACATCAGGCTCCCTGTTCAGCGGATAGCCTTCTTCTCCCACTCCCCCTGCTTGTGTCCCCTCTCTCGCGGTGTCTCTGTCAAATAAATAAATAAAATCTTTAAAAAAAAATAAATAAGTAATAAATCAATAGAAAGATCAATCAAACAAGCAGGAATAGAGCAAAAATCATTAATACTACCAAGAAGAACCAACTACTAGACTGTCTGAAGGATGTGAATTACGATTTTCAAATTGTAGCACCTGAACTCTGTTGGTTAAGAGCCTCTGCAGTGAGGCCAAGGTTGTCATGAGCTGATTCCTATGTAGGCCACTAGCTCTCCACAGTTTTGTGGGTGCAATGTGTACCATTCATGCTAGCTAGCAAATTCTGTATTTATTTGTTTCCTGGTTTCAAGGACAAAGGAAAGAGAGAGAGCACAGATGAGGGAAATTCATTCTGTTCCAGAGGACTGGTCAGAAGTTACCATCGAAAGTATTATTATTGTTGTTGAAGTACAGTTGACTCCCAGTGTTACCTGAGTTTCCAGCGTACAACAGAGTGACTGGACAAGTCTGTAGGTCATGCCGTGCTCACCACACGTGTAGCGACCCGCTGCCCCAGACAAGGCCGTTGCAGTGCCACTGACTATGTTCAGTATGCTGTGCCTTTCACCCGGGACTGAATTCATTCCAGAACTGGTTACTGTCCTCTGAGAACAGCATATCTGATCTCCAAATGTTAGAGCATATCAGGACCATCAGTCTCATGCAGAATATTCTTCCTTTTCCTTCCCTCAATTCTCAGCCTCTCTGAGATCTTGACTGGAGGCAGGAGTCACTGCCTCCCCACCCCCATGCCTTACTCTCCTAATGCGATACCACATGCCCCCGTACTCTATAGGTGGAGATCCGTACCATCCATATACAACACACCGGAAGTCATTACAACCGTGCAGTTGCCATGAGCTGAAATGCAACCCATGTTCGGGTGACCTGACAGCGCTCCGAGCACAGGGGCCCCCTTTATTACCCGTCTCCCCCACCAGACTGTGTGTTCCATGAAAGCAGAGACAGGCCTGTTTCAGTCACTACCGGATTATCTAGCACCCAGCGCAGTGACCGACACATCATAGGTGTTCAGCTAATATTTAGTGCACGAAAGAAGCAATTGAAAGAAGCAAAGCATTACTGTTTTTACAGAGATGGGTCCCCTGTGCTTGGACTCTGGGGAGAGGGAGGGAAAGGGAGGCAATGGAATTGAAAGATGATTCAACATGGTTTGGTCTGGTTTCTCCCCTTCAGATAGATCGTTTCTGTGGTCTGTATCTACGCCCTGGATCCTGAGTGACCAGCCAGCAGGAAAGTCCGTGTGACCTTTAAGGACCAGGCCTGTTTTTGCCACAGGCAGGAGGGTTCTATGTTCTAATTGCCTGGAGGTTTCATCTAGAATCAGAGTCAGCCAACAGTGCAGACTGTGAGCAGAGCGGTTACATCTGCGGCACTTGGACTTGTGCCTGGCCCTACGGCAAGGAGACCTCCTGGTACCGTGAGCCTGGAAACGAGGTGGGCTCAGCAAAGGAGACGCAACGCTGCCACAGGGAACGGCAGAGCCACAGGTCTCACGCAAAGTGAGACCCTGTGGCCTGTACACTTAAGTAGCAACAGAGGGATGGGAGGCATCAGGAGCTCAAAGATAGAGCTATTTACCAACTCACGTGGAAGTATGTCGGTATTTTCACAAATGGCCATGCCAGCGCATACCTGCTGACTTCCGGTCCCAAGGATAGGCAGAACTATCCCCAGCACAGGATGTCTGAGAAGCCCCGCTTCCTCGGAAGCTGCAAGGTCCCTGTGTTCAGAGGAGATGGATAGGCAGTGTCTCTGCCTGGACATCTAAACATTATAGCTCTGTCTGACAAGACCTTGAAGGGAGGCTCCTCACCTTTCAGAGTCCGAGACAATTTTCCTTTAGCAAGGCTGACATCATTGGCCTGAAGGTGGATTCTAGGCAACTGCCCTATCTGGAGAACAATCATTCCTGCTGGTGTGTGAGTCACTGAGAGAGAGAGAGAGAGAGAGAGAAATTCAGAGACCTTCTGAAGCACCTCTCCGCTCCCCCAGCACTGACAGCCAGCCCCGTCCCCGGGCTACATGTAACCCAGCAACAAAGAGGGAGATGGGACCCAGTTTGGGTGAGGAAGTCGAAGGTCTGGAGCTAAAACCCTGAAGACGCTCAGCCGTTTATGGAGGAGGGCTTTTAGAAAAGATCTGGCAAATTCTCTGCCCTTTCAACTTCACTTTCTGTTCTCTTTTTATCTGCTTTCAGCATTTCCAATTAATCTTGGAATGAGAGCCCAAGGCAAGAAGCCAGTGGTGCCTGAGGAATGCTAAAGAGCAAACTGATCCAGGGAAACAAATGCCAGCGAGGGACCCCACAGCAAAGAGACAGCCTCTGTGAGCAACTCTCCCGTTACCAGGAGGCTTGCGAGGCGTGCGCGCGCGCGCGGGTCTCTGCATTGGCACCATCTGCCAATTCCTCAGGAGGACAGAACAAACCAGCGAGGCATGAAGATTAGATTATGTAACGCTAGAGGATTGCTGTTTTCAAAGAGGAAACAAATGGAACGAATTGATTTGCTTGTCAGAGCCCTGTCAGGAAAGGAGACCCGCTCCCTCCTCCTCCAAGAGGACCTCATTAAAGAGGGGAATGATTTCACAGTTTCAGAACATATGAGACCACAATCAACTCCATTCATAAGAGCAAGTCCAGTTTCCAGAGCGGCACTGATAAAGCCTACTCTGCTCCCCTTGCCTGAAAATGACTGTTCACTACCACCTAGTAGGTACCAACATGGCAAGGAACACAACGGCCAGGCAACCCCCCCGCCCCCCAAGAGATTCAGAACCTGCACGCTTTGCCTGAACTGACCTCGTCTGCTTCTGGGGGAGAAGTATCTAATTTTGAGACCAGTGGGGTCATGTTTACTATTCAGAGATCTGAACAGGTGCTTTGATAGAGTGGGGATGTGTTCTTAAAAACACATGCATCAGTAACACTGTATGGTGACAGATGGTGACTACACATCCTGGGGAGCGCTGAGTAATGTAGAGAATCGTTGAATCACTGTGCTGTGCACCTGAAGCTAATAGAATACTGTATATCAACTATAGTTTGATAATAAGCTTTTTTTTACATATATGTATCAAGAAGGAAAATTCATTGTATGTCTGGAATTCTTCTGCCATTGCTGGGCTTCTCTCAAAATGCCCAGCACGCTTTTTTTGGTATTTTTATGGTAGAAGACTGAACGAGTGAATGATAACCCTGAACCCACTACCATAATGCCGTTTCTAAAGGTTTTTTTTTTTTCTTACTAAAATACCAAGATTTAAATGTCAAGTCTTTATTCAAGAAAGAAATGAAGTCTTCTCTACCAGATATTTTCCATTTGCCCCTTCAGATCCACTTTTCTACCCATCCTGCTGTTTGCCCTGGGGTGCTCAGCTTTCTAAACTACATCAACACAGGGCTCCTGGGTAGCTCACTCAGTTAAGCATCTGCCTTTGGCTCAGGTCATGATCTCAGGGTCCTGGGATCGAGCCCTGAATTGGACCATCTGCTCAGTGGGAAGCCTGCTGCTCCCTCTCCCTCTGTGCTTTCTCTCTCTCTCTCTCTGTCAAATAAATAAATAAAATATTTTTAAAAAAATAAACTACATCAGCTCACTCCTTTGTTCTCTTAGCTTCCATTCGGGCACAACAGAAGACTGGAGGGCAGAAGGAAGGTGAGATCAAAGTGTTTTTTCCCCCCCCCGAAGCTCCCCCCTGCCAGATCAGTTCGGGATCAGATCTGGTTGGTTGTGCCTATCGACAATAGGTCACCGCCTCTCCTCAAGGGGGCCCTCTCTTTCTGGGTTCTGTAATTTCTTCCTCCTTTCAACATTCAGATCTAGAAGTGATAAAGACCGAAGCTATGATCAGCCTCCTGGGTACTGCACTATCCTTATGGTTTCCTGAAACCCTACTGACCTTTGTGTATAGCCTCTCTATTTATTAAATCCTCCCCTAATTATCTAATTTGAGAGTGCCATCTGTTTCTTACAGAACCTGACTGATAAACCTACCACGGTGTCAGTCTGTTCCAGGCCCTGCATGCAGTGTTTTTAAAAAGTAGCAAAATTAATAATACGATATGCTACTACTTTATACTTATTCTCAACGTTCACCTTCTCACAAGGCTATAATAACAACTTAAAGATAAAACCTAATTCCTCTTTACAACATAATTGTGCAGTAGAGTTTGTATGAGCTAAATATAATTCGGAGAACAAGCTTTTTCATGTCATCAAAATTCATGTTAACAACTATAAAGGGAGAACTGCAGAACTGATGCTTTCGACTTGAGATTTAGCAGAAAACATATTCCAGTATTTAAATCAATCACACAAATATTCAAAAGCCTACGATGTGGCCAGAAAAGTGGTGATCTTAATAAGAAACAGCACAGAGGTGGGTCCTCACTTTGTGCAATTTGTTCTCATTTTATGCGATAAAACTGCTCCTAAAAAAGTTCAATATGAATTTTCTTTCCATAAATCAAAAATAGGTTGTACGATCAGGGTGCACTTACTATTTGAATAATAATTTGGTAAAACAATCACCTTTTGCTCTTTTGAACCAATCCAGATTTTTCATCCATCCAAGGTACTTCAAATGAAATTTATCTTTAGTCTGCAGGGAGGATAGATCTCCTTCCGTGCTCCTGGAATAGGAGAAATTGTGGAATGGAATTTAGAGGAAAGATAAGGGAACTACCATTTACAGACCACATATAGAATGTTAAGCAGTTTGCATCAGTTAGCACATTTAATCCTGGAGGTATATATGTATTCCATTGTTCTCTTATTTTCTACTTCTCAAAAAAAAATAATAATTAGAATAGCAGGTGTGCAATTCAAAAATCTTTTTTTTTTTTTTTTTTTTGAACGAGAAGGCAAGGCAAAGTATTCAACGCAGGACTACAAAGATCACATTATTCCCCAGCTTCAGTGACTTCCCACTGGTTAGAATCAAGTCCAAAATTCTTCACATGGCCACTATCCCCGCCTCAGGACTCTCAACCAGCCGGGCCTCTTCCTACTTAAAGGCCTTTGCCCTCTCTGTCCCTAGGACTGTCTGCAACCTCTTCTCCCTTCTTTCTCAGACTAACTCAGACTCATCCCTCTGCTTTCTGCTCAGTTTACACTTCCCAGGGAATGTCTGTCTCCCCAGCTGGGCCTATGTCACTGTAACCCTAATGCCGAAAACCAGACAAGGACTGACCACTCAGGGGTGCCTCCTCCTCCGAAAGAGGAAGGGTCGCCTAGCAGGGCTGGCGGGCTTCACGGTGGCCCTAGCTGCCACTCCCCTCGCGGGGGTTTGCCTTGGTCCCACGAACCTGGCAAATCCTCCCTCAAAAACAGAAAGGCCAAAAGAACCTCGTCTGAGTTTCTAGAAGGTCTTTGCTTTCTCTCCCCCAAACACGCCCACATCCGAGGGTTCCAGAACCTGGAGCTCCAGCGGAGACGAGCACGCAATAGTCCCACGTAGCCCAACGTGAGCCTGTCGTCCCTCCCGCGTCACACCTGCGCGCTTGTGAGGCACCCAGCCACGTGATGCGGAAGCTACGCGTGCGCGGGAGAACTGCTCGTCACGTGATCTCTCTGCCCTAGCCCGGATGTTGGGACATTTCAACCTGGCCCGCTGGAGGAGGGCTGGAAGAACTGGGAGAGAGTTTTGAGAGGTTACTTGGGAGGTCAGGGTGGGCCTGGGTTGCACTGAACCTACACCCGTGCCAGGCATTGGACTGAAATATCTTAATGAATACTCTCAACGGCTCTGTGTAGTCTAGGGGTTGATGTGACTGTTTTACAGATGGAGAAACTGAGGCTCGTGTAGTAAAAACCAGGGACATGTCCGAAGGCACAGTTAATGACCGTCCTGGGATTTGAACCCAATTTTCTCTGTCTCCCAAACATCCAAGCCCTCTGACACACTGGCTCAATCCTTCGAAAGTCAAGTTTGTTTTCCCAAAGTGTGGTGGCCCCTGGGTGGGAGTGACCTCTCTCCTTCCCCGTTAATCCTGAGCCAGCTGTCTGCCAGGATTTATGTCCTGGCTCTGTGACTTTGGGCAAGTCATGTCACCGCTGAGCCTATGTTTCATCATCTGTAAAATGACGAATTGCCTTCCGCCCATTTCTTATAAAAATTAACTTTTCTAACAAAAACGTTGCAATGCCTACCAGATGCCAGGTACTATGCTAGGTAGGCCTGGGCTGTGCCAAAGCAGAAGAGATCGTGTAATTATGGGATAGCCTGTGAACATTCTAATAAACCCCAAAGCCCATCAATAATCTACATCATGTGTTAGTTAATGGCAAGTGTCATGAAGAAAAATTGAGCAGGGAAGGGAATAAGGAATGTATTGCACAGTTGCAGTTTTAGATAGAATGGTCAGGGAAGGTCTCATGAGAAGTTGGTATTTGAGCAAAGACCTGAGGAGATGAGGAAGGAAGACCTGCCAGGGATTATTCTAGAAACCTGGGAAAGTTTGGACCCATCTCTCATTAAGAACAGATGAGATCTAAAAATGGGCCTGGCATCCCCATTGAAGCTCGCAGTTCTGCGGGCTTCCCTTATTGGAAGGTGGGCAGCTCTGGTGTGGGTTTCTCACAGCTGGTCCTGAGGAAGTGTTACAGGTATGGGGATTCACAGCCAACAAGCTCTTTCCTTATATCTCCAGAGAAGTGGGTGTTTCCATCAGTTCATTCGAGAAGGGTCTGCCATGCCCTTGGAAATTTCTACTTTTTGCTCCGTTGGAAACAAAAAGAAGCAGGAAGACAGAATTAGGACCTGTGCTGACATTTCGCTGGAATGTCCTATTTCCACCAGGTTCCTAAATACATGTTGAGGCTCCTTCACACAAATGCATCTGCTCAAAGCCCCTCACAGACATGAGAGTGCTGGCACGTGCCTGCTCACACACTTGAACACTTTGCACAGAGGAGTCTAGTCTGGGAGAAAAATATCAAGCCAGGCCCGGGCCAGCTCTCCTTTTAGCAAGTATTCATTCTGAAAAAAATATCTCAGGAGCCAGGCTGAATGGAGAGAGCCCTTGGACTGTCCAAACTGGGAGGCCATGGATTCTCAACAGACTGAGGCCCAGAGAGGTGAAGTGAGCTGTCTAGGTTTACACAGCAAGTCCATGAAAATTTCCGTGAACGCATACGGTCCATAAATGTTCTGTGTTCTATATACATGCCAGGCACTGTTCTCGGCACTAGGGAGGCAGTCATGAGCAAAAGGGACAGTAATTCCTGTCCTCCAAAAATGACATCCTAATAGAAGAAGACAGATAATAAAAGGAGATATTAGTAATATATGTACTATAATAGATAATGGCAACTGTCACAGGAAAAAACTGAGTAGGGAAACAGAATAAGAAGTGTATTGCATAGATAGAGGGTTTTTGTTCTTGTTGTTGCTGTTCTTTTGTTTTGAGAGAGAGAGCGCGCGCATGCAGGAGCCGGCGCACGCGCTGGCGTGGGGGTGGAGAGCCAGAGGCCGAGGGAGAGAGAGAATCTTAAGCAGGCTCCGCACTGAGCAGGGAACCTGATGTGGGGCTCAATCCCATGAACCTGAGATCACGACTTGAGCCAAAATCAAGAGTCGGACACTTAACCGACTTTGTCATCCAGGCGTCCCTGCGAAGGCCTCACGAGAAGGTGGCATTAACGAAAAGACCCAAAGGAGGTGAGGGAGGAAGACATGCCGGTTTCTGGGGAATAGTGTCCCAAGAGGAGGAAACAGAGCAGCCGCCCCAAGGCATGAACACACCTAGTGAGTTCCCAAGAGCAGCAAAGAGGCCTCTGGAGTGAAGGAGGCAGGAGAGGGGGTAGGAAGTCGGAAGATGCAGGGTCCAGATTGTGTATGAGCTTCGTAGGCCACTAATGAGGACTTTGGCTTTTACTCCAAATGAGATGAAAAAGCACTGGAGAGTTTAGGGCAGAGAGATGACTTGATCTGACCCCCCCAAAAAAACAAAAAAACCCTGGAGGAGCGCGTGAGTGGCTCAGTCAGCTAAGCCTCTGCCTTCGGCTCGGGTCATGACCCCGGGGTCCTGGGATCGAGTCCCGAGTCAGGCTCCCTGCTCAGCGGGGGAGTCTGCTTCTCCCTCTGCTCCACCCTCCCTGCTTGCGCTCTCTCGCTCTGCTCTCTCGTTCTCTAATTAATTAATTAAAAAAAAAAAAAACAACAACCAAGCTTGGAGCTACTGCTCTTCATTCATTCACTCATTCATTCGTTCAAGTGTCTTTGGTGCCGGGCACTCTGCTGATGACAAGCTAGACA
This sequence comes from Nasua narica, assembly GCA_028533885.1. Classification (NCBI taxonomy): domain Eukaryota; kingdom Metazoa; phylum Chordata; class Mammalia; order Carnivora; family Procyonidae; genus Nasua; species Nasua narica. The sequence goes on along the minus strand of CM052808.1, from coordinate 13,961,892 downwards.
GCCCGAGCCACGGGTCACTCGGGTCACTCGTCACTCGGATGTGCGTTTTGTGCTGATCAGAGCATCCAGAGCGAGGAGAAAGGAGGCTCAGCGGGCGGCCTTCCCTCCCCACTTGCCTTCCCCTCCTTGCCCTGCAGCCCTGGGAGAAGGGCCCCAGGTAGCTGCAAGGCTCCCAGCTCTGGAGGCTGCTAGAACCTGCAGGTTATAAATAGCATCTCCTGCGGCTGGGAATCGAGCTGCTCCGTCTGAGTGAGTCAGAGGCTTGGAGCCACAGCCCCTCAACCTGCAGCATCACTCCCTAACCCCCCCCACTCCCTCAAGGACCTCTTAATCAAGGCCAGGCCTCTGCTTCTCACCATGACCCTCTCTGGGCCTGTCACTCCCCACTTCTACCTCTTGTAGCTCCAGAAAGCCCACTGATTCCTTAGTCCTCAGAGACAGGATTGCATACTATTGAAAAGCCCAAGATCTTCATTTGAGCCTATCCGGATTTCAAGCCCAGGGCTGCTCCTTTTTGGCTGTGGGACCTTGGGCAAGTCACTTTCCCCTTGCAAGCCCCCTTTTCCTCTTTCATAATAATGATAGTAGGATGATAATAATATGCTATTATGATAGTATTATGATGATAATGGTAATAGTGCCTCCTTCGTGGAAATGGTATGGGGATTCAACACGATACCCCGCGTTGAGTATTTAGCCCAGAACGTGGCATATAGTAGTTATTGAGTTACCGGAGTGATGGTCCCTGTGCGCAATTAGATTATAACCCAGAGAAAGGTAATAGTAAACAAGAAAATGGCACCTTTCACCTGTTATGCTGAGCATCTACCACGGATTTCAAGGTCCTGACATGTAGTGCCATATCCCTAATCTTCATAACCAAGCAAACGTCACTGTCTCCCTCTTACAGGGGAAGAAACTGAGACTGGGAGAGAGCCGTGACTTGTCCAAGCCACACTACCTGGTGAGGCAGAACCTGACGTCTGCAGAAGGGCACAGCCACCTCCCCTCAGGCCCTGGGGGCCTGTGCAACTGCTTGTTCCTAGCCCACCCCCGTGTGATAAAGCACTGGGAGTGGAGGGGGGAAGGGGAACAGCTGGGTGGGAGTGCAAAATATCCCTGCTTCCCCTGGCATCCCTCCCACTTCCTGAGATGAGAAGTTTTCTGCCACTCCCCGAAGCACAGATGAGCTCTCCTTTGGGTGATATGAGTAAAACTCTCTACCTAACGGCTCCTCAGAAGATCTGCCTAATAATTCTTATGTGTCACACACATTGTTTAAAGATGAAGGTGATGGGGACGATTTGGCTTCATTGACACCCCCACTTTGATCCTCCAGGGTTGTGTCTGGTCATGCCCCCAAATCCCCAGGTTCCAGAGACATCTCCTCAAGTCCCCTCTTCCACCATGCTGGAAGACATAAAATAGTAGAGGGGTCCCTGGGTGGCTCTGTCAGTTAAGCATCTGCCTTCGGCTCAGGTCATGATCCTGGGGTCCTGCCCAGTGGGGAGCCTGCTTCTCCCCCTGCTTGAGCTCTCTCTCTTTCTCGCTCTCTGATGAATAAATAAATAAAATATTAAAAAAAAAATTTTTTAAATAGTAGAAGGGGCATGCATTTGGGAGTCAGACAAATCTGGGCTCCCTTCTGGCTCTGTCATTCCTAGCTGTGTGACCTTAGGCAATTCACTTTACCTCTCTGAGCCTCATTCACTTATCTATTCATTCTAGTGAATGCATATTCAGCAACACCTACCATGTGCCAGGGTCTGCTGTAGACCCTGGTCCTGTAGCAGTGGATGAGGGAGAAAGAACCTCTGACTTCATGGGGCTTTCATTTTGGAGGCAGAAGAGAGACATAAGCAAATAATTTCAGAAGTGATATGTGAGGGCGCTGGGGGGGCTCAGTCGGTTAAATGTCTGCCTTTGGCTCAGGTCATGATCCCAGGGTCTTGGTATTGAGTCCCACATCAGGCTCCCTGCTCAGGGGGGAGTCTGCTGCTCCCTCTACCCCCCCTCCTGCTTGTGATCTCTCTCTCTCTCTCTCTCAAGCTCTTTCCCTCTCTTTCAAATAAATAAATAAAATCTTAAAAGAAGTGATACGGGAATGAAGAAAACGAAACAAGGCAGTGTGTTTCTAACTGGGGTGGGAGCGAAGGTGAGCTCTCTCTCAGACAAGGCAAAAAAAGTGGCATTGCTTCTTCTGAACCTTGAGAAGGAACTAGCGGTGAGACCTTGAAGCAGAGGGAAGCGCAGGCACGTGGGCCTTGAGAAGGGAATGAGTTTGGTGTTGGAGCTGGCACGGTGGGAGTGAAATGAGCCGGGGAGGGGAGAGGCGAGGAGAGGAGGTCTGAGAGGTAGGTAGGGGCTAGATCACAGGGCACCCAATGACGAGCCTCCCAGCTTCGCTTGTGCGCATTTGGTGAGATGATGCACACGTCTAGCCGAGGAGTCTGTGTACAGGGGATGCTCAATACGCAGTAGCTGCTATGATTATGAGCCTTCCTGTCCTCCTCCTCCTCCTCCCGGGGCCCCTCATTCCCTCCCCTGCCTCTTGGCCCCTTCTGCCCCAGCGTCTGTCCCTGGTCTGGGGAAAAGGACAAGGACACTGGAAAGGATCACAGCAGGAAGGAGGAAGCACTTCCCACCCTCTCTCTCACCCCCTTCCTCCTCCAAACCCTCCCACTGCAGCCCAGTGATTTTCCTGCCTCTCACAGGCGATTTTATTAAACATCTCGAAAAAATATTCTCTCACTCCCTCTCTCTTTATTTATAAAAATCAACTTAACACCCTGCTCCTTTGTTCTATTTGGAAACTGGAACAGCCTGGTTTATATTTAGCCAAAATCCTGCTCCTTTCCCCACAGACTCCAGCACAGCCCGATGAGCTAGAGGGGCTAAGGAAGGAGGAGTAGGGAGGCTGGTGGAGGACAGGGTGCTGCGAAGGACAGAGGGTGCCCCAGAGGCCCAGGTCTCAGCTAAGTCCAAAGGACTCGGAAGGGTAGGAGCTGAAGAGTCCTTCCCAAGAGGTGGGGTGCCCCAAATCCAGGCTTTGCCCTTCGTTCTGCCGCTCTCTAGTCCCATCCAGATGTCCCCAGAAGAAGAAAGACAGGGGAGATAGAATACCGAGAAGAAAGAACCACAATCCCAATCTGGAATGAGGCTTGGGAAGACAGTCAGTACAAGGCAGTCCTTATATGTGTAGGTCCTGGTTCAAATATAAACTCTCCTTTGCCCTTCACTAGCTGGCTGACCCCGGAAAGTACACACATTCATTACAGTATGTGGCACATGGCATATGGTTGATAAACGATGGTTATTATTATTAATCACTGTGGGCTCAAGGAGAATGCTCACCTCCTCACACCTAGGGGCTCCGCTCAAAAGCTGCTTCCTCCATGAAGCCTACCCAGATTAACACCTATCTGGTCAGCTAAGAGCACTGGGCTATGAACACTGGCGCTCTATGAGCAGGAACGTACAGGGCCTCCACTGTGACCAGGAATGGACATACACGATGGCCAGAGAGCATGGTGAGTTCCAGAAGAGACTTCAGCTCCACTTGGGCAAGGCTAATTCTCTGTTCTCTGTTGTCTCTGGAGAGCTAATGACAGCACCTGGCACGTGGAAAGATGGCATAGAATAGTGGTTAAGAATACAGCTGGGTAAAAAAATTGTGGTATTTCCATACAATGAAATATTACTCAGCCATAAAAAGGAATAAAGTACTTCTACAAGCTGTGATGTCAACCAATCTCAAAAATGTTATGCTAAGTGGAGGAAGCCAGACATGAGAGTCACATACTGTACAACCCTATTTATACAAAGTGTCCATAAGAGGTAAATCCATAGAGACAGAACGCAAATTGATGGTTGCCAGGAGCTGTGAGGAGGGAGAATGGGGGGTAACTTCTTAATGGGCACAGGGTTTCCTTGTGGGGTGAGAAAGGTGTTTCGGAACTGGGTAGCGGCAGTGGCTGGGCAATGCCACGGAACTATCACTTTAAAAATGGTTAACTGTATGTTAGGTGAATGTCACTTCAATTTTTTTTTAAAGGATGTATCTGGGGCCACTTCATGGTCATGCCAATTGATGTGAGAAGACATTTGATAAAAATCAACACCCATTCATGATTTAAAAATAAAAACAAACTTGAGCAGGGCAAAAATAAGGAGAATTTCTTCAACCTGCTGAAGGGCAGCTTCAAAATACCTACAGCTGGGGCATTTGGCTGGCTTAGTCAGTAGATCAGGCAACTCTTGATCTCTGGGTCAGGAGTTCGAGCCCCACAAAGAGATTACTTAAAAGAAATATTTTTAGGGGCGCTTGGGATCAAGTCCCACATTGGGCTCCCTGCTCAGCAGGAAGTCTGCTTCTCCCTCTGCCTGCATCTCCCCTTGCTTATGCTCTCTTTCTCTCTCTGACAAATAAATAATCTAAATTTATTAAATAAATAAGAAATTTAAATACATTAAATATTTAAGTAATCTTAAATAAATAAATAAGAAATTATTTTTTTTTCAATCTTTAAAACAAAATACCTACAGCCAACATATGCTGAAAGTCTAAACACTTTCATCCCTAGGACTGGGAATGAGGCAAGAATATCTGCTCTCACTACTTCTATGCAACAGTGGACTGAAGGTCCTAGCCAGGACAACAAGGGAAGAAAAAAATGGGGAAAGGGTGAAGTTAAATTGTGTTTATTTGCAGATGGCATGATTACACACATAGAACATCCTAGGAATTTACAAAACAAAACTATTAGAAATTTGTTTAACAAAATGAAAGGATACAAGATTATATATAAAAATCCATTTCTCTATACCAGCAATGAATAATTGGGAAGTTAAATGTATAAAAACATCTCTAATAGCATCAAAAAACATAAAATATTTAGGGATACAGTTAATAAAATGTGCAAGATTTGTACACTGAAAACTACAAAATCTTATGGAGAGAAATGAAAGACCTAAATAAATGGAGAGATATACCACAGTCACGTATGAAATGTCACTTCGCCCTATACCGATTCTATAGATTTAATGCAATCCAGATCAAAATTTCAGCAGGTTTTTTTAGTTGTGGTGGTAGAAATCATCATGTAGATTCTAAAATGTATATGGAAATGCAGACAAACTAGAGGAGCCAAAACAATTTTGAACAACAGGAACAAAGTTACAACACCTAAGGCTACTTGATTTCAAGAATTGCTAATAAGTCTGCAGTAATCAAGACAATGTGGTGTTAGCATAAAGATAGACATATAGATCAATGAAACAGAATGAAGTCTAAAAATCCATATACATCCAATCAACTGATTTTGCCAAAGGTGCCAAGATGATTCAGTGGGGGAAAGAAAGTTGGCACTAGAACATATCTGTGTCAAAGAAGAAATTAACCATGATCCCTACCTCACACCATATCAAAAACTCACTCCAAATGGATCAGAGACCTAAATGCAAAAACCAAAACTATAAAACTTCTAGAGAAAAGTGTAAGAGAAAATCTTTGTGGCCCAGGAGTAGGCAAAAACTTCTTAGGACACACAAAAGTACAAATAATAAAAGCAATTAATTGATAAATAGGACTTCATCAAATTTTTAAACTTCTGTTCTTCAAAATATACTGTTAAAAAATGAAACCGTAAGCTACAAGCCTACAGAAAATACTCATTTTATGGGTGCGTATATGTGTGTATGTGTGTTGTGTGTGTATATCTCACAAAGAAATTATATCCAGAATAAAGAAGTCTCACAACTACATAATGAGAAGACAAATAATCCAGTAAAACATAGGCAAAAGAATCAAACAAATAATTCCCAAAAAGAACATATGAATGGCCAGTATGCACATGAAAAGATGCTCTATATATTTAGTTGATAGGGAAGTACAAATTGAAACTACAATAAGATATACACAGATTAGGGGCACCTGGGTAGCTCAGTCAGTGAAGCGTCTGCCTTCAGCTCAGGTCATGATCTCAGGGTCCTAGGATCCAGCACCACATTGGGCTCCCAGCTCAGCAGGGAGCCTGCTTCTCCCTCTCCCTCCACCACTCATGCTTTCTCTCATGCACCCTCTCTTTGTCTCTCAAATAAATTAAATTAAATTAAAAAGATATACACAGATTAGAATGGCAAAAATTAATGAGACTGAGGATATAAAATATTGGTGAGGATATGAAACAACTAGAACTCACATCCTCTGCTGGTGGGAGTATAAAATGGCACAACTGGGGTGCCTGGGTGGCTCAGTGGGTTACAGTTTCTGCCTTCGGCTCACGTCATGATCTCAGGGTCCTGGGATCAAGCCCCGAATCTCATGGAGCTCTCTGCTCAGCAGGGAGCCTGCTTCCCCCCTCTCTCTGCCTGCCTCTTCTGCCTACTTATAATCTCTCTCTCTCTCTGGCAAATAAATAAAATCTTAAAAAAATGCAACTTTAAAAAAAATAAATAAAATGGCACAATTACACTAGAAAAGCTTGGCACTTTCTTATGAAGGTAAATATGCACCGACCATTCGATCCAGCAGTTCCACTAGCTTTTTACTTGAGATAAATGAAACACAAGTCCATACAAAGAACATGCTGTTCATACCAGCTTTATTCAGAATAGACCCAAACTGGAAACAACCCAAAGGTTAATTGAACAGGAAAACTGGATGGATGCAGAATATTACTCAGCAATAAAAAAGAAAAAATTATCAATGCATGTAACAGTATAGATGAACCTTGCAAACATTTTTGTTCAACAAAAGAAGCCAGTCACAAATGGGAACATACCGTGTGGTTTCATTTACACGATGTTCAAAACAGACAAAACCATCGATAGAGACAGAAAGGGGATCGGAGATTGGCTGGAGCAGAGCCCAGGAGGAATGACCACCAAGGGGCACGAGGGAAAATTTGTGGGGGGAGAAAAATGTTCTATAACTCTGTTAGCGTTTTTTATTGTACGTGAATTATACCCCAATAAAACTGATTTTTTTAAAGAGACCACCTGGGTTGGGGCGCCTAGGTTGGCACAGTCGGCTAAGTATCTGACTCTTGGTTTCGGCTCAGGTTGTGATCTCCAGGTCGTGAGATTGAGCCCCGGGTCGGGCTCTACACTCAGCAAAGAGTCAGCTTCAGACTCTCCCTCTCCCTCTCCCTCTCCCCATCCCCACTGTGCTCTCTCTCTAAAATAAATAAATCTTAAAAAAAAAAAAAAAAAAAAAGACCACCTGGGTTGAATTCCTGGGTTTGCTACTTATTAACTTCGTGATCTTGGGCACATTGTTTCATTTTTATGTGCCTCCATTTCCCCAACAGAAAAGTGACAATAGTAATAACAATACTTCCCTCGTAGGATTTTTTTCTGGTTTTTTGTTTATTTGTTGTTATTTTTGAAGGAGGCTCCATGTCCCATGTGGAGCTCAAGTGCATGACCTTGAGATCAAGAGTCACGTGCTCCACCACCTGAGCCATCCAGGTGCCCATGTTTGTTAGGTTTTTGTTTCATTTCGCTTTGTTTTGTTTCATTAGATAAGCTCCTAGGGTTGTTGAAAGGATTCTAAGAGCAACTGTATTATGAACTGTGGTCGCCAACCTCTAAGAAAGGACTCCGAGGGTTCCCGCCCCCATGGAGTCCCCTCCACGTTGAATAGACCAACCTGTCGAAATGATGGTCTGTGGTTTTGAAGACTAGGTCAGAAAACTCACTGAGCCTTCTGCTCTTGGATCATTCTTTCTGGGGGAAGCCAGCCACCGAGTCATGAGGATTTTCAAGCAGCCCTGCAGAGAGGTCTGGATGGCAAGGAACTGAGGGCTTCTGCCAGCAGCCAGTGCCAGCTCGCCAGCCATGGAAGGGAGCCAGCTGGGTCCTTCATGCCCGGTCCAGCCTTCAGATGGCTGGCCAACAGCTTGACTGCAACCGCAGGAGGGACCGTGGGTCACAACCGCCAGCTCAGCTGCTCCCAGTTCCTGACCCCCAGAAACTGTGTGAGGTAAGAAATGTTCAGAAGCTTTTAAACCACTGGCTTTGGGGGTAATTTGTCGCACACCAATGAACAAATAACACAAGCACGAATGGTAAGAGCTGACGTTTTTGAGTATTTATCCAGGTGACCTACTATGACTACTGGGAGGGAAGAAACTGAGTATCTTCCATCTACCTTCTAGAACCACTCTCCACCCTCTTCCACCCGGCTCTGTGTCCATGGAGACTGACCTGTTCAGACCCAACAGTCTCCTATAACCTTTGGCTTTTAATCAGGTTTGGCCAGTGGGGACCCCCCGGGGAGCTATGCAAGGGAGAGGGAAGAGTGAGGGCAGAATATCTCTTCCTGGGCTCCCTCCCTGCAGGGCACCTCAGGCTGGCTCTGTTCCCTGACAGAAGGTCACAGCTTCTCCCTCAGGGCGGTTCTCTCCATACAACCCCTCCGAGCCGAGCCGGGCAACTGCTCCCTTGGCAGCCAGGCTCCGGCAGATAGGAGCTCTCGCACCGTGACTAGCCCGGGAACGCACGATCCCTTGTGTATCCCCGACACCCCACTGACACCTAACTAGTCCCTTTATTCAGCCTCCTTCCAATTATCCAATTTGAACGTGCCATCTGTTTCCTTCTGGGACTGACTGTCCACCCTAATTAAAATCCCCTTCCTTTATAGAAGGAAGTAGAAATTTGAAGAGAACCAAGAAGATAACTCGGAAACACATGGAAAAGTAACAGAGCCCACCCAGAGGTGTGCTCTGTGGGCAATGGGTACTGAAGATGCTTGTTGAATGAATGAATGAATAAATGAACGAACGAACGAACGAATGACTTGGAGGGGCGCCCGGAGGGACTCACTCGCCCTACTTCCTTGAAGGCCATCGGTATTAAAACAGGACATCAGCAGCTGAAACTTCAGCCAGACAACCGATAACCAGCTCCCCAGCCCAGCCTGAGTTGGCTTCAGGAAGTCTTGCGTTGGAAGGATTAACACACAGCCTGGGACACCAAGGAAGCAGCCCCCCACCTCGGTGAGACTCAAGAGTTATTTTTGAAAAGCGAGCAAGGCCTGCGGGCGGCCCTGGCAGAGCGCAGAGCTGGAAGAGAAAGCCAGAAGCAGAGAGAACAGACAGATAGAGCGAAGCCCACGCCCCATCCCTGTGACGTCAGCCCCACGCCCTGTGACATAACATGGCGGCGGTGGCGAGGGGGTGTCCTGCATCCCCTTGGGAATTTTTTTTATTAGCTGTGACAAGACATGCATCCCATAAAATGTATCCTTGGGAATTTTTTAGCCCCTCCCACCCGGGCTGAATGACACCGGGGAATGAATTCCGACGGGAACAGGACGCCAGATCACCAGCCAAAAATATTTGTGTCCAAATGGTGTGTGAGATTTTGCTCAAGTCTGGAAAAATCCTAAAACTGAAGGGAGGGTCACTGCGATGAGGCAGAGTCAGGGACCAGGGATTCGGAAAGAGTCGGCATCCTTCACCCCGACAAAACAGGGGGAAGGCAGGGAACGGCTGTGGGCCCGGGGAGGAGAGGAGTGGCGAGCAGGTGTTGGGGCTGCAGTCTGAGCTGAGAGCTGCAGGGGGCCGAGAGCAAGCAGCCCGAACAGTAGCTAATGAACCCTGCAGTCCACGGGAGAGGTGTCTGCATTGGGGGCGGGTGGGGGGGAGGTCAGAGGCAGCCAGAGGGAGCCATCAAGTCCCCAAAATAACTCCTGCTTCCGCTGGGAGGCTCTGGAACTAATCAAGACGGGGATAATCCAAAAATCCATCAGACAGAGGGTGCCAAGAGGGCTTGTGTCTCCAAGCAGGGATTGGAGGGGGGAGGGAAATTAACAAAAAGATGTGGTTTGCAGTGAAGAGCCATTGTCCTAGAAGACGGTGCTGACAGGAAAGCAAGGTCTTCCCAGGGTCCCCATCTGTGAGTGCCTACTGCGTGCCCAGGGCCGTAGCATCTGGCTAAGGATGTGAACCCTGAAGTCAGGCTGCCTGGGTATGAATCCCTGCTCTAGTTCTTGCTGGCTGTGCGATTTGGGGCAAGTCACTTCTTCCCCCAATTTGAGCCTGCCTCCTTACCTGGAAAATGGGGATAAAATTCATACCTGCCCCATAGGGTAGGTGAGAGTAAGAGCTCGATGTATGAGAACGTTTAATAGGAATCTTCCCAGCCTCTCTGAGGAGGCAGGGTGATAGGCTTCCATCCCCTCATCTTACCAGGAGGTAAATCGAGGCTCAGAGAGCCCAGAGCTGCATGGTTAGTAAGTAGAAGTGTCAGGAGCCTGGTTCAGGTCAGTCTAAGTCAGAAGCGTGTACGTCCACCGGGCGCAGCTGCCCTGGTCCCGCCTCACCAGTCCACAGACAGGGCCCAGCCCCTCTCCCTCTACCTCTCTCCAGGCCCCAGGGAGGAAGGCAGATCCAGGGTGGGCACTGGAAACACCCTCCAGGTGAGACATGTAGGGCCCACTGGGGAGAACGTTGCTTTCGACTCACTATATGACCTTGGCTGAGTCCTTTCCCCTCTCTGGGCCTTAGCTGCTGAACAAGGGGCTAGTAGCAGGTGATTGTAGGCCTGGAGAGTCTAGGTTCTCGCTCACTGTTCTCTCCCAGTGCCTGGTGCAAGAGGCAGTGAGGAGGAAAGTAAGAAAGAGACTTGGGTAGGGGCGCCTGGGTAGCTCAGTCGGTTAAGCATCTGACTCTTGATTTTTCGGCCGAGGTCATAATCTCAGAGTCATGAGATCAAGCCCTTCACTGGGCTCCCTGCTCAGCTCCAAGTCTGTTTGAGATTCTCTCTCTCCCCCTGCCCCTCTCCCCTGCTCGCTCATATGCACGCATGCATGCTCGCTCTCTCTCAAATAATAAAATCTTTAAAAAAAAGAGCGAAGGAGACCTGGGCAGCCACAAAGTAGTGTTTCCTTCATGGTCCCTTCGCTTCATCTGGGGGATGGGTCTAGTCAGAGGGAACAGCAAATGCAAAGGGCAGGAGATGAGAGCAGGCATGGCATGTCTGCAGGGCTGCAAGCAGGATAATCGAGGGGCGCCATTAATTCATCCACTCAGTGATTCAACCAATGTTCATTACTGTGAACCAGACATTGTTCTAGGTGCTGGGGACATGGCAGCAAACAACACAGATGAAACCACTGTCTTTAGGGAGCTCACATTCTAATTGGGGGAAATGGGAAAAACCAAGTAAACACCCCCAACCAGGATAATTTCAGGATGGGATAAGTGCTCTCTGTGTGATAGCAAATATTTGTAAAGCACCTAATAGGGGCCAAGCATTGTGAGCGGTTGTTAAATAATGTCCTCTCTACTACAATCCGATGAGGTGCCTGTGATTATCTCCATCCCCATTTTATAGCTGAGGAAGCTGGCACTTAACCTGCCCAGTGCCCCACCACTAGGAGGTGCAGAACTGAGATTCAAACCCAGGCCATCTGGCTCCATTTTGCTGGCTTGTGGGGACAGAGTTAAATAGGGCAATTCATTCAGGGAAGAGCGCTACTCAGGGAAGGGGTAACATTTGAGCTGAGACACATAATAAGACAGCAGCCATGGGAAGTCCAGGAGGCAGAAGGTTCCAGATGGAGGCAACAGAGGGCAAAGGCCCTGAGGCAGCTAGGAGCTTAACAGGTTGGAAGAGGAAGAAGGAGGTCAGTTTTAGATGGAGCAGAGGGACAGAATGGGTCAGAGGGGTGCAAGGCAGACACGTGGAGGGAGGGAGGAGACGCCGGAGATGCACCCGGGATCTTCTCAGCTGGGATGCTGAGAAGCGAGGTCTAAAGTGGTTCTGACAGGCGTGGTGCCCTCCTCTCCTCGCTTCAGGCCAATTTGGTCCGGGCAGAGCTGAGCTTTCCCCCAGGGTCTATTGCTGGGAAAGAGCTCCGGCTGGGCTGCCTGCCTGCTGTTTATCTGTGGCTGCACCTCCCCTAGGCGGCCACCTCCAAGACTGATGGGGACCAGCAGGACTCCTCTCATTTCTCACCATCGTTCCTAAATCCACATCCTCCTTGGCCTTGGGCTCCCCACAGACCCAGCCATGAGGGCCTCTTGTCCTCCAGCAGAGGCTAGACTGCCTTGCCCCTGCCCTCGGGGATCCCCTAGGCCTGAGTCCAGTCCAAGCCAAGCGAGAGGGTGGACTGTTCCTCGGCCTGGCCTGGTCCTACGGGCCAGAGTTAGAATCCACATTCCTCCTCATGTGATCTTGGGCAAGTGGCTTCACCGCTCTCTGTAAGCCTCGGTATCCTCATCCAAAAAATGGGACTAGTGCCTCCTAGGGTCACTGTGAGGGTTAAATATAAATGGGCCCAAGAGGGAGCTTTCTGGGGGCTGGAAATGTACTACGGTTTTACCTGGGAGGTGGTGTATGTAAAATTCGATGAACTGTGTACTTTAGGTTTGTTTGTTTTATACTATGACCATGAGAGCTCAGTTTGTTAAAAAGTGGTAAGTGTCTGGCCCGTGGTTAGCACGACATAAATGTTACCAATGTCAGTAGTAGGTGTCCCATCACTATCTGTTGAATGGATGAAAACTTGAGTGTCCTTCCATATTTCATCTACCATGTATGCGATTTCCAGTGTTCTCAGTGCCCAGATGCTAAGGGAGTTCAGACTCGCCGTGTCCAGGACTGAGTTCTTCCCTTTGCCTAAGTCTTCCTCATCCACCCAGATCAGAACTGTGGATGTCACTCTGCCTGCCTTCTCCTCTTCCCTCCTTCCACAACCCCTCACAGCAACCCCATCACCAAAACTGTCTCCAAAGATAAACCTCGACAGTTCCTTTCCCTCACTGAAAGGTCATGCTGACCTCCAGTCAAGACACAGAGCTTCACCACATGCAAAAGAATGAAGTTGGACCTTATCTCACTCCACAGACAAAAATTAACTCAACAAATCAATGACCTAAATGTAAGGGCTAAAACGACAAAACAGAAGAAAACATAAGGATAAACATTCATGACCTCAGATTTGGCCATGGGTTCCTAGATTTGACACCAAAAGCACAAGCAACAAAAGAAAAACAGGTAAATGAGATGAAAAGTAAAAATTTGTGTGCATCAAAGGACATTATCAAGAAAGTCCAAGGGGGTGCCTGGCTGGCTCAGTTGGCACAGAATGAGACTTTCATGAGCCCAATCTCAGGGTCATGAGTTCAAGCCCCACACTGAGCATGAAGCTTACTTAGTTTTTTACAAAAGAAAAAGTGAGTGGCCCCTGGATGGCTCAGTCAGTTAGGTATCCAACCCTTGATATCAGCTCAGGTCTTGATCTCAGGGTTGTAAGTTCAGCCCCAGAGCCAGGCTCCATGCTGGGTGTGGAGACTACCTATAAAAACAAGGGCACCTGGGTGGCCCAGTCAGTTAAGCAACTGCCTTCAGCTCAGGTCATGATCTCGGGGTCCTGGTTTCAAGTCCCACATCAGGCTCCTTGCTTAGCAGGGAGTCTGCTTCTCCCTCTCCCTCCGCCCCTCCTGCCTCCCAGCTCATGCTCTCTCTCTCTCTCAAAGAAAGAAAGAAAGAAAGAAAATCTTTAAAAAAAAAACCACAATGAAAAGACAGCCTACAAAATGGAAGGAAATGTTTGCAAATCGTGTATTTGAGAAGGGTTTAGTATCCAGAATATATAAAACCAAAGACAACCCAAGTACGTAAAGGATGAAGAAGATAAACAAAAGGCCAAAAAGCACATGAAAAAATGTTGCACATCATTGGTAACTAAGCAAATGCAAATCAAAACCATAATGAGATACTACCTCACATCTACTAGAATGGCTTCAGTAAAAATAAAAATAAAGAGAAAACAGTGAGTGTGAGCAGGACATGCGGACATAGGAACCCTCATCACGGTGGAAATGTAAAATGTTCAGCCACCATGGAAAACAGCTTGGCAGTTCCTCGAAAAGTTCAACATAGAGCGACCATACGACCCAGCAATTCCATTTCTAGGCATATACCCAAAAGAATGTAAAACAGAAACTCAAACAGATATTTATTTACCAGTGTTCATAGCTGCATGGTTCACATTATGGTAGAAACAACCCAAATGTCTATCAACAGATGAATGAATAAACAAAGTATGGTCTATCCATACAATGGAAAATTATTTGGTCATAAAAAGGAATGAAGCACCCATGGGCGCAACTTGGATGAACCTTGAAAACATGATTCTGGGGGAAAGGAGCCACACACAGAGGTCTCATTTATAGGATTCCTTTTGCAGGAAATATCGGAAATAGGCAAATCCAGAGGGATAGAAAGCAGGCTGCCAGACACTGGGGAGCAGGAGCTGGGGAGTAATGGCATAATGGGGATGGGGTGTTCTTAGGAGGTGATTCACCAGTTGAAATTAGGGAGAGATGTTGGTTGCAAAACATTGTGAATGCCCTAAGTCTCACTAAATTGTACAGAAGAAGGAAGAGGAGAAGGAGGAGGAGGAGCAGGAAGAGGAGGAGGAGGAGGAGGAGGAGGAAGAAAGGGGAGGAAGAGGAGGAGAGGAAGAAGCACTGTTTCCCCTAACCCTGAAATTGGGCCAGTCTTAGGGCTGGATTTCACCAACAGGATGCAGCAGAAGTAATGTTTATGAGACTTTTGAGCCCAGGCCTTAAAAAGCCTGGCAGCGTCTGCCTCTCAGAAGCCACCTGCTACTTTGTGAGAAGCGCAAGCCCCCTGGAGAGGCTGCATGGAGGTGAACTGAGGGTCCCCCCAGCCAATAGCCACCCCCCGAACTCCCAGCCGGCAGCCAGCGAGCCCTCCGGCCACCCCAGTGTCCCCAGCTGACACCATATGAAGCGAAACAGCCCTGTCACCCCCAGAGAATCCTAAAAAAATAAGTTGTCACTTTAAGTCACCAAGTTTGGGGGTGATTTATTACACAGCGATACATAACCAATTCTATGTCTAAAAACTTCACAGAGCCACCCATGGCTCTCCACACCCACCCCCAGCACCCTAGGCCAAGTCTCTCGTCTCCCTCCAGGCAGCTGCCTCCTCCTCGCTGGCTCCCCTCCTTCAGTTCAGCCTCTTGAGGTTCACCCTCCTCCAAAGCCGGAGGAAAACTTCTAGCCTTCCAGATAGCAGCCAAGCCCATTAGTGTGGGCTGCAAGGCCCCAAATGACCCAAGCGCATCCATCTGTGCGGTCCCAGCAGCCTTCACCCACACCTTCAGCCCCTGCCACTCAGACTTCCTATAGCCCACCACTACCACAAGCTGTCCCTCTATCTAGAACACTCTTCTCTACCTACTCCCCTTCTCTTCTCCCAGCTCTGTTTCGCCTCTGGGCCTCAGCTCAGACATCACCACCTCCAGGAAGCCTTCCCTGATCTCCCAGACTGAATTAGGTACCTCCTCAGGGTACCTTGTCCCCTTTCTAACCCTCATCACCGTGGCTGCCTCTGAATTGCTGTTGACATTTTAACAACCTGTCTTTCGCCGCATGGTGAGCAATTTCAGGGCAGGAACAAAGTCATCTTTGTGTTCTCAGAGCCAATACAGGCCCGGCACATAGCAAGTACCCAAGGAAACCCAGGGAAACTAGGGAGTGCAGGCTGGGGACCACCTCACACCTCATACAGGATGTGTTGGGGCCTGGGTTATGACCGTCGAGGCTGAGAGAGCGGAGCCCTCCCCACGTGCCCAATGCCCGACTGCGCCAACCAGAATGTCTGTCTCCCCAGTGATGAGACAGTGACATGCAGGGGCTCCTTGTATGAGCTACGCAGGCGGGCAGCCGGGGATTCCCATCCTGACTCTGCTGCCTCCTGGCTGTGGGACCCCGAAGACGTGACCTCACCTCTCTGAGCACACTTCCCTCATCCATGACACAGAGCACGATGATGGCTCCCCATAGAGAGGTATCCACAGATGATACGGGTCAAACGCTTGGCACAGTCACCGGCACACGGCAGGCTCCCTGCAATGTCAGCTGGTCTCTTCCTCCCCACCGTGAGCTGCAGGATCGAGGCCCAGCACGGTGCCTGGTACCTGGCGGGCGTTCGGCCAATGCCGTAGGAACGAATGAGGAAGGGATCTGGGGATAAAACGATAACAATCACAAGAGCACACACGTATGACTCACTCAGTCTTCGCGACCCCCAGAGGAGGTGGGTGCTATCCTGATGTGCATTTTACAGGTAATGAGACTGAGGCCCAAGGGCACGCCGGTCTTCAGGAGCAGAGGCTCGATTTGGACCGAGACAGTCTGAACGCTTCCACCCCCAGCCACCACCCAGACTGCCTCTCAACCCCTCTCAAGGCCTGCTTCTCCTGCCCGAGCGGCTTCCAAGCAGCTTGGTGGTCTCAAGCACGTGAACCCCTCTCTGGGCCTCAGTTTCCCCACCTGCCAAGAAAGAACTGTAGGCGTCAGTGGGGAAGGCCACTTCCTGCTGGCCTAGGATCCAGGCCCTAGCCACTGTCTGGCCGGGGCTGGGGACCTGCTGACGAGCCAGCCCCGGCCGGGGCCATGTTTTCCATGGGCTGGACTGTCACAGGAGGTCATTGCATTTTGACCACTGCACTATCTCCCCGCGTGGGAAGGAGTCTGGCCTCTGCTTATTCCTGTCCCCCTCCCCAGGGCCCCTGAGGAAAGCTGAGGCGGCCACCCCCAGATGTCTATTCCTGTCCCTGGCCTAGCGCCGTGCTGGGGAAGCAACAGCTATTTCGAGGCCCTTCTCCCTCGAAGCGTAAGTGGTGGGAAGGCGCTGGGAACATCCCGAACTAGGAGGCCGCCCGTCGCCGCCTCACCCTGGATCTGGGCCACACCAGCCCTGCGGCTCTGCCCCTTCCTCCAGCTCTTGGCGACATGACATGATCGGTTCCGATCACAGCCACCCCGGGGGCGGGGGGGCGGGGGTGGTAATCCGGAAGAACCAATTCCCAAGGGCTTCCGCTAGAGGTTGGAGCACAGGGCGCATGGCTCTTGCCCTTTCCGGAAAGGACTGGAGCAGCCACAGCTGGACACAGCAGCTGCGAGGCAGAACGGCTCTGAGCTTGAAATCGGGGAAGACAGTGTTCGGGGCAATGATATAAAAATACCTCACATTTCTTGAGTGCTTGTGATGAGACAGGCCCTGTTCCAAGCACTTGACATGGAGGTAAGTCATTTAGTTCTCACAGAGAGGAAAACCTCTCTGAAGTTCAGAGAGGGTGAGTGACTTGCCCAAGGTCACATAGACAGTGAGTGGCTGAGTCAGGATGTGAGCACAGGCAAGCTGGCCCCAGAGTCCATGCTTTTAACTCTCTGAACCTTGCTTTTCTTCCCTTTCAAACTTGCAAGCCCAGGGGGCTAATATAAACTAGGGGAATGAGCACTGGCTTAAGAGCCAGTCCCACCTTGTCATTCCCAGTCACGTGGCTGACCAGCCCATGCAGCGAGTTCAACTTCCATTTCAAAGTTCATTATCGGGGCACCTGGGTGGTTCAGTGGGTTAAAGCCTCTGCCCTCAGCTCCGGTCGTGATCTCAAGGTCCTGGGATCGAGCCCCGCATCTGGCTCTCTGCTCAGCAGGGAGCCTGCTTCCCCGTCTCTCTCTGCCTTTCTCTCCGCCTACTGGTTGTCTCTCTCTGTCTCTCTATCAAATAAATATATAAAAACTTTAGAGAAAAAAAAAAAAGAAGAAGAAAGTTCATTATCATCATGAGGATGATATTACCCACTCCCAGGGTTGAGGTAAGGGTTAGCAATAACAGGCTTTGGGGACTCAGAAACTCCTCTAAATCATGAAACTAACACATGCACCTGGTAAAACAGTACGTACAAAAGGAGATCCAGAAAAAGGGAGCTCCCCTCCTACTCCACACCTTTAATTCTTCTCCCCAGAGGCAACTTCCATCAATTGCTTTTGGGCCACTTCTTGGAAATTCTCCATGCACATGAAGACTGAGAAGATATATTCGCATAGGGATCTGGAATATGGGCTGCCTGGTACGGCTCCTTACTCTCTATGTGAAGCTTGGACCAGTTACTTGTTCCCTCTGGACCTCTGTGTCCTCACCTGTAAATGAGTTACTAAAATTAAAATATCTCATGGAAAGGGTAGCTGTGAGGGTTAAATGAGTCGATCTATATAAAGTGTTTAGAACATTCTCTGGCACACAGCTGTCCAATAAATACTCACATGTAGTGGATCCTTTCCGATAGACATCGAGATGGCCTTCTGCTATCAGAAACAATACTGCAAGACACATCCTCGCTCACCTGTCATTTGGCACAAGTGCAAGAATCTCTATGGGATAAATTCCTGGCAGAGAAATTTCTGGGTCAAACCGTAGTGCCCTTGTAATTTCAATTAATTTTTGGATGAGTGAACCCTCACAGCAGGCAGGGAAAAGGGAATGAGGTCCACGAGGCAGTGAGGACGGACAAGGAAGGAGCGCGATGCAGTGTTCTGTCTCTGAGGCCCAGAGAGGGCCATGTCTGCCCCCCCGGAACCTGAGGGACGCAGCAGCTCCCTAAGCTCCAGGCCAAGCAGATGGAGGGTTGAGTTTTATACAGATTGTTCCCTTAAACGTTTTACAGGGAATTGGTTGATTGGATTAGAGGGGCAGGAGCCCCTAATGAGCAGCAGCTGCTTAACAAAATGTTGAAGTGGATACAATTTTCCTTTACCACCGTCCACCATGGCAGCATCCACGCCCTCGTAGGGACCCACAGATGCCAAGGTCACCTCAGAATGACACCCCAATAATCGGGTTTGCCTTCTCCCAACATCCTTCTAGGTCCCAGACTTCCCAGAAGAGGTAGAGAGCAAGGGGTTAAGAGCACAGATGTGGGGAGAAGACAGAAAAGGTGTTTCGTCTGCTGAAATTACTGTGTGACCTTGGGCAAGTCATTTGCTCCCTGACCTCGCAGAAGAATGGGACCTACCCTCCAGGGGCTGTCCTGAATGAAGTCAAACACAAAGTGCTTACACAGTGCCAGGCACACAGTCAGAGCCTAATACATGGAAGCCCTGAAGATACAGATGAAGAATAAAGGCAGCTGCTGGGGCCCCCACCCCAGAAGGCCCTGGGGACAAGGTAGCAGTGGTAGTTCCCCATCCCCATCGAAAGAGAGCAATTTAGCAGTTGCCCCAACGACATCCTAGGGAATGTTCCAAATGTTCCAGTCTGGAAAATGGGATGTGTGACTTATGTTCCCAAGTAAGTTTTAAAGGCTTTGCCCAAGCTAATATTTCACTTTGTGGGAACTCTCAAGCGAAAAGAAAGCGATGGAAGAAGTTTCCTAAGCATCCCCACCTTCCCCTATTTAACCGATCTGGGATCTACCCGTTCAGAGGAGTCCCAGGAGTACTAACAGCAAGTACCCCCACCGATCTGGGAAGAACCTGAATCCGGGAGGTGCCCAGGTTCGGGGTCAGATCACCCCGAACTGGGGTTTTGTGCCTGTGAGTTCCAGCCTCAGCGGCCTTCCTCACTGTAAGATGGGACAACACTGGCGCAGTGGGAGAGGTACGAGGAGCGACTGCGGAGGCGCCCCCCACCTCCGCCCCCCGCTGGCATCCCGGGGACCCGCACCGCCGAGGCACTGGCGCGTCGCCGCCCCAGCGCGTCCGCGCCTCCACCGGCGGGTTCCCCGCGGCCTCCCGCGCCGCACGGTGGGGACCCGGGTGATTGCAAACAGCCGCCGGCCTCATTAGGAGACGTGTAATTAGCGGCTGGCGGAGCCGGAGCCAGCACTAGCTAATTACCGCGGGGAGCGGACTGCGCCGCCCACGCCGCCGCGCCACCGCGGGTGTCTGAAACCCCTGCGGCCCGCGGGGGAGCCGGGCCCCGTGTGCCTGCTCCCGGGGCTACGCCTGGGGGTGGTGGTGCGGGGAAGCAGAACATTCACTCAAACTGCGTGTACTGTGCGCTCCGCGTGCCAGGCATTTCGCCCCCCGCTATCTCGTTTATCCCCTATTCGCTCGTGAGCGCCGAACCACCGTCATCCTGTTGCACAGATGAGGAAACTGAGGTCTAGGGACGTGAATTAACCTCCCTGGCGGCAAGTGGCTGGAAAATAGACACAGCCGTGCACAATACAGCAGCCACGTTGGTGACAGTAAGGACCTGAGTCGGAGGGCCTTGGGTTCGAATTCTAATCCAGCTCCTTACTGGATATGACTTTGGTCGGAGCCCCAACTGCATCAATAAAATGGACGCGGTGTTGGAATTAAGTGAGTTGAAAGCTAGGAAGTGTTGGAGTTATTTTAGGGACGCGAGGCAGTGGACCGGGTGCTCTGAAGCTCGGGCTCTTCTTCGCGGACAACAGGCCTCTGACGCCGCCTGCTGGCCAAAGGGGAAAGCTGGCGAGACTGTTTTTGGTTAAACAGGTTGTTTTTTGGGGATGAGGAGAAGATACCGTACAGTAGACAAAGGTCTCTAAAGCAGGGCCACTGCCCTCCTGCCCTCCCGCCCTCCCCCCGCCCCCGCCCCGGCTCCCGCCTCCCTTCTTCCCCCTCCTTCCTCAGCATCCCTTCTTTAAGGTGGCAAAGAGTTGAGAGATGGGGAAATTGAGGATTCATTCCAGATTTTGCAAATACTTGGCCTCCCTTCATGGGCGTCACGGGGCCAGGCAATTCCACAATTTCTACAAGTAGGGATGGATATAAAGATCAAGTTACAAAGCTGTGCACCAGCGTGCTGGGTATAACAAAAAATGTGGAACTAATTTGAATGTCTATCATGGGAGTATTGGCCAATTTAGCAGTGTTATATCCAAACAGTGCAATACTGTGCAGCTGAAAAATAACATTGCAGAATGGTTGGCATGAAAACACAGTCAAACAAGACTGAATCTTACAGACGTTGTGTTGAGTAAAAGGACACACACACACACACACACACACACACGGAAACATATTGTTGGATTTTTATAAAAAGTTCAAGAACAGGGGTGCCTGGGTGGCTCAGTTAAGCGGCTGCCTTCAGTTCAGGTCGTGATTCCAGGGTTCTATTTTTTTTTTTTAAGATTTATTATTTATTTATTTGACACAGAGAGAGAGAGAGATCACAAGTAGGCAGAGAGGCAGGCAGAGAGAGAGGGGGAAGCAGGCTCCCTGCCGAGCAGAGAGCCAGATGCGGGACTCAACTCCAGAACTCTGGGATCATGACCTGAGCTGAAAGCAGAGGCTTAACCCACTGAGCCACCCAGGCGCCCCAAGATTCCAGGGTTCTAGATGGAGCCCCATATGGGGCTCCCTGCTCCGTGAGGAGTCTGCTTCTCCCTCTCCTTTTGCCCCTGCCCCCTGCTTGTGCTCTCTCACACTCTCTTTCTCAAATAAATTTAAAAAATAAAACCTTTAAGGGGCGCCTGGGTGCCTCAGTCGGTTAAGCGTTTGCCTTCTGCTGAGGTCATGGTCCCAGGGTCCTGGGATCGAGTCCTGCATTGGGCTCCCTGCTCTGCAAGAAGCTTGCTTCTCCCTCTCCCACTCCCCCTGCTTGTGTACCCTCTTTTGATGTCTGTCAAATAAATAATATAAAACCTTTTTTAAAAAAAAATCTTTAAGGGCGCCTGGGTGGCTCAGTTGGTTAGGCGACTGCCTTCGGCTCAGGTCATGATCCCCGAGTCCCGGGATCGAGTCCCATATCGGACTCCCGGCTCTGCAGGAAGTCTGCTTCTCCCTCTGACCTTCTCCCCTATCATTCTCAGTCTCTCTCTCTCTCTAATAAATAAATAAAAAATCTTTAAAAAAAAAAGTCTTTAAAAAGTTCAAGAACAGGGATGCCTGGGTGACTCAGTTGGTTAACCAGCTGCCTTCGGCTCGGGTCATGATCCCAGAGTCCTGGGATCAAGTCCCACATCGGGCTCCTTGCTCAGCGGGGAGCCTGCTTCTCCCTCTGCCTCTGCCTGCCACTCTGCCTGCTTGTGTGCTCTCTCTCTCTGACAAATAAATAAAATCTTAAAAAAAAAAAGTTCAAGAACAGGCAAAGCTGATCTTATCACGATAGAGTCAAAACAGAGGCTACTTCTAGGAAGGTTTTGACTGAGAAGAGAGCAAGGAACCTTCTTGAGTGTGGAAATGCTCCCTTTTAATCTGGGTGATAGTTACAAAAGTTTAAACATATGTAAAAATTAATTGAATCTTACACGTAATATGTACTTTATGCATAGTACACCTCAATAATTCAGTTGTGAAAAAAATATATTTAAGCAAAAAAGTGCTAAACACTTTGATCCTATTCTTAATAAGAAAATAAAAGGAAAAATATAATTTAACACAGGGCAACAGTTCTAAGTTTTGTTTTTTTTTTTAATCTCAGGACCCCTTTACATTCTTAAATTATGCAGGATCCCGAAGAACTTTTGTTTTTATAGGACATATTGATACTTATCATGGATATTAAAACTGAGAAATCAAAGATTCTAAGTAAATATAACAAAACTAAGTGTTTAGAGCACAATACAAAATCCCATTAGCCATCAGAGTGATAATGTCAGCACATGTCACATAGTCTCTGGAAAACTTTACTGTCCACTCTGAGGAAGTGAAAAAGGCAAATAACATCTTAGTATTATTATAAAAGTAATTTGACATTAGGGACACCTGGAAAGAATCTCAGAAAACCCAGAGGTCCCTGAACCTCACTTTGAGGCCCTATGGCACAGGGGGAAAGAAAAGGAAGAAAATACACTACATGATAAATTATTCTCTCTCGGTGCTGAGATTATAATTTATTTTTATTTCCTTCTTTGTACTTCCTATTTAAAAAAAAAAAAGTAAAATATAACACGGATTGTTTTTGCAAACAAAAGCCGCGGCAATACACCGGTTTCCATAAGATTGTTGAAAGACCCACATAGTAATAATGTATTTGGCTGTACGAAAAAATTAAAACGAGCTCCAACCTGAAACTAAGGGTCCGATTTCCCGTGTCAATGCCGGGCCTTGGTCTTACCCTCAAAAGTTCCGCCGTCTAGCTTAGGGAGCAAATATAAGTGCATACACAACTTTATTGCAAGGTAATAGAAAGTAAATATCCCGAGAGGCCCTAATGCAACGGATGCATCCTAGACAGATTCCAAACTCTGGCATGCTGCAGAAACAGCCATCGCAACCACACGCCCCTCGATCGCAGATCCCCACCTCCAAATACCTAACTCAGCGTGACTGTCAGCAGGACGCATGCGCTCTACAAACGTAGAGGGAGGTCGGACTTAAAAGAGACTGACACGGGGTTCGGCCTCTAGCCGAACGCTCTAGCCCCGCCTTCTTACCCTCCTTCCTCTCTGAGTGGTTGCAAGACTCTTCAGGGTAATTTCCCATTGGCCACCAGCAAAACCTCAGATATCCGGTTTGGGAGCCGGGCCGCAGCGCGCGGAGGCCGCCATGGTGCGGTTCAAGCACAGGTAAGGACGCCCCACCCCCCGCCCAGCACCTGCTCCCCTGCCGGGTCCCCGCGGCCTCGGCCCCCTGCTCACTTCTCTGCTGCCCGCCGCAGGTACCTGCTCTGCGAAGTGGTGTGTGATGACCCCCGTTGCCGCCTGAGTCTGGAGGACCGAGTGCTGGGCGGCCTCATACGGGACACGATCGCCCGCGTGCACGGGACTTTTGGCGCGGCCTCCTGCTCCATCGGCTTCGCGGGTGCGAGAGTGCTGGGGAACTAAGCGGACGGCGGGATTGGGAGGGAACGAGGGCCGGAAGAGGGAGAAAGAAAGGGAATGAGAGACAGCAGGAGCTTCCAAACGCCTTACAGTCCTCACTGCACAGTATCATCCTCTTGCGGCCACTCGGAGCCTGAGCCCGAGTCTGCACCAGTCCGAGGTTAGGCGGAGAGCTAAAAGCAGAAGGCAGTGGCACTTTGGGCAAGAATCTACTTTATCTATTTCACGTGTGTATATTGGGGATCGTATGAGTTGAGCAAGATAATGAATTAAATGGGGTAAGCCGTGTATAGTTCCGAGTTAAGTTACTTGGTTACATTGACATCCCATGAAGAAAAAAGTTGTCAAAATTACCTTTAAAAAGCTTTTAGTAGAGCAGATGAAGTACAGAACCCACCATCGTATGTAAATGAGGAAGAGGATTCTTCTGATAAGGACGCTATATTTTTTAAGTGTGTTTTATTTTTTTTACGAATTTAAAGATTTTATTTATTGGAGACAGGGAGAGCAGGAGCAGGGAGGAGTGGGTGAAACAGGCTATGTGTTGAGCAGGGAGCCTGACACAGGGCTCCCATTCCAGGACCCTGGGATAAAGACCTGAGCTGAAGGCAGATTAACCGACTGAGCCACCCAGACTCCCCTAGCCACGCTATTTAATATTTAAATTCATCACTTGTTTTACTCTGTTTAAAATTGAATACTGGAGAATTCATGCACATAGGCACAGTTCACTTACATTGGGTCATTCTAAACCTCTTCAAGAACCTGCAGAATCCAGTTGCAATAGAACCTGTTTTTCAGGGGGTACCTGGGTGGCTCAGTCCCCTAAGCATCTGCCTTTGGCTCATGTCATGATCCCACAGGCCTGGGATCAAGCCCTCATCAGGCTCCCTGCTCACAGGGAACCTGCTTCTCCCTCTCCCTCTGCATGTGCTGTCAAATAAATAAAATCTTCAAAAAACAAAAATCTGCTTTTTTAGCCAAGGTTTCCCCTGAGGAAGATGGATCTCTGCCAGTCCCAACCCCACTTAACCAGTTAATCAGTGAATTAGAAGAGTGTTTAAAATTCCAAATTCATTCTGAGTGGTGTGCAAAGCCCTGGTGTGGTCTAATCCCTTTTCCGTAAATGAAGGTCTGTCCTAAGGTTTTTTTCCTTCAGAAATTTGTTTTTACTCACTGATGCATCCCAAGTGCCACTGTCTGGCACAGAGTAGACACTCAGTTATTCTGAAGATTTTTAAATAAATCCAGAGTTTCCTAAAATGATTTTTTCCCCCTGTAGTGCGATACCTCAATGCCTATACTGGAATAGTGCTACTTCGATGCCGGAAGGAATTCTACCAACTTGTGTGCTCAGCTCTTCCTTTCATCACATACTTGGAGAACAAAGGACACCGTTACCCGTGTTTCCTCAACACCTTACACGTGGGAGGTAGGGATACATGTGGCATGGCTGCTGGTTTTCAATAGTAACAGGTCCAGGGTTCAGTCTTGACAGGCAGGTACTTCCTGCTCTCCTGCCAAGAACAGGAGGCTTTCACCTAGCTCAGACGGTCTCTGAGGCAGACACCTTTCACGAGCTGTTGACCATAGAGCTCTTTCACGTGCCAGGTACAATTAGAACGTGTCAGAAGTTCCTGATTCATTACAACAGGAGACAGCTATTGATCTTATTGCAGAACTGCACTGATGAAGGTAAGCAACGTTAGCCAGTGCCCACTGAGCAGTAACTAACCTGGCTGAGTAAGAGATGACTCCCAAAGACCTCTTTCATCCTGCTCTGCCTGCTTTTCCAGGAGAACGGGAAGCTATCCAGAAGTCTGTCACCAGAAGCTGTTTATTAGAGGAGAGATCAGATGAGGAGGAGCTTGCAGAGAGTGGTGATGAGGAGGCTGAAGCAGTGGAGTGACCCCCTCTGCAGGCTGTGCTGGGCCCGAGATTCAGGGCCCACTTGTTGGAACAGGACACTCTGGGAGGCAGCAGCATCTGCTACAGTTGTGCCAAACTGGAGGACTGCTGACCAGAGGCCAAGGTATCCGCTCAAAGTGGAGGACTCGTTCACTTAAACTGAAGTCACCTTTACCTAGCAATGCCTGGTTAAGTGGTTCTGCAGGTGGTGAACCCCCAGTAGTTACACACATCTCTATCTAATTGCCTGGCTGAGTAGGTTTAATAAATGTACTTGGCAGGGCACCTGGGTGGCTCAGTTGGTTAAGCGTCCGACTCTTGGTTTTGGCTCAGGTCATGATCTCACAATCGTGGAATTGAGCCCGGAGTTGGGCTCTGTGTTTAGCATGGAGTCCTCTTTGGAGTCTCTCTCCTCGCTCTCTTCCTCTCCTGTTCTGTCTGTTTCAAATAAAATTAAAAAAATAAATATACTCGGCTTCTGTAGCATTTAGTATACTTAAGAAGTTCAAGCTTGGCTGGGAGGTCTCCTTCCTCCTCTATCCCTGGCCCCAGTGGGAAGACTGGCTCCCTATGTTGCTAGATGTATAGCCTCCCACTTTAAGGCCTTGTGCCCCCACCACTAGGATGAACCCTAAGCAATCCAGGTTATTTAGAGTAAAAAATTATTAGTGAGACAGGGCAACTAAACTGGCACAAATCTATAGCTGGTCTCCATACTGGCCTTAAAAATACCAGATTCCTTACCAATCCTTAATCAGGTAACAGGATAACAAACAAGGTTCTTGCACTTTTCTTGGGGGGAGGGGGGGAGTGACAAAACCTGGCCTTGCCTGACATTACAAAGCCAAGCAGCAGCTGCCAACTTCTAGTAGTTTTCTGCTGTTCGCAGGAGTTGTCTCACTCCTGCTGGGCCACCTGAAACCAAGTGACACTGCCACACCCAGGAAGGTTTGGATCCACTACTTACCAATGACATTTCTAGGATCTGTTTTCTTGTATAACAAGACATGTTATTCAAAGTCCCTTACATTTAACAAAGATCTGTGATGTTTGCTTCAACATGTCCCCTCACTTTCAGGACTGAAACACCTCATGCACCGAGGGCAGTTCCTGTCCCAGGATTTCTGAACCTCTTTCTTTTAAGAATGACAGGTAAAGCTAAGCCCAATTCAAGAACCCCTTAGTCCTGACACTAGGAAAGACTCTGCCCCATGACACCAGAGTGCTCAAGCTAGCTGTTACTTTACCCTATTTAAGAAGTGTGTCTACCTAACCTGTAATGAACTTTTAAAAAACCAGAAAGCTCAAATTGCTTGTGCAGGTGATTTATTGCAACTATTTGCCTTCACATTCTATTATACCTAGAGGTCACTTTATTAAGCAGCAAAATAATTCACATCACTCAAATTCCGCTCAAACCAAGGCACAGACTGCTCTAGACAACAGGGAGGCAGTGGGCACCACCACTGCCTTCAAACCTGCTCAGCTCCGCCTCCAGGTGTGCCAGACTCCTCTGCTCCTACAACTCCGGCCACTGTCACTCAAAACAAGTTTCATCTAACAGTTGGCAGGCTCCAGGGCTTCTTTAGTCACAATTACAGCTTTCCTTACCAAGTGAGCCACATACAAGTCGTAAAGCCCTCTAGCACGTAGGTAAGCAACCCAGGTCTCGCACCGCGGCCTGACCATTTCTCAGAAGAAAAACTGCAATTCAAGCTGGGTGTCCTAAATCCATTTTATTCCCATCCTCTGTTTCTTTAACAAGAGGAAAACTAGACAGGAAAGGCTCGACTATTTTTAGAAGACACGCTGAGCAGTGTGTTGAGCCCGTGCTGCCCCGACGTGTCAGGAGAGCGGAGCTAGAGCACTGCGGTGTGGGCTGCTCCAAGGGGTGGTGAAGGGACTCAAACTGACTTGGGTTGAGAAAAACTAATTACACATGGGTCCAAAAGACTAACCCTGGTAACAAACTAAAAATCTTGGCAGGAAGAGATCTCTTGAGAGTGTCAATACTTTATTTTGGTGTAAAGACGGGAAGCTGGAAAATACACTGTATTTAAAATTTTCTTGGTTCCCCCTCACGCTGTGGAAACCCCCTCCCCCCAGAGCTAATCTGTTCAAACTCAAATACTTAAAAATTACAGCAGCAAAACAAAAGCACAGAAAAAAGAAAACCAGATGGAGAAGGTAGCTGGGCCAATAGTGTCACTTGGTGTGGACGACTGAGGTGCTGAACAGGAGCTTTTGTTTCTGTTTTTTTCTTTTCTTTCCTCCTTTCTCTTCTAAATGGAAACAAAGAAAGAGCTTATTTAGTTTTAAATGCCATCCCCTTGCCCCCAGCCAGTTTTCACTCCTGAGAGTCCCAGAATGGCAGTCCCAGAATGGCAGCTAACGCTCTAGGATGAGGACTGCCTGGATCCAGATACCAGTCCCTGCATACTGCAGGTACTTGTCCGGGCAAGTCCCTTTACGTCCCTAGACCCGTTTCCTCACCTGCTCTACTGTGATAGTTCTACCCGTTTAATATAGTTGTCAGAATAAAATGAACACAATGCTAAGCACAGAGAAGACGCCCCCTAAATGCTAATGTTCTCGTCTAACCGAACAACCAGAGTGGTGTGGCCTTCAAGCCTGACTTCTCTCCATCTATTAGCCACCCTCTACCAAACTCAGGATTCTAAAAATCTCCTCTCCACTATGTCTTAGAGGAAAAAAATAAAGAGCTTCTCAGAATTTCACATCCAGGATTCAAGAATTAATGTGGGGTGGCAAAAAGGTCTATCTGACATACCAAAGGGACTATTAACTGACACTAGCAGGGGAACCTACAGGCTTAGAAAAATGCCTACTAATTAGAGATGTCCGCCACCGGATCCCATTGGGAATGACAACCCTGTACTGAGCACTCCATTTCTTTGCCTTTACCAGAGAGGGGATCTGAAGTAGCTGGTGTGTCCAGTTTCATGAAGGCTGCTTCAATAGCTTGGCTGAAGGAATTTTGGAAACTGGGCACAGGAACACGGTCTGAGTTATCACTCTCCCCATCGCTATCCACAGGAGCAGGAGGAACTAAGCTGTTTTCATCTATAAAATACCAGTGTTATAATTTTAGAGACAATTCAAGAGACTTTGACTTTCTGAAAGGGACCAAATTCCCCCTCCACCAGGTCATTCTCACCTTTTTTTGGAGCAGTTTTGGGCCACACATCTGCTTTTGCTTTTCCAACCCTCAGCATCTGCCGAAGTGGGAAAGAGGGAAGAAAAGAATTTAAGTAATCAGAGTCCAATTTCTTTTCCAGG
This sequence comes from Nasua narica, assembly GCA_028533885.1. Lineage (NCBI taxonomy): Eukaryota > Metazoa > Chordata > Mammalia > Carnivora > Procyonidae > Nasua > Nasua narica. Next base: position 13,933,121 of record CM052808.1, on the reverse strand, counting down.
CTAGGAGGTCAAAGAACTATCACCTTTGGAAAAAAAGGATTTTCCGGGTACTTCTTTCCTCAACACACTATTTTGGTCATGTTCTCTATATCCTGATCAGTAGAACTAGCAGTGAAATTCCCAAGGTGGAAGACCAAAGCCTGTTTTGTTCCTTAGAAAAAGGTTGAAGAATAGTGCATAAACAGCACAAAAGATTTTTTGTTTTATTTATTTATTTGACAGAGAAAGAGAGAGGTCACAAGCAGGCAGAGAGGCAGGCAGAGAGAGGGGGGGAAGCAGGCTCCCTGCCGAGCAGAGAGACGGATTCGGATTCGGAGCTCAATCCCAGGACCCTGAGATTAGGACCTCAGCCGAAGGCAGAGGCTTTAACCCACTGAGCCACCCAGGCGCCCTAGCACAAGAGGTTCTTACTCAGACTCTCAAGTTGAGAATCCTAACTTTGTGTGATTTCCTTGTTCTGGTAAGTTTTCCCACTCTTCTTGGGACCCCTAAAAACATAAACCTCCTGGAATAAGCAGTGTGAAGTACTCTCCAATTTTAAAATGAACCACCAACAAACTCCAGTTACTTACGCCAAGAAAACCAGGACAAAGAAATTTAACTTTATCCTGAAACTGCTCCAACAGCTTTAATTACCCTTCAGTCTTTGCTTTTCCAATAGCTCCTTAATTATTAAATTTTAGATCCAGCCATAGACCAGACTCCTCCATGTGCAGTAAAATCAGAACAATCCCTCCTGCCCCTGAATGAGGAACTCTTTCATCTTGGCTGGCCAAGGCCAGCTTCTTAACCATTGAGGGCCCGTGTGAGCCCCATCTGCCACACATGGCATGCTCAAAGCAAGAGGAATTTTATTCCTAAAAAATACCAGGAGATAAGCCCCACAAGATTCAAATAAGAATGTCTTGTCCTAAAGTATGTGTCCCAAAGTGAGGTATAATATTATTCAAACGGAGTTGGGCTGGCAGAGATTGATTTCACTGAATAACCTTTCTTTATCATGTACCACTTTGATGATCCTTTCCCTTGGTCCCTGGAGTTTGGAGTCCAAATAGTAAGACATCTGAATCATCTTAAGTCTTAAAAGGTCATTAAAATATCTATCCCCTATGTTTTATTCTTGCCTGAAATGTCTAAATGTTTAACCCAAACCTACTCATGAAAAAACAAAAACAAAACAAATCCAAACTCTAGGACTCTATATAATACAACTGGCCTGGATGTTTCAAAAATATCCATGCCATGGGAAGGGAAAAAAAAAAAAAAAAGAGAGGCTAGAGAAACTTATAGATCAAAAGAAACTAAAGAGACTTGACAAATACATGCAATGAGCAATCTTTGATTGGACCTGACTGAAAACAATACAGGACCCTTGAGACAAATGGAGAAATAGTAATCTATACTCTATGAGATATTCAGTTAGCTTAATTTCTTTGATGTGGTCATGACAACTGTGCTTATACAAAAGAATGTCATTAGTGGAGCCACTTATATTTGGTGGTAAACTGTCATTCATGAGATCTGCAACTTATTTCCAACATAGTAAAACAGTAAAAGAGAAAGCAAATACAGCAAAATGCTAACAACTGGTGAACCTAGGTGAAAGGTAAAAGCGTTCATTACGCCATTCCTTCAATACTTTTAAATTTGAAGTTGTTCACCATATAATGCTGAAAAAAGCAACGGTGATAAAACCTAGTTAAAAAAAAAAAAACAAGCATCTGACATAACTCCTGGGAGCCACTTGCATAATTATCACCTCTGAAGACTACCACTTCATATTCGAGATTGCTCTCAATTATTTCTTCCTCTTTGACTTCAGGACTCTCCTTACCAAAGTCCAATTCCTGCTTATTTCTCAGCACACACTGCCATTTGTTGTGAGAAACATCCATTATCACCCGCTCTAAAGAACTGTTAAGCTAATGATTCCAAACTAGCCCCCAAAAAGTTAATACTAACTTCTAATGGGGGTTTCTGGCAAGCTGTCCATCCATCTTAACTTAGTTATCTCAATGCTGAGTGTTGGTTTGTTGTTTTAAAGACCAATAAAGTCATCTGACATCCTTTCGCCTCGTTGCGTCCAAGAGAGCAAGCTCTGTCTGCTCAAAGCCACGCGGTCTGAGATCCAGAAGTAGGGCCTCAAGTATGTGCCACCAGTGTTCCCATCAGTATGGGAAGGAAACAGGCTTCAATGAATTGGATTCAGTAAACTTTCTTGAATGGGTCCTCCAAGAGACCTTTCTTAATGTTAACTTGTACATAAAATAAAAATACTTCAGTTATTGGGGGAAAGAAAAAAGATCTGACAGCAAGTGTCACTAGCCTAGTGTTCCTCTAGCCCAGCTGCCTAAGAAAGCTGGTCTGGCTATAGGAAACACAGACCTCGCCCTTCCCAAAGTGAACAGGAATGGTTTATTATATGTCACAGATACACACCACCTAAATCCAAGGTCCTAGAACTAGGGACCAGCTAAAATTGATGTCTCCCTAGCCCCTGCAACAGTGCTCACTACCCAAGTATCTAATGATTTGTTAAATAACTGAAGCTCTGATTCTCCCTCAGCTACTCTTGGTCTCTTTTTCCTTGGTAAGCGTATACAGTAACATCTGAGACTAAATCCATAAGATTTCCTCTTAAGAAAGTTTTCCATGACTATTACCATCCATGCAACAACTGTAAGTCTCTCCTACAAAAGGAAAGATTTCCACAAAGAACAAGCAGCAGATTTCGCTAGGTAACCATGGGTTGTTTTACAAGCAAAAGACTTACCTGGGCAAAGGAAGGGAAGGGAGAGTCTTCTTCCAGGCTCCCAACACAGAATGAAGGACTGCCCTGACTGGCAGTGGGTGACAGAGGGGTCAGCAGAAAGTCTGGAAGGGAAACCAGAGACCTGATTATGTAAGTCAAGCTTCAAAGAGCTAGTCTGTTCTTAACAAGAGAGAAAAGATGAACCCTGAATCAGATCTGGATAATTACCAGCCCCACCTCTAAAAGTAAACCTGATCCAATTTCCACTCTGCCATGTTCTTATAAAGTCAAGAACGTAGCCCACTATTCACACTACTGATCCAGGGAGAGAAAAGTTGAGTAGTCACAGTAATACTAGAAAGCACTGCAGAATCTTTTCCCACACTAAGAAAAACCCTTTCCAAAGCAGCTGACCCTCCAGGTCCTAGGTATTGGGGACTGTTATGGACTAGTTTTATGTGAATGAAAAAGTTCCAAGAAAAAGATAAAATGTAATCAGGTCAGCCTTTATGGTCCAGCCAGATGTCTCTGACCTGGGAATATTCAGTGAGAATCCAAAACACACATACACGAACAAAGTCCAGTATGAAGATGCAAGCTTTCCCCTGATACTCCCTAGGTAATAGCCTTCTCCATCCTTACTGACCTAGAGTTGAGCAATTCCCACAGGTCTCCCCACTGTCCTGATCACTGCTGGGAGGGAAGGGCCTATTCACTCTGCCAGTGGCCGACCCTTCCGCAGTCAGCCAGGGTTATTCAGTACTCTCATTCCTAGCACCATCCAATTGCTCTTGCCTAAGTACAGTAGAGCCCATTCCTTAGAAAAGCGAGTATGTTCAAAGCACATACACAAACACCATTTTTATATCACAGATAATGTAGTCGACGTTCTGCCATAGTCCTCTGTATAATAGCTCTCTTCTTAAACTAAAGAGCATAATGGTCATGTGTATGGCCCTCAGGATGCAGGTTTCACATTCCTGTCACTAAGCCCCTGCCTTAGCCTCAGGCTCCTAATCTGCAAAGTAACAGGCATATGATCACAAGAGGGTCACCAACAGCTTTAAATATTCTGCTTTGGACATTTTATTGAAATGGCTGGCAAGAAATAAATTTTAATTATCAAAAACTACCATCCAGGTGGATGAAGATCAGAAAAGACAGCCAGCCCCACCTCAAAAAGTAAACCTGATCCAATGTTTAATTTCACAACACATTAATGCATTCTCTTTTAAAAAGTATTTTTAAAAGGCAAAAGCCTCTTTGAACAACCTCTGAATCCTAACCTCAGTCCCTAGAGTAAAACACCACTACCAGTTTGATAATGTAATTATCTCAGTTTTTTCTACACATTTAGATATACAAACCCATAATGAAATGCTGTTTTTTATATTCATTTAAAATCCAAATGTGGGCAAATGTGGGGTGCCTGGCTGACTCAGTTGGTAGAGTGTACAACTATATCTCAGGGTCATGAGTTCAAACCCATCAGGCATGGAGCCTACTTAAAAAAAATTAAATAAAGCCCACAAGTGGTATCATATTTTGTCTTGTTCGACAACCTCCTTTTATCTTAAAGGTCCACCCATTAGTTCATGAAGATGGCTATTACCCTTTTCAATAGGTGTAAAGTACTTCACAGTATAAATGCTATACAATTCACCCATTACCTTACCACCAGATTTCATAGGCTTCCCCTCCCCCCATTATAAACAATGCTGCAATAGAGACATGTACAAAGATGCTTAAGCATACAAGGGGATTATATCACAGGTACAAACTAGAAATAAAACAGCTGGGTCACAGGGAAGAATCTAAGTTTAACTGTCCTGCCCTATGAACTGACTTGAGGTTCAGAGATTTTCAGAAGACAAAGCAATGGGAAAGTACAGCCAATGGGAAAGGTGGATCAAATGGCAAAAATCTGACATATCTCAGGAATATATTAACTACCCAAAGTAATATTAGTCACCTAAAGATCCCACCGTGCTCAGTAGGTCAGAGTTGTAAATTCAGACACCAGGGCTTTGCCTTAAGGTCTGTGGCTGATGGCCAACTTTATTCTTTAAATCCCAACTCATTTACCTGCTTGGGAACCTGGACTTCTGCTAAGAGGAGAAAGGGAGAGGGCACCATGACCCTCGGTGCTGGTGGGACCCAAAGCAGAATCGGAGGTGCAGGTATAGGAGTTGAAGGCAGGAAACTGCTGTAGATTCTCTAGGGGAATGTGGACTTCTGGGTCTGCAAAGAAAAGAGAATGGTAGGCCCATTTAGAATATTCCTCAAGGGGCGCCTGAGTGCCTTAGTGGGTTAAAGCCTCTGCCTTCGGCTCAGGTCATGATCTCAGAGTCCTGGGATTGATCCAGCAGGGAGCCTGCTTCCCTCTCTCTCTGCCTGCCTCTGCCTACTTATGATCTCTCTCTCTCTGTCAAATAAATAAATAAAATCTTAAAAAAAAAAGAATATTCCTCAAATCTTTTCCAACAGTTGAAGACAGTCAATATGAATCCCCCAAGGGTCTAAAAAAAAAAAAAAAGGGATATAAACAGCTTTAAAACCCAAATTTTGGGGCACCTGGGTGGCTCAGTAGCTTAAGTGTCTGACTCTTGATTTCAGCTCAGGTCTTGATCTTGTGGGTTGTGAGATCAAGCCCACCCTGGGCTCTGCCCTCAAAGGGGAGAGTCGGCTTGGGGATTTTCTCCTTCTGCCCTGCCCCCTCTACCGGCCCCCTCCCTCTACCCCACCCTGCTTGCCCAAGCAGGTATTCACCTTCTCACTGAAATACATAATCTTTAAAACAAACAAACAAACAAACAAACAAACAAACAAACAAACAAACATTGGTGCTTACTATTCCTATCTGAAGCCAGATGATAAACATGCAGCTTAACTATATTATTCTATGTCTTTGAATAGTTCCATAATAGGGACGCCTGGGTGGCTCAGTTGGTTGGGCTGCTGCCTTCGGCTCAGGTCATGATCCCAGCGTCCTGGGATCGAGTCCCACATCGGGCTCCTTGCTCGGCAGGGAGCCTGCTCCTCTCTCTGCCTCTGCCTGCCTCTCTGCCTGCTTGTGTTCTCTCTCTGTTAAAATAAATAAAATAAAATCTTAAAAAAAAAAATAGTTCCATAATAAAGAAGGCAAAACAAAAAACTCCCCTGTTCCTGAAACACCAGTTTTTCAAACATTTGGGAACTGTGCCCATATAAACAGCTATATAGTACTGGGACCCCAGTTATACACTTAGCTTAAGAAGTAAAAAAAAAAAAAATTTTTTAAGATTTTTTTAAATTTATTTGAGACAGAGAACATGAGCAGGGGAGAAAAGCTGAGGGACAGGGAGAAGCAGACTCCCCACCGAGCAGGAGCCCGATGTGGGACTCAATCCCAGAACCCCAAGACCATGACATGAGCTGAAGGCAGACACCTAACCAACTGAGTCACCCAGGTGCCCCAGCGAAGTAAAATTTATGTTTACCATACTGTACGTTGTCAAAAACAGTGAAGTCCTTTCCCTAGCTGAGGACTCAATTCTTTGTTTTCTGGAGAATAAGTAGGCCTTCATGTCACACTAATCTCACAATGAAGCTTATGTTGGAGCAGATCAAAAGGCTCTGTACTTAGAGGTATGAAAATCTAACCTCCTGCATGTACTTCCTAGTTTGTCAAGGTTTCTGCTCTATCAGATCCCCTTGGGAGACATGCTAGGCTAGTTATAGATGTCTCCTTTAATACAAAGATGGGATCGATGTTCCACCTAGAGTGCACAGGAGACAATTATCCACCAAATTGAGATTTCCAATTCTCTTCCCAGAACATGGTTTTTCACCCCCTATGCCAAGGATGAATTTAATCTCAACCCTTACTAAGAGCTATGAGCTTTGACTCGAATTAACCCACTCAATTCTCAAATAAGCCTATGAAGGAGGTACCCTCATGATTCACATTTAAGAGTTGAAGAAAACATGTAGCAGGGCTGAGATGTGAACCAAGCAGTCTGGCTCCGGGACCCAACCACTGAGCCTCTCTGATGATGCACAGCTGTACTAGTCAGTCATGGGAGCTCCTGAACTTACACTTGCCCTGTTTCTTGTTCTCCTCCATCTCAATCCTGCGCTCCCGGCGGCGTTCCTCCCGAGCCTTCTTTTGGCGCTGACGCTTCCTCTTCTCAATGTCATCTGTGGGTAGGTCAGATGGTGAGGAGGCAGACCAAAGACAACCTGGCCATTAACTCCTCCCAGGTGACTAGTAGCTAAGGCCACATAAGGAGACAGTCGATTGGATGAATGGATGGAGTGTTTCTGGAAGTATGGAGGTTCATGATGGAGCTCGTTAATTCCTCCCACACTGAGTTTCCAGTCAGAAGAACCCCATAATTCCACTCTGAAGAGAAGTAGAGTGGGTGCATTCTTACCTGAGAATATCTCTAGGGTTTCCTTAGAGACCACAGGAGGCTGCAGAGCCAATTCACAGATGCTGAACTCACAGGTGAGCGGCAGGTGAGAGAGGTATCTATGGCGCTGCCGAACATCCTACCATGGAAAAGGGACCAAAACTCAACTAAGAGCAGGCCAGACTCAGAGGACAGGGGTTCCCACTCTGACGGCCAACAGTACGCACGCTCACACACAGCACCAGGGCTCAAGGAACAGTACTCAAGTTATCACCATTTGGCAAAGCCAAACGGAAACTGTCAATTAATATACAATAAGGTAGAATGAGCAACCAAAAGCAGTTTTTAGGTTTGTCCTGCAAATGAATAAATTGAGCCTGGTAATAAATAATCTAAAGCTGATCAGCTATTTCTGATTTTTCTGGGGCCCACAACTGAGGGGGGAGACAAGGGGAGATAAGAGTATTTGATCGCAAAAAACCTGGGATCCACGGACAGAATTAATGATAACTGAGAAGGCAAAGTAGATTTCCCTATGAATAAAGCTTGGCCTGAAATAGTAAAAAAATGAAGGCCATCAATTTAATTTTCTTTTCATTTTCTGCATGTTTGATGGAAAGTTTATGGTACTCCATGAGTCTCTTATTTTGAGGCTTGAAACAAATTTGTGATCGACACAGGGGTAACTCTCAAAGGGTAAAAACACGTATGTAAGTTATCAGACAATAATTAACAGATGGCTGATGAGCCAAAAATGTGTTTCAAGCTTGTATAACCTAGTGTAGAGCCTGCAAGAATTTTCGATTCCTTGGACATTTTTCCCCAGCCATAAGGAAAATGAGAAAAACAAACTCATCTTGAATAAAAGTGGGAGACGTTTATATTCCCAAACCACAATAAACGAACCTGTTGAGCAGAGAGCAACAGTGACCAACAGAACCCCAGCGTGGTAAGGGAGCACCATTTAATCTCTACAAAGTTTGCTGGCAGAATCATCAGTGACAAAAATAGACATACAAAATTAACAAATACAAAAGCTATGATCCTTGAAGGACTGGGTGCATGGGCTGGCTAGGCCCATGTCAAAGAGATCAGGTTGATGGCACTCCAGAACCATGCCCCGCGGGGCAGGTAGGACCTTACCTCAGACATGGAGTAGCCGGCGATCTCCACCACTACCGCCGAGATCTTCTCCGGGCTCTGCTCCAGGCTGCCGTACTCCCTCACAAGGCAGCGCACATTCACGGGGTGCAGGAACATGTGTTGCCCGTCCTCCGCTGAAGACAAGCAGCTCTTTCACACAACAGTCTTGGCGGGTCCTCAAGAGAGGGCCCCCCACATAGCTAAGCCTGCCTCTCCCTCCCCAAGGCCAAAGGCAACACAGACCCAAGCACCCACAACTAGCAGCAATATCTCCTTCCGCTAAGAGGCCCAGTCATCTTGCTGAAACCCCTCTATGGCAACCCAGCCCTCCTCTCAGGGACACTCACCTTGGTAAAAGTAGTAACAAGGAGAGCTGCTCGGGTGTGTAAAGCCTGGCTTGGTGATGGGTTCCTGCTGGCTGGACTCAGTACAAATGGTCCCCTCTCCCAGACTGTCATCTGCTAACTCTGAGTCATCACAGGCCTCGGGCTCTGGTTCAGACACTGCTTCCTCTTCCTCCACCAGAGGGAGAGCAAGAGAATGAGGAGAGCCCAGAGAACAAACTTCCGTGGTCTCTTCATCAAAAGCAGACAGATACTCTAGCACACCCTGCTGGGACAAATTCTACATCAAAAGAAAGTACATGTGGCAAGGCAGGCACCAGAACCAAGTTCTCTGGATGTTTTCCTTAGCTGTCACATTCACTGGTTTAACATCCCTGAGAAAAGAACTAATAAGCACAGGGGAAATACTCACAGCCCCCCTCTCCCCATAAAGTCCAGCACCTGCCACCTCAACAGCAGCACTGAGGAACGGTAGCCACTTAGTCTCTAACAGGGACATACTAACCTTCCTGGGTTGAAAAACGGACTCCTTCGCCAAGGGAGCCATCAGCACCAGTTGTTCCAGAGCAGGCACAATACCAGGGACCTCCCTTCCGCTTTCAGTCAGTCCGGACAGAGCCTCTTCCCGAGTCTAGACCACCAGAGAGAAGACCAGAGAAATCGAAGTTTCCGGAAACGCTGAGTTTGGCAAGGGCTTACAATGGACTCTCCCAATAGGAGCGTAAGCAAAAAGGCAACAAGACCCAGTGGGAAGAGTGCTCTCTCATCTCCCCTTCTGGCCTTATTTTTCTCCACAGCATTCATTTCATCTTATCCTATATATTTTGATTATTTATTTTGACTATTTTCAATCTTGGTCTTAAAATGTTAATTACCAGGGATGCCTGGATTTCAAGTACTTAAAATCCTCAATCTTCAAAGAAAACAGGAAGCAAAAAGCACTTGGTACCCAAATGGGATGGTATTCTGCTTAGAATCTGTGACAGTGACAATGATAACACTACACAAAAGCTTCCTGAACAAAAATCCAAGAACACAGAGCTAGTCTTGTCTTTATAAGCTATGCTTAAAGAGCCCCAGTGCAAGAGGCAGGGGTTTGGCCAGCCCCCACCTCAACTTGGACAGTTCTACTTCTATACAGCTTTTCTTCTCTGAAATGCATTTGAACAAATACTTTGCATTAGGGGCGCCTGAGTGGCTCAGCAGGTTAAAGCCTCTGCCTTCGGCTCAGGTCCTGATCTCAGGGTCCTGGGATCAAGCCCCGCATCGTTGGACTTTCTGCTTGGCGGGGAGCCTGCTTCCCCCACCTCTCTGCCTGCTTCTCTGCCTACTTGTGGTCTCTCCCCCTCCATCAAACAAACAAACAAATAAATAATCTTTAATTAAAAAAAAAAAAAAAGAAAACCCACAAATTAAAAAAAAAAAATACCCTGCATTTCAGGAAAAAAACAAATACAATACACAGTACCCTGCTAAAGGAGAACTCAGAAAAGACAGGAATTCCAGCTTCACCTCTTATTAGTTCTATGTCCTCAAGAAAATTACCTAACCCATGACTCCATTTCCTCATCCACGAAAGGGGATAATTGAATCTATCACACCAGGAAATGACACTTAAGCGAGATAAATGTAAATATAGTACCTTTGCACAGGGCTTATCACATGCAAATCACTCAATAAACAAGGGCTTTTACTGCTCTAATTTAGATCTATAATTCTCAAAATATGGTCTGAGGATCAACAAATCAAAATCACCCTGTAACTCAAGATAATGCAAATTATTAAGCCTACTGAGCCCAGACTTGACTGACTCCACCTCTCAGGGTGGAGCCCAACCACCAGGGATTCTGATGCCTATTGAAGGGTACAGAGTTTAGGAAATTCTTTATCTGGGGAATTCCTGTTGCTCCAAATCCTAAGCAGACATTCCTAGGGCCTGCTGATAGGCCATATTACTTTCTTCAAAATGTCCCTCAAATAAAACATCTCTAAAAATAAATGCAAGTGTTTTCTTAGGGAAAAAAAGCCTGCTAATCTAAGAGACTTCAGTGGCTCAATTAACTCCAAGATCAGGGGTGCCTGGGTGGCTCAGTGGGTTAAAGTCTCTGCCTTCGGCTCAGGTCAATGATCTCAGGGTCCTGGGATCGAGCCCCACATCGGGCTCTCTACTCGGCGGGAAGCCTGCTTCCCCCTCTCTCTCTGCCTGCCTCTCTGCCTACTTGTGATCTTTCTCTCTGTCAAATAAATAAATAAAGTCTTAAAAAAAATTAACTCCAAGATCATTTTAACTTCTTCCTTTCAGCTCCAGAGAGCACTTTAAAAACCCCTAGGTCCCCCCGCAAAAAACACACACAAAAAACACTAGGTCAGCCCTTCTCTCCTATCACCAAATCCCAGAGAAAAGTGGCTTTTTTAGCCTTTCCCTGCTCATTATCTTAAATTTGGGACTGAGATAACATCCCCACCATCCTATCCTGTTTCCAGGGCATCATCTTACCTTGAGCTCCTGGATAGCTGCCTCAATAAAGCAGGACTCGGGAGTGTGCTTCTCCTCTGCCAGCTGCTGCTCTAGAGCTACTTTCTCTTCCTGAACGACCCGGTGCAGCACCTGCTCCTTAGAGGCCAGCAGCAACTTGGAGTACTGGCTGTGCTGTTCATCTATAGGGAAAGCCAGCAAGATCACAAAAATGCACCATTCAAGGCTTTGCAATGGCCTGGCTACACGGCAACTTTTACACATAGCTTTTTCCTCTAAGTTGTAAAGATGGGGCAGTAATTTAGCATAATTTTCTAAAAACAATTTAACAATAACCTTAATACAAAGTTTCTAATTCTGACCCCATTTTATAACGAATCTAAGAAAAAGATGCAGAAAAAAAATTTAGCCAAGAAATATTCAATAATTACATCATCTATAATATCAAAAATGCCACAACCAAAAAGTAAGCCCAATAATAAAGAAATAGTTAATGACATGATGGCATATTCATTAAAGAGAATTTTGTAGACATTAAAAATGATTTTTTGGAGCACCTGGCTGGCTCAGTTGGGAGAGCACACGACTCATTTAATCTCTGGATCGTGCATTTGAGCCTCACGTTGGATTTAGATAATGTAAAATAAAAATAAGCTTTAAAAAAATATTTTTAGGGACGCCTGGGTGGCTCAGTTGGTTGAGCAGCTGCCTTTGGCTCAGGTCATGGTCCTGGGATCGAGTCCCACATGGGGCTCCTTGCCTGGCGGGGAGTCTGCTTCTCCCTCTGCCTCTGCCTGCCACTCTGCCTGCTTGTGCTCTCTCTCTCTCTGACAAATAAATAAAATCTTTAAAAAAAAAAAAGAAAAAAAATTTTTTTAAATAAAAATGGGGGGCTGCCTCAGTGGGTTAAACCCTCTGCCTTCAGCTCAGGTCATGATCTCAGGGTCCTGGGATCAAGCTCCAAATCCGCTCTCTACTCAGCAGGGAGCCTGCTTCCCTTTCTCTCTCTGCCTGCCTCTCTGCCTACCTGTGATCTCTCTGTGTCAAATAAATAAGTAAAATCTTTAAAAAAAATTAAATAAAAATGATTTTCTGAGGACATTTATAGACATGTATGAATAAATAACATGAATAAACTGCAGACACCAAACTAGAAAATTTAATCCTAATCTCGCAAAAATATACATGCAGAGAGAAAAATCTACAATTTTGGGGTACCTCTGCATAAAAGGATCATGGAAGATTTATTTCCTTAACTTCCCGCCACCATATTTTCTGTACTTTCTCAAAAGTTTAAGACAATGTTATCTTTTGAGAAACCCTTGAAATACCATTTCCCCACTTTCCCATCTTAATACCCAACCGGAGATAACCATTTACAAATTTCAATATGTACACATCAAATCTTTTTCTATATATTTATACCCATGTTCATTTAAAGAAAGGAAGCTTTTTCCATAAATGATAAACTCTAAGCTTTGTTCTGCATTTTTCATCCAATGTATGCTAAAATCACCAAAATATTAATACAGAGATCAATTTTTACCTTCTGTATTGTGTTCCACAGTATAATACACTGTACTTTGAGTAAGTTCCTTATAGAACATTTAGCTTATTGTCTGTCAACTTCTATTACATTGTAACAAAAAATCCTTATACATGCTCCTTGGTACAAACAATATCCTTATGATATTTAAGTATAAATGCTGGATCAAAGGTTGTGGTTTTTTTTTAAACGTTACTTAAGTAATCTACACCTCAGGTGGGGCTCAAATTCACAACCATGAGCCACATTCCTCCAGCTGAGCCAGTCAAGTGCCCCTGTGCATACTTTAAATACTATCAAACTGTGCCCCTCAAAAGGCCACCAAGAACTCATTTTCCCACCCTCCGCAAAACCTGGTGTTCCCAATGTCTTTTATGTATATGTGTGTGTGTCAATCTGATAGGCATTCTGATTTACATAACTCTTAGCAAAGTTAAATCTCTGTAATTCTTGGTAAGTATTCCAATATCCTTTTCTGGAACATGCTTTGCACATGCTTAGCCTATTCTTCTATTGGCTTGTTAATCTAATTTATGGGATACTTGTATGTCTTGTATGTTAATCTAGTTTTAAATGTATAAATCTGGGACACCTGGGTGACTCAGTCAGTTAAGTATCTGCCTTCAGCTCAGGTCATGATCCCAGCGTCCTGGGATGGAGTCCTGAATTGGGCTCCCTACTCAGCGGAGAGCCTTTTTCTCCCTCTACCTGTTGCTCCCCTTGGTTGTGCTCTCCCTCACTGACAAATAAGTAAAATTTTTAGGTTAATTAATTAATTTAAAAATGTGCAAATCTTCCCTTAGTTTATTTATCACCTTTAAGGAATCTTGTCAGATTTCATTCTTATAAAATCATATTTATTTATCTTTTATAACATCTATGGTTTTATCCTCGTTCAAAAATCCATCCCTAACTGAGGATTTATAAAGATACTATCCCATATTTTTTCTTAAAAATTTCAAATTTTTAAAAATTCAGTTACTCAATCCATGAGGAATTGATTTTTATGAATGGTATGAGACAGGGATCTAATTTTTTTCCACGAGAGTCGATTGTTATTTACTAAGAAATATCTTTTGCCCAGAAACTGAAATGCCACTTTAATCAATACTCATTTCTGCATGGAATACAGGACATAAAACTCTGGGTACTTTCCCCACTGTGAGTACTTCTCACATTCTATATTCTAATTACCTGACCACCATATTTCTCTTCTACTAGACTACTGAGTTCCTTGACAACAGGTGCCCAGACTGCTGACTGTGGAATCTTCAAGACCAGGCACAACGCCAGGCACTATTTCAACAAAATGAAATTTTGAGGGACCTTGGTTGGCTCAGTCAGTTAAGCGGCCTTTGGATCAGATCATGATCCTGGAGTCCGGAGATTGAGCCCCACAATCGGGCTCTCAGTGGACAGCCTGCTTCTCCTCATGCTCTCTCAAATAAATGAATAAATGAATGAATAAAAAAAAATAGGGGCGCCTGGGTGGCTCAGTGGTTAAAGCCTCTGCCTTCGGCTCAGGTCATGATCTCGGGGTCCTGGGATCAAGCCCCGCATCGGGCTCTCTGCTCAGCGGGGAGCCTGCTTCCCCCTCTCTCTCTGCCTGCCTTTCTGCCTACTTGTGATCTCTCTCTCTGTCAAATAAATAAAATCTTTAAAAAATTTTTTTAAATAAATAAATAAATAATATATAACTGAACCATACTTGAAACCACACTTGAAACTTGCAGACTTAAGCCACTCTGCAAACTCCCCTCTAACCTACCAGAATCCTAAAACTGCTATGGAAATGCTAGAAATGGCGTGCCCAAAGGCTCAATTTCTTTTCTTTTTTTTTTTTATAAAGATTTTTTTAAATTTATTTATTAGAAAGAGAGAGACTGAGAATGAGAGGAGAGAAGGTCAGAGGGAGAAGCAGACTTCCCGCAGAGCTGGGAGTCCGATATGGGACCCGATCCCGGGACTCCGGGACCATGACCCGAGCCAAAGGCAGTCGCTTAACCAACTGAGCCACCCAGGCGCCCCTCTTTTTTTTTTTTTTAAGATTTTATTTATTTATTTGACAGAGAGGAGAGAGATCACAAATAGGCAGGCAGAAGAGAGAGAGGGAAGCAGACTCCCTGCTGAGCAGAGAGCCCGATGTGGGGCTCGATCCCAGGACTCCAAGATCATGATCTGAGCTGAAGGCAGAGGCTTTATTTAACCCCACTGAGCCACCCAGGTGCCCCCAAAGGCTCAATTTCTAATAGAAAGATATACTCACAATAGCCTTGAAGGATGTACCCAAGATTATTTACCTCCTAAATTAACAGAACTCACCTCCTAGATGAATAGGATGGTCTACATTCATCCATTTGGATTTGGGCAAAGCCAACAACACCCCTTTCTCCCTCTTCATCAGCTGCATCGTAATGGTATCACCAACAACATACTGCCGTGACTCTGTGGCAACAACACTGTAACATGGACATTTAGATGGAAAAGAGCAAGGAGTCAGCAGATGGGGTCTAACCTATTAAATGTCTCCATCTCACCTCTTGAGATCCTTCTTATGCACAGAACTGTAACAGATGGGACATTTACTCCAGGTCTTCTCACTCAGTGAAAGGTAGTGCAGAATGCATGCCCAGCAGAAGATGTGTCCACAACGGGTTATCTTGGCTGCAGTAGGTGGATATAGGCATATTGGGCAAGATGGCACTTCATGGCTACAAATACGCTGAAACAAAATAGCACCACAAGTTACACTGCTTTCAAACTGACATGGGCCTGTCAAAGTTAAAGTTTCTCTCTCCTCTCCCATCACAACTCTGTATATCTCTACTCAACACATACATCTTCACAAAAGTGCTCAAAAATGCAGGGGTGTGTGTGTGCGCCCGTGTGCGTGTATATATATCAGATGTATAATAACACTTTAAATTATTAAGGAAACCACAATAACGGCTTAATATAATAACAAGGGGTACCTGGGTGGTTCGGTCAGTTAAGCATCCCATGTTTTTATTTTATTTTTTAAGATTTATTTATTTATTTGAGAGAGAATGAGAGAGAGAAAGCATGGCGGGGGAGGGTCAGAGGCAAGAGCAGACTCCCCGCTGAGCAGGCAGCCGGATGCGGGACTCAATCCCAGGACTCCAGGATCACGATCCAAACCAAAGGCAGTCGCTTAACCAACTGAGCCACCACTCCATAAACATACCACTCTTGATTTCAACACAAGTTATGGTTTCAGTGTTCTGGGATCAAGTCCTACATCAGGCTCTCCACTCAGCATTGAGTCTGCTTGTCTCCTTCTCCTTATCCACTCCCCGCCATGTGCACACACACCTGCATGCTTTCTCTCAGTAAGCAAACCTTAAAAATATATATACATATACATATATATATGAATATATACACACACATATATAGTAACTACACAACAAGTATTTTAGAGGTTCCACAAAGGGAAAAAGTGACAGAAATCAATATATGATCCCACTTTTTAAAAAAGATTTTAGGGGCGCCTGGGTGGCTCAGTGGGTTAAAGCCTCTGCCTTCGGCTCAGGTCAGGATCCCAGGTTCCTGGGATTGAGCCCCACATCGTCGGGCTCTCTGCTCAGCAGGGAGCCTGCTTCCCCCTTCTCCCTCTGCCTGCTTCTCTGCCTACTTGTGATCTCTGTCAAATAAATAAATAAAATCTCTAAAAAAAATAAAATAAAAAAGATTTTATTTATTTGAGAGACAGAGAGAACACAAGCATGCAGAAGAAGAAGCAGGCTCCTCGCTGAGCAAGGAGCCTGATCCCAGGACCCTAGGATCATGACCTGAGCCGAAGGCAGATGCTTAAGTGACTGTGCCACCCAGGAACCCCTTTGATCCCATTTATAAAAATAACAAGATATGTACACATACACAAAAGCATACAAAAGGTCAAGAAGGTAGCAATAATTTTCCAACAGAGAAGTCAATGAGATTTTCACTTTATATGCATCTTTTTTTTAACCAATGAATATAAAACTTAGGCTTCATAGGACTTATCATTCTCTGAGGATTTTATGAATTTTCATACTTAAAGGGAAGCTAGGCTTTCAGGTCTATAGTTTTGAAAAGTATTCTAAATCCCTATAAGCTAAGAGCAGCAAGAGAATACCCAGAGCTCCTAACTTCAACAGAAAACAAAATGCAGCAGTGGCTTAGACAGCAATGCAGCTAGTGGCTCATCCACCTGCCACAAGACTGAGGCCTAATTTGATACTGATTACTACAAATGGCTACCAATGAAGTCATGTCCATGAAACGAGCCCATCCTAGGTCAGGAGGGTAACCAGAGTTCCTTATCTATTTCCCTGGTTACTTCTTCCCAGAAGAGATTGTAAATAGGACTGCTTTTATATACCTTTTAGATGAGAGTCCTCCAATTTCCCAATCCTGCAGGCCAGCCAATTAGAGAGCACAAAACGAACTCCAGGAGAAACCAGGACTGATCTCTGGGGAATGTCTATAGTGC
Organism: Nasua narica; assembly: GCA_028533885.1. Taxonomy (NCBI): domain Eukaryota; kingdom Metazoa; phylum Chordata; class Mammalia; order Carnivora; family Procyonidae; genus Nasua; species Nasua narica. Next base: position 13,915,971 of record CM052808.1, on the reverse strand, counting down.
GGCCATGCAGAAAAACGTATCGACAGTGCAAGCAGCCAACAGCTGGTATGTCCCATGATCCATTTCTTTACTTCTCTCTCCCGCTAACAGCTTACGAGCTTAGCAGAGCTACTCACCACTTGTTCCACAAAGTCCCAGTTGACTAAGGTATCAGGATCAGCAAAATGAACTGTGTAGTCTTGGTCTTCAGACACTACAAATTGGCAGCTGGAAACAGGGAAACAGACAAGGAAAAGGCAGACTGTCAGAATCCACCAACATGCCATCAGCACAGTCGCTACTCCTCCACTTAGTGACCAAATACAGGCCATTAGCAGCCATGGTTTGTGAAGCACAGAACTAGGACTTCAGTCTCAGTTTTCAGCCCTGGCTCTGGAGGGAATCCAAAGCTTGGCAAGTAGGAAGGAGTCTAAATCCATGAACTCTGTTTCTTCTGCTTCCAAGCCCAGCCAAGCTGCTGTAGGCCTCCCTTGGGCTAAAATTAACCCAGACTGTGGCTCCATCAATCAGCAGGAAGCCAGATTTCCTCCCTCCCTGTGAGAAACCCCAGCACACAGTTAATCTTCAAGGCAGCAAAAAGACTTCTCAATCATTTGATTACCAATTTATATAAAGTACTAACCAGTTACTTGAGTCTAGATCCAAGGTCAAATCTTATAACTAATGACATACAAAAGGAAACAAAAGGCAATCAGTATTTAAGCAAATATATGCCAAACACTCCAAACTGTCATTCAATTCTCTTCCTTTGTAGGGAGAAGCTGAGTCTCAAAGTGGCTAAACAAATTACCCAAGGTTGAAGGCCAAAATAAAATTCAAATCTGGGTCCAATTCAAAAGCAAACACTTTTACTGCATCACGACACTAAAGCATTATTTAATTTTATCATTATTTAATAGATTCTTTGAAGCACCAAGAACATCCACTTGAAAAGTTGTTTTTCAACACCTGCCACCCCCCCCCAAAAAGAGAGAGAGAGAGAGGAGAAAAAGAACAGATCAACTCCTTTTCTACCTCTCTCCCACAACAATTTAAAAGAAGTTTCTGCTAGGGCACCTGGGCTGCTCAGTCAGTTGAGCATCTGTCTTTGTCTCTGGCTCAGGTCATGATCCCAGGGTTCTGGGACGGAGCCCTGTGCCAGACTCCTTGCTCAGAGGGGAGCCTGCTTCTCCCTCTGCCCCTCACCCCGCTTGTGCTCTCCCTCTCTCTAAAATAATAAATTTTTATATAAAATAAAAGCAACTTCTACAGAAATAAAATAAAAGCTACTTCTCAGTTCCAGTAAGTGCCCAGAGGCTCAACTGCACTTTCCTTCTAAAAGCAGACATACTCACTTGGCCTGTAAAAAGAGTTCCTTGTTAAAAGGCTTATGCCCCCACTTGTTCCTTTTTCCCCAGCTGCCATGTCCACTGCCTTCGAAGTGACCCGCCTGGCCACGGGGTTCAAAAGTGAAATTCAACAAGTGGTTTAAATTGATCTTCTTCGGACCAGAGAACTGGGCAGGGCTAAACTCTGCCCTTTGAGCCTCTGCTACCTAGAACAAGAATGAATCAAATATTTCAGATTACTGATTTATAGCAGAAACTAGCACAACCCCTCCTTCTTCATGGCTTAAAATACTAACTAAAGAAACACAGGCTTAAAGTAAACAATCTTCCTAGGAAAGGGTAATACGAAAGTCCACCAAAGATGTGGCTGGGAGTGGAGAGGGGGACCGGAGCCTTTAACATACATTACTTAAACTGCTCAGCCTGCCCTATAAAAAGGCAATTAACCATTAAGTGACAAAACCCAACATGAACTCCTCTAGCTTTCTTGAAGCTCAAAGATTTACTTACTGGATTAATCTTTTGACAGTCCCATAGGACTCTTACACCTTCACTTATTAGCTACCCAGTCTTTGGTTTGTTTCTGGCAAAAGCAAGTCTGTGGAACTATACTCTGGAGGAGGCTAGCAGGCAGCTGCTGACTGCCATGGGCTTCAGGATCCTGCCAGAGACTTCCTGTCTAAGACACACACTGCTATTCGTTGTTAATTAAAACTGACGGAATTAGGGGCGCCTGGGTGGCTCAGTTGTTAGGCAACTGCCTTCGGCTCAGGTCATGATCCTGGAGTCCTGGGGTCGAGTCCCGCATCAGGCTCCCTCCTCACTGGGGAGCCTGCCTCTCCATCTGACCTCTCTCTCTCTCTCATTCTCTCTCTCTCTCAAATAAATAAATAAATAAAATCTTTAAAAAAAAAAAACTGATGGAATTAGAACATGTAGGCAGACTACCTGTGTGTCCAGAAATAAACCCAATCAGCAGATTCAGAAACAGTTTAGAAAGTGGCAAGAAACCACATGGGAGAAATACCACTGCACACAAAGATGGAAGAAATCATGTTGGGGCTTTTTCAGGTTTTGTTTTTTTTGTTTGTTTTTAAGATTTTATTTAGTTATTTGACAGAGAGCAAGCAAACACAGCAGGGGGAGCAGTAGGTGAAGGGAGAGGGAGACACAGGCTCCACGCCGAGCAAGGAGTTCCACGTGGGGCTCAATCCCAGGACCCTGGTATCAGGACCTGAGCTGCAAAAAGACCTAAACCAACTGAGCCACCCAGATGCCCCTTTTGTTGGCTCTCTTAACTTTCCCAAATTGAAATGGTAGATACCTGTTGTAAGTCAGCTAATGCATTTCCTAATCCCAATTTCTCATTTAATGTTATAAACACTTTGCCATGTCAGTCATATTAGCATATAGTCACTTTAAATGGCTATATACCACTATATCATTTATGTATACTAAAATGCCCCAAGTAGGATACACTGTTCATAGCTTCTGCTCTGTAACAAAATAATGTTATGATAAACCTACTTCTGAATAGATCTTTGCGCACAAATATTTGGCTACATACGATTATTTTTTCTGAATGTATAGTAGGAATTACTGGGTCAAAGGAAATGCAAATTTAAAGCTTTTGCTACTTAATCAAATTTAGAGATTAGTAAACAGCAACTGTAAAGATGTCATGAAGAGTATAGGAGCGCCCGGGTGGCTCAGTCAGTTAAGCATCCAACTCTTGATTTCAGCTCAGGTTATGATCTCAGGGTCGTGAGGTGGAGCCCCACTCAGGCTCCACATTTGGCACAGAGGCTGCTTGAGTCTCTCTCTCTCTCTCTCTCTCTCTCTCTCTCTCTCTCTCTCTCTCCCCCTCTCCCTCTGCTCCTCCCCCTGCTCGTACTCACTCTAAATAAAAAAATAAAATCATAAAAAGAAAATCTCAAGAGTACAAAAAGGGATATGGTGAAAGATACCTTACATTGCAGAGGCAACCAATATGGCCTGAGATATCCTATGCATATAAACCACAGTATAGGACCCTTATGATTAAGTAAAGTTGCAAACCATAAACAACTTCCTTTCATCTCAACAAAAGATCCTGGGAGACACCCCCTCCCACTGTTTATGTAACTCACCACAGGAAGCTCATGATTTCCAGTAATCTATTGCCTCTCATCCCCTGGATGCTCATTTCCATGTGGCTCTTCTAGCCCATCAGTCTTCCACCCCACAATGCCCCAACCCTACATAAGGGCTTACGCTCACTCAAAATCCTCCACATCTTCAACCTTCTATCATCACCTTGTTATCCTAGTTGGCCCACTGCCACCCTCTCCCAATAATGCCCATCACAATTTCTGATAAATTATCCTCCCAAAACACTGACCTCTCAGTTCCTTGACTCTCACCTCCTCTAATTAGCTTGCCTTCCACTCTTACCTCAGGCACCCAGTCCCCAAGGACATACCATCTAGATCTGTGCCATCCTATACAGCAACCACTACTAGCCAGATGTGGCTACTGAACATTTGAAATGTGACTAGTGCCACACAATGAAATACCATTCTAGCTATATTAGGTAAAAACATAAAAATTTCACCATTTCTTTACTTTTTTAATGTGGTAACTAGAAAAATTTAAATTATATATGTGGCCTGCAACTCTACTAGACAGCACTGCTCTACATCTAAACCGTTAAGGATAACAATGACACCTCTTCCACCATCTTAACTTTGAGAACCCAACATCCAAGCAGCAACTCCCTCTTTTTTTTTTCCTTTCCTTTCTTGTTTAAGATTTTATTTGACAGAGAGAGAGAGAGAGATCACAAGTAGGCAGAGAGGCAGGCAGAGAGAGAGGGAAGCAGGCTCCCTGCTGAGCCAAGAGCTGGATGCGAGGCTCAATCCCAGGACCCTGAGATCATGACCTGAGCCGAAGGTAGAGGTTTTAACCCACCGGGCCACCCAGGCACCCACTTCCTCCTTTCCTAGCTTGTTCCCTTCAGTCCTGATTCCACAATTCTTCAGCCCCACTGGGATCTCCAAACCAGTGATCCGACCCACCCTCCCACAATTTTCTTTCCTTACTTGGAGTAGCTCCTATGGTCCATTACCCCTTCTCTTTGTCATCTGTATTCACCTGGCAAAACCTTCCGCTGATTAATCCAACTCTGTCTGTGTATTTCCACACCAGCACCACAGTTGTACACAAGAACACAACCATACCACACCAACCGGTCTCACTGAAGTAGACCCTGAGGCTGGCCGGCAATACTACCACAACCTAATGACATTTCTGTACCCACTTAATTTCCCAGTCACCCAGACGACTCCATTCCTCAAGGCTTCCAAGGCTCCTCTCCCAGCTGACCTTCCATATTTCACCAAGACAATAAGAAAACAATTCCTACATCCTCCTACCAGTACTCTGCCTTCCTCTTGTTTACTGAGGATGAACTGGCAAAGCTCCTATCTAAGCCACTTGTACACAAGATCCCAACTCCCTGAGGACTCAAGGACACTGTTACAGCAGTTCTCCCCCTTTCCTCTGCATCATGTTCCTCACGGGACAATCCCATTACCAAAGCTATGCTGTAATTTCTCTAACTTTAAAATCTCTCGACTTCACACTCCCTCAAGCTACTGCCTCACCTCTCAGCTCCCCTTTAGAGCAAAGTCACCAGAAAGTACTACCTAAACTTGCTATTCCTTCCTCCCATTATTCCATTCTCTCTAAATCTACGCCAATCAGGTTTTTATCCTCACCACTCCACCAAAGCAGCTCAAGGCCAACAACCTACCTTCCTATTATCAAATCTAGTAGTCAACCAACTTACCTTCCTATTTATGAAATCTACTGGCCCACTTTCAGTCCTCATTTTCTGCTTATCTGCAGAGGACAAAACTAACCACTTTCTCCAAATGGCTTTCAGTTCTCTTCCTCCCTTTTTGCTGATGCCTCACGATCCTGGCTCGGGCCTCAGTCCTTAAATCTATTCCCTTTCTGCAGCACTCACTCCTCAAAGATCTCACTTAGTTCCATAGCTGCAAACACCAAACGCATGCAGACACCTAGCTCTAGCCTGGGTCTCTTCCTTCAAGTCCAGATCCCATTAACTGCCTATCTCTACTTAGAAATCCAGGAAACCTCTTCACATAAATATTTCCAAAATGAAGTTCTTTATCTCAACTCACCTTCCCTCCTTACCACCCCCAAACCCTGTACTTCTCTGGAAATCTTCCACCCTTAAGCATATGGTATCTGAATTGAGCTCCTGCCAAAAACATTCATATTTTTCAAAGTCATTTATTTCTCTGCTCAGACCCCATATCTAATATATTAAAAAAGTCATGTTGGCTCTACCTTCAAACATCACCCCAAAGGGCACACCTCTCACTATCGCTGTTTCAAAGTTTCTATCACTCTCACCAGAAATATCTTCACAGCCTAACTAACTTCCTTGGTTCCACTCTCCCCTTTAAAATTCCAAGTCAAATTACAACGCTTATCTTCTTAAACCCCTGATGGCTTCCCACCTCTCAGAACAAAAGCCAAAGTCTTGCAAGGCCCCACAGGATCTGACCCCTTTCCCATTCTTTAGCTTCATTCCCTACTCTTCCTCCTCCCAGGGAAGCCTACTTGTTTTACCTCAACCAAACCAAAAATATTACCATCTCTGATCCCTTACTGCTTGTGCCTTGTTATTCCTTCTGGGTAAGACACTCTTCCTCAAAACTGTATGGTGTGCTCCCTTGCTTCATTCAGTACTCTCTACTCAAACTTCACCTCCTCAAAAGCAGCTTTCCTTAGGCACCTTCTACAACTGTATCCTTGGGGAACCTGAGTGGCTCAGTTGTTTAAGCGTGTGCCTTCGGCTCAGGTTATGATCCTGGGGTCCTGAGATCTATCCCTACATCAGGCTCCCTACTCAGCTGGGAGTCTGCCTCTCCCTCTCCCACTGCCAGCCTCCCCCCACACTCATGCATGCTCCCTCAAATAAAATCTTTAACAAATAAAAAATAAAACTGTATTCTTTGTCACTCTCTATCCCTAACTCTCTTGGTCTACTTTTTGTTAATTCAGTAAGCACTTACTTTTGGATTTATTATACAGATGACCCCTCAACAATACAGGTGTTAGGAGCACCGACCCATGTATGACAGTTGACTCCCCCAAAAACTTAACTGCTAATAACCTACTGTTGACGGGAAGCCTTACCAATAACAAACACTCAAGACATGTTTTATATGTCATAGGTATTATAAACTATTTTTAAAATAAAGCTAGAGAAAAGGAAATGTTAAAATCAAAACAGAGACACCTGGGTGGCTCACTCGGTTAAGCATCCAACTCTTGATTTCAGCTTAGGTCATGATCTCGGGGTCATGGGATCAAGCCCCTCAGGCTCCATGCTCAGCATGGACTCTCCATTCTCTCTCCCTCTGCCCCTCCCCCTGCTCACACACTCTCAATAAATAAACTCTTAAAAAAAGAGAGAAATCAAAACATTTACAGTATTGTATTGTATTTATTGAAAAAAAAATCCACATAAGCAGACCCATGCAGTTCAAACCTGTGTTACTCAAGGGTCAAGTATGTAATCATTCATTGTCTCCCTGAACTAGCTCCTGAGGGACAATATTCCACTCAGTATTGTATCCAAACTGAATGATATTTGATACACAGCAGAGGAGAACTAAATTCTTGGTGAATGAATGAATTCTTCCATAAATACTTTAAATATGTCTTATTCTGTAATGGTTACATAATATGGAACATTCAAACAGGAAGATAATTTAACCAGTCCCTTACTAATTAAGGTTGTTTCCTAGATTTTTGTAACTACCAACAATGCTACAATTAACTCCCTTGTACGGAAGTCGTACGGACTTACAAAAGGATACCTAAGAATCTCCTAAAATCAGAGTACCTGAGACTAAGGATATAGCATCATGCATTCTGCTAGATACTATAGGGCAAATGTCATTAATTAAGTTAAGTCTCCTTATTATCTAAATACTCAAGCTGTACCTCTAATTCAGGAGTGATGATAGAAGACCCTATACAAAGTAAGGTACCCCAAATTTGTTGTAATTTCTCACAATCCAGGATAATGATCTCTTCCACCAAGGAAATTTTCATAACTTTCAAGGGAAGAAAGGAGGCAAAGTTCCAAACCTAGTTAATCCTCAACTATTCAAGAATGCTTTGGTCATTTACTTTTTCATCTGTTTCTCCCCTCCTCCCCAACTACTGATAAACCTGAGGAGGGGGGTGGAATCAAAGCTCATGCTTCTTACTTTAGAAAGATCATTCTTAAATTCCATACCTCATCTCGTCTTCCACCATTAAAAGAAGAGCTAAAGACTTTGCTGCTGCCGCCGCCCCTCTGTGGAGGCATCTTGTTAAAAGTTTTGCTTTTCTGTGAATTGGAGCGACGGGATTGGTTGCTAAAATTTTCATTTTTGGGATAGGAAGGTTCACGTTTGCGATTAAAACGCTTGGATCCACTTGAGTTCTTTCCATCTGAAAGCAAGAAATGCAAAGAATTAGTTAAATGATAAACAACGCTCCTGGCTAATCAGTTGGAAGAGCACGTGATGCTTTATCTTGGGGTTGTAGGTTCAAGCATCCCCATGAGGTAGACACTACCTAAAAAAAGTAAAATCTTTTAAAAATAAACTAACAGGGATACCTGGCTGGCTCTGACAGAAGAGCCTGGGACTCTTGATCTCAGGGTTTTAGGAAAATAAAAGCTTGAAAAATAAAAATAAAGGTAATTGGCCCTTCCACAACCTCTAATAAGAAATCTGGGTTGGGGGCACCTGGGTGGCTTGGTGGGTTAAAGCCTCTGCCTTCAGCTCAGATCATGATCCCAGCGCCCACCCCCCGGCCCCCCCACATCGGGCTCTCTGCTCAGCAGGGAGCCTGCTTCCCGCCCCCTCTCTGCCTACTTGTGATCTTTCTGTCAAATAAATAAATAAAATCTTTTTTAAAAAAATTAAAAAAAAAAAGAAAAAGAAATCTGGGTTTGGACCAGAGCTTTGGGCAAGACAACTCAAGGTAAGGTGGTTTTTAATTTTGCTTTTAATTTTTGTTACAGATTGTATTTATTTATTTATTTGAGAGAGTAAGCAAGTGAGAGAAAAAGAGAAAACATGTGAGGAAGCATGAGCAGGGGGAGAGGGAAAAGCAGACTCCTTTCCTGAGCAGGGAGCCCAATGCAGGGCTTGATCCCAAGACCCCAGGATCAGGTCCAGAGCCAAGGCAGATTCTCAACCCACTGAGCCACCCAGGTGTCCGAACTTGTTTTTTAAATGACAAAGCCTAAAGGGTCCCTCCATCAGGAGGGATATAAATGCAAATGAAACCACAGAGATTCTTAGATAACTATGTCTTTCTTTTTCACAGGGTTTAACCAAGGCCCTTATAAAAGTCCATTTAGATGAAGTGATTGAAAAGGGAACAGCCTGGGGCACTCGGGCTGGCTCAGTCAGCCCACAAGCAACTCTTGATTTCGGGTCCTAAGGTTTTTTTTGTTTTTTTTTTTTTAGACTGTTTTTTGTTTTGTTTTTGTTTTTAAAGATTTTTATTTATTTGACAGAGACACAGAGAGAGGGAACACAGCAGGGGGAATGAGAGAGGGAGAAGCAGGCTTCCCACTAAGCAGGGAGCCTGATGCGGGGCTCCATCCCAGGATCCTGGGATCATGACACGAGCCAAAGGCAGACGCTGAGCCACCCAGGCGCCCCACTGGGGTCCTAAGTTTGCGAGCCCCACGTTGTGCGTGAACCCTACTTAAAAAAAATTTTTTTTGCATTAAAAAAAAAAAAGAAACCCTGGGCGTGGAACTTGCTTAAGATTCTCTCTCTTCCTCTCCCTCTGCCCCTCCCCTCCCCCCACTTCTCCCTCTCTTAAAAAAATAAATTAATTAATAAATGGTTAAAAAAATAAAAGGAGAAGTGAAAAAAAAAAGAAAAAGGGGACAGCCTATATCTATTAGGGAAAAGTATTTCATCTGGAAGCAGAATAGAAGACATTATTCTCCTTAAATTCCTACAACACAGCTACATTCTATAGTGCGAAGGCTTGGCCTAGGCCCTAGCAAGTACTTCGAAAGGCATAAAAGCAAAACAATCTTTACATTTACACTAGACATCAAACTGAGAAGCCATTAAATTGACAAAACAAAAGAAATTGAGTTCTAAGAACATATTAGATCAACATGAGTCATAGCCACTTAAAATATATTTCTTGGACCACCTGGGTGGTTCAGTCAGTTAAGCATCCGACTCTTGGTTTCAGCTCAGGTCATGATCTCAGGGCTGTCAGATCAAGCCCTGCATCGGGCTGCATGCTCAGTATGGAGTCTGCCAAAGATTCTCTCTCCTTCTCCCTTTGCCCTCCCCCTGACTCACTTACTCTCCCTCTCTATTAAATAAAATCTGAGAAAAAAACCTTTTTTTTAAAATATATTTCTTGCTTTTTTCCTCCAGTTATAAGAACATATGTTCAATTTTGCAATCTGGAAGAATAATTTAAATCTGCCCCATCCATAGGATACCAACTACACACAGTGCATAATTTCCTTTCACTCTCCATTTCATACACTTGTCACATCTTACACAAAAAGACAGACATACAAAATATACTGTCTTCTATTACTCCATGTGCATTTTCATGCATCTCTAGTCTTCAAAGCATGATTAACGGCTGCACTGTCTATACCATACGCTTAGAATATAACCAATCTCCTACTGCTATATATTTAGGTGGTTTCTAGTTAGCTAGTTGACATTGGGAGCATCTTTATATAGAGAACTGTGCATATGATTATGTCAAATTCTCAAAAATGAAATCAACAGATTAAGTATGATCATTAAAGCCTTTCACGCATTCTCAAGTTGCTTTCTAGGACGATTATACCTATTTATTTATATTCTAACAACACTGTCACAGAGAAAGTCTAGGTCACTACATAATTGACAATGCCAAGTTAAATAAACTTTGTTAAACTGAAGGGTCAAAATTCTTGTTTCAAATTTTATTTTCTCTGACGAGTAGCAACAAATACTTTTTCAATCTGTTGATCATTTGTATTTTGTGTAAAGAACATTTGTTTGTATTCTTTGCCCCATATTTTCTACTTGGCAGCTGAATTGCAAATTTTGTCCCAAATTGAAAAAAGAATCCTGACAAGACACATTTAACATGTGCCAAAGTTCACCGGCAAAAAAAAAAAAGGGGGGGAATGAAACCTATCTGAGAACAATATACACCTAAATAACTAAAGGTGGAAGAAGTCCCCAAATTAGTCTTTGGACAAAAAAAGACTACTTTATCTTTCTTGTCCCTTTGCCCATTCCATATTGTCTTTTTTTTTTTAATCTCAGAATAAAATTTATTTTTTTAAAGGTGTTATTTATTTGTTTGAGAGAGAGAGAGCATGACAGAGAACAAGTGGGGGGGGGGGCAGAGGGAGATGGAGAAGCAGACTCCCCTCTGAGCAGGGAGCCCGATGTGGGGATGTGGGACTCGATCCCAGTACCCTGGGATCATGACTGATGGTCTGCTGAACGCAGACACTTGACTGACTGAGCCATCCAGGTGCCCTCAGAATAAAATTTATTTTAAAGATTTCCATCCTGCCTTAGATTTGTATATATTCACTTCATGTTGTCTTATTTCAACATGGAAATCTGACCAAATCAAGCCTGCATACTAATTTAATGGCTTTCATTTAAGCAGAAACAGAATGGAAGTTGGAGGATTTTTTTTTTAAAGGATTTTATCTATTTATTTGACAGAGAGATAGAGATCACAAGGAATCAGGCTCCCCGCCAAGCAGAGAGCCCAATGCGGGGCTCAATCCCAGGACCCTGAGATCACGACCGAAGTCGAAGGCAGAGGCCTCAACCCACTGAGCCACCCAGGCGCCCCTGTTGGAGGACTTTTAATGAAGAAATTCATTAGGCTTATGCTCAAACTTTAAGGAGGTGGTGGTTTAAAAAACCAAGAGGACTCCACCATGAGCCTCAGAAACTACAAAGTTTCTCCCCCCAAAGATAGCTTAATCCTGTTGTGTTAAAAAAATGTAATTCAGGAAAAAAAAAAAATGTAATTCAGGGGCACCTGAGTGGCTCAGTGGGTTGGGCCTCTACCTTCGGCTCGGGTCATGGTCTCTGGGTCCTGGGATCGAGATCTGAGTTGGGCTCTCTGCTCAGCAGGGGGCCTGATTCCCACCCCCCCCCCAAACTGTCTCTCTCTGCCTGCCTCTCTCTCTATAAATATATATATATATAGAAACAGATCTAGAGGGGCGCCTGGGTGGTTCAGTCAGTTAAGCTGCTTCCCTTGTCTCAGGTCATGATCCCGGGTTCCTGGGATCAAGTCCCGCATTGGGCTCCAGTCCTGAATTGGGCACAGAGCAGGAAGCCTGCTTCTCCCTCTCCCTATGCCTGCCGCTCACCGTGCTTGTGTGCTCTCTCCCTTTCTGTCAAATAAATAAAATCTTAAAAAAAGAAAAAAAAAAAGAAACATATCTAGCAAGGCAATGCAGCAGGCTGTTAAGACAATTAACTTTGGGAAATGCAGCTTCACTTTTACCTAATCAAGTGGTTTTCAATCCTGCCAGTTTGAAGGAATCACTCAGGTGAGATTTTAAGGGATGCCTATGCTCAGGCCTCACCCTCTAAGATTCTGACTTAAGTATACAAAAAGCTCTGTATACTTATTGTTTGGGTAATTTTAAAAACTATTAAATACCTAGAAAAAATTACTTCTAGATAAGATGATCAACTTATTTTATAGCAGACTGAATAAATCCAAGGTGAAGCATACCCTCAAAGAAAGAAAAGGAAACGTGAGCTGATAAAAACAGAGTCCGAATTCTGAAATCAACCACTTCACACTTACTTTGTCACCAGCATGGCTTAAATGAGAGGTATGCCATCCTCTCCAAACCCGACCAAATCACAAGCTGGGAGTCGAGCTAATAGTCACAGGAGATGGCAGCAATGCAGACAGAGAGCAGATGGTCGCAGAAACTCTGCCAGGCTAGGTTTACTCCTACCAGGCACCTTTAAGAACTACACTTTTGGGGCGCCTGGGTGGCTCAGTGGGTTAAAACCTCTGCCTTTGGCTCAGGTTGTGATCTCAGGGTCCTGGGATCGAGCCCCGCATCCGGCTCTCTGCCTGCTTCTCTGCCTAATTGTGATCTCTCTCTCTCTCTCTCTGTCAAATAAATAAATAAATAAATAAATCTTAAAAAAAAAAAAAAAGAACTACACTTTTACCTACTACTTCAGTCAGCCACAGTTATTGTCCAACACAGCATTACTGGTTAACGGAAAGTGAAGCGTTAGATCTCTTACAAATGTTCTTACCTATGGAGTTGATAATAAGATTTCAAATTAGAAAATTCAGAGAAATAGAGTCCAAGATAACTTTACCATGAGAACAAATGAGGCCTTATGAAAACAGGCATGTACGGAAAACATGGATTTCCCAAACCTCATTACCTAAGACTGTTTCGGATGATACTGCATTTGACCCTAATACTTTCAATACAAGTACCTAATAGTTTGCATAGATTTAGGTAAAGCCAGATTCTACATTTGAACAAGAAAGTTCTATTTTCATTTCTTCACTCATTACCACACAGGCAAGGAAACAGTTTCATCACATTTACAGAACTGCTCTCTGATGGACAGGGAACTGCTCATTTCTAAAACAGATTACAAAACTGACCACATATGGTTCATGATTTTAGCTGCTAAAACCAACTCCATCATCTTGTCTTCCACTTGTCTAAAAGTATGAAGTTAGCTATCTGAAGTGACATTCTGGCTCTTATCTCTAGACCCAGGCAACAGGCAGCTAAAGACTGAAGGTACAGTCAGGCCTGTGACCCAGAGATAAAATTCAGAGTACTGTTTTTGGAATGTCTCATAGACAACTTGCCAGGACACATAGTGAATAATGTGGGGGTAGAATCTGTCCTCCTTTCTCTGAAAGGAGATAGCAATAAAGATGATCTGCTTTAGATTTTGGAAAGCAGAAAAAGTCAAGCTCCTAGCAGAAATATTATTCTCCGCTACAAGTTTTAAATTTCCAAGTGGTGGCTCTCAATCCTGGCTGCACAGAAGAATCACTCCCAAAGACTTTTAAAACTGGATGCCAGGACCCAAGGAGCCAACTGAGCGAGACCTGAAGAATCAGAAAGAGCAGCGCCTGGGTGGCTTAGTCCTTGAGCGTCTGCTTTCGGCTCAGGTCGTGATCCTAGGGTCCTGAGATCAAGCCCTGCATTGCAGGGCTCCCTGCTCAGCGGGAAGCCTACTTCTCCTCCCACTCTCCCTGCTTCTCTTCCCTCTCGTGCTATACCTCTCTGTTAAATAAATAAAATCTTAAAAAAAAATCAGAAAGAATCCCTAACGAAAAGGAAGAGCTCCACACATCCCTATTTTTTAAAAAGAGCATCAAGGAGCACCTGGGTGGCTCAGTCGTTAAGCGTCTGCCTTCGGTTCAGGTCATGATCTCAGGATCCATGACCTGGGATCAAGCCCCACGTCGGGCTCCTTGCTCAACAGGGAACCTGCTTCTCTCTCTCTCTCCCATTCCTCCTGCTTGTATTCCCTCTCTCCCTATTTCTCTGTCAAATAAAATCTTTAAAAAAAAAAATAAAAGAGCCTCAAAAAATAAAACAAAATAAAAAATAGCCTTAAGAGGGCGCCTGGGTGGCTCAGTTGGTTGAGCGACTGCCTTCGGCTCGGGTCATGGTCCCGGAGTCCCGGGATCGAGTCCCGTGTTGGACTCCCGGCTCTGCGGGAAGTCTGCTTCTCCCTCTGACCTTCTCTCCTCTCATTCTCAGTCTCTCTCTCTAATGAATAAATAAATAATCTTTAAAAAAAAAAATAGCCTTAAGAAATTCTGATGCACAAGCCAGAGCTGAGAACTGCAGAGAACTACTGTCAAGACGCTTTCCAAAATGGACAAGACCATTAGTTAAATGACTCAAATCCAGAACTCAGGATCACAGAGTTAACAATAGACTTGAAAACTTAATCCAGTGTCTCAGTTCTGCCATATCTCCCTAACGAAAGGTCTCTACCAAATAACACATCTCAGTCTTTCTCCCCATTGCCAAATTAAAGGCCAAAAATTTTTCCACAGTTAAATAATTTGGCATCATCAACATTTCTAGCTCTAGTTCTAACAGGTGGCACAACCTAGAGGTCAGAATACCAGCCAGGAAGTTTCTGCTGCTGATTCATGCTGTAATCACAAGCAAGTTGCTTACCCATCACTCAGAGTAATTGACAAGTGCTTCCGGAGGGTCAACATATGGCCTTACTATAGAAACAACTGACAACAAATTGAATACAGCTGAAATTAGTAATTCTTTTTTTTAAGATTTTATTTTATTTGACAGGGGGAGAGATCACAAGTAGGCAGAGAGGCAGGCAGAGCGAGAGGGGGAAGCAGGCTCCCCGCCGAGCAGAGAGCCCGATGCGGGGCTCGATCCCAGGACCCTGAGATCACAACCTGAGCCGAAGGCAGAGGCTTTAACCCACTGAGCCACCCAGG